>JAJEJO010000575.1:137775-218396 GCA_020662805.1 Glaucomys volans | reverse complement strand
ACAACCAAAACAAAAAAAAAAAAAAAAAAAAAAAAAAAAAAAGAATGTCCACTACACCAGAATAGGTATAAGAGACTTTTTCAAAAAATAAAGAATAGTAAAGAAGAGTCTGGGGGTTCAGGGGTGTGGTTCAGTGGGAGAGTGCTTGCCTAATATGCATGAAGCCCTGGGTTTGATCCTCAGCACCACAAAAAAAAAAAGAAGAAGAAGAAGAAGAAAAGAGACAGGTAACCCAATGATGTGAATCTGTGACAAATGAGAGAACATGTAGTAGCCAGGATGACTATATGCTGTTGACCACTCATTTCGCCATGTTGCAAATACCAAAGACATTCACCACAGCTTTTCTGCTTCAAAGCTTTCCTTTTAGGGAACAGTGAGGAACAAAAAGATGAAAGCCTGGGCTAACCCTTATAAAGACTGCAAAAACTTCCAAATGCTCATTCATGGCCAACCTGATTTGAAGTATCCCTATCATTCGCCACCTCAAAGTAAATAAAAACACTCCTTAATTAATTCAGCCTTCTTTACTTCAAGGAAAAAGACAATATTAATTCTGCCTATCCAAGAACATAGGAGATCTTTCCATCTTCTAAGGTTTTCATTGATTTCTTTCTTTAGTGTTCTATAGTTTTCATTGTAGAGGTCTTTCACCTCTTTTATTAGTTAATTCCCAAGTTTTTTTTTTTTTTTGAGGCTACTGTGAATGGAGTGGTTTACCTAATTTCTCTTTTAGAGGATTCATCACTTATGAATAGAAATGCATTAGATTTATGTGTATTGATTTCATATCCTACTACTTTGCTGAATTCATTTATTAGTTTTGAAGTTTTCTCATGGAGTTTTTTGGATCCTCTAAATATAGAATCATGTCATCTGCAAACAGTGATAGTTTAAGTTCTTCTTTTCCTATTCATAGCCCTAGGCAGAATTAATATTGTCAAAATGGCCATACTACCAAAGGCACCATACAGATTCAATGCAATTCCAATTAAAATCCCAATGACATTCCTCATAGAAACATAGAAAGGTCGAGAGAGAGAGAGAGACAGAGAGACAGAGAGAGAGAGAGAGAGAGGACGAGGGAGGGAGGGAGGGGAGAGAGAGAGAGAGACAGAGAGACACAGAGAGAGAGAGAGAAAGAATGCGCAAGGCAGGGGAGCCTCCTTTTAAGTCGTTTTAAGTTGTTGAATTTTGGTGGGCTAGGGATCAGCCAATGGCTGGCAATGACAGGCTGACAAACAGACCAATGGCTGGCTAGCTGCAGCGAAGGGGTGGGGGAGCTGTCATCCCCCCTTTCCTTCCCCGCAGGCGTGTCCTGCACCTGACCACCCAGGAGGGAGCCCTGAGATGTCTGATGATGGACTGGTAGGCAGCCCAAGGCAAGGGTAAACCCAGCACCCACCTTCTGCCTGCTGTGGCAAGCTGACAGGGGACCTGGTGCGGAAAGAGTGCTGCTCTGACAGCTGCATACTTGGTAGTATCTGAGCAAAGGGCGCGGCCATTGCAGCTTTTTACATTATAACAATACCAAACCTTAAACTATACTACAGAGCAATAGTAACAAAAACGGCATGGTACTGGAACCAAAATAGGCAGGAAGACCAATGGTACAGAATAGAAAACAGACAAACACACATAAGTACAGTTATCTTATACTAGACAAAGGAGCCAAAAACATACAATGGAGAAAAGATAACCTGTGCAACAAACGGTGCTGGGAAAACTGGAAACCCATATGTAGTAAAATGAAATTAAGCCTCTGTCTCTCACCCTGCACAAAACTCAACTCAAAATGAATCAAGGACCTAGGAATTAGACTAAAGACCCTGCGTCAAATAGAAGAAAAAGTAGGCCCGCATCTTCATCATGTAGGCTTAGGATCAGATTTCCTTAACAAGACTCCCAAAATGCAAGAAATCAAAGTAAGAATCAAAAAATGGGATGGATTCAAACTAAAAAGCTTTTTCTCAGCAAAGGATACAATTAATAATTTGAAACGAGAGCCTACAGAGTGGGAGAAAACCTCTTCCACCTCAGATAGAGCACTAATGTCCAAAATTTCTAAAGAACTTACAAAACTTTACACCAAAAATACAAAGAACCCAATCAATAAATGGGCCAAGGAACTGGACAGACACTTTACAGAAGAAAATATACAGGTAATTAACAAATATATGAAAAAGTGTTCAACATCTCTAGTAATTAGAGAAATGCAAATTAAAACAACTCTAAGAGTTCATCTTACTCCAATTAGAATGGCTATTATTAAGAACAAAAACAATAATAGATGTTGGCATGGATGTGGGGAAAAATGCACACTTGTACATTGCTGATAGGATTACAAATTGGTGCAGCCACTCTGGAAAGCAGTATGGAGATTCCTCAGACCCACCTTTTGACCCACTCCTCAGTTTATATCCAAAGAACTTAAAATTAGCATACTGTAGTAACACAGTCACATCAATGCTTACAGCAGCTCAATTCACAATAGCTAGATGGTGGAACCAACCTAGATCCTTTCAACAGATGAATGGATTAAAAAAACTGTAGTATATACACAAAATGGAATATTATTTGGCCATAAAGAATAATAATATAATGGCATTTGTAGGAAAATGGATGGAATTGAAGAATATCATGCTAAGTGAAATAAGCCAAGCCCAAAAAACCAAAGGCCAAATGTTTTTCCCTGAGAAGTGGATAATGATACATAATGGGTGTGGGGGGTAAGAGAAGAATGGAGGAACTTTAGATTACATAGAGGAAAATGAGAGGGGGGAGGGGGCAGGGGTATGAAAGATGGTGGAATGAGACAGATATCATTACCTTATGTACATGTATGATTACATAAATGGTGTGAATCTACATCATGCACAACCACAGAAATGAAAATTTGTACGCCATTTGTGTATAGTGAATCAAAATGCAGTCTGTAAAAATTTAAAAAATATAGAGAAAATTAAAAAATAATACATTTCAAATAAAAAAATAAAATTCAAATTTTAAAAAAAAAAAAGGAAAAGAGAACTTGTTACCCTGGTGAGCTCTGCAGTACAGTCTCCCCATTTCCTGTCTTTCATTTCTCTTCAACTTATTCTCAGCTGGGCCTAGAGACTGCCAGCCTGCTGCTCCCACTTCTCTGATGGAAACCAGGGTATTTGCAGCCTAAGGACTTAAAGGTCACCATTTTCCTGGGCTTCCTATCTTGACTGTGTTCGAACTGCTTCTGTGTTTTTGCAGAATGTAGAACTACCTCAGTCAGCACAATCTACTTAGCCTCAGAATGATCAGTATAGTACCTACAACCCAAGGCCAATTTCAAGTCAATAGTGAAAAATTCATTTCAAGTAAAGTACACTGATTTACCGCAAGTCTATTTAAAGTGGCAAAGAGGTTTTTTTAATTTTTAAGGGTCATCACCAACCTCTCATTAGTATGACTGAAAATAGAGTAATGCAAGTTCAAAGTCAGCCTCTCTAAAGCAAGGTGCTAAGCAACTCAGTGAGACCCTATCTCTAAATAAAATACAAAATAGGACTGAGGATGTGGCTCAGTGGTCAAGTGTCCCTGAATTCAATCCCTGGCACTCGCCCCCCAAGAAATTAAACATATAACTGCTTCCTTAACAATTCTCGTGCACATCATCTTCTTACCCTGAATGTCCACACCTCCATTTGTCAGATCATATAATGTTAAGGGAACCTACAAAAATGTTCAATGTAATTATATACATGCACAAATTAGTAATGAATTTGTTAATCTGTTAATATATTGGAATAGCAGGATCAAAAAAATTATAATACAGGATGATAACACAAATTACTACAAATAATAACAACTAGCACTGATTGAGTGCTTATCAAAGGCCAGGCATTGTTCCAAACACCTAACATGGAACTTATTAAATCTTCCAACCCTAACAAGTTGATACTATTATCTACAACTTACAGCATCTGTCTTAGACACAAGTCTTCATAGTAGGACTATATATTTTGACATACTGAGAATCTTTATCACTTGCTTACAACATGGTAAACTGCATTACAATCTTTACAGGTATATCTTATATTCCTACCTAGTCTACAACTTCCAAAAGGTAGAAATGGACTAAATTTGTTGTATTTCAACAGTATCTAGAACAAATGAGGAGTCTACTAGTCTAGCCACTCAGTATCTACTCAGTCAGTGACTGAATGGTAAGTAGGTAATTCAAGGAAATGAAGAAGCAGCAGGAGTTGGGGTTGTGGCTCAGTGTTAGAGTGCTTGCCTAGCACATGTGAGGCACTGGGTTCAATCCTCAATACCACATAAAAATAAATAAATAAAATAGTTATTGTGTACATCTACACTGAAAAAAATTTTAAAAAAAGAACAAGAGGCATATTATGAGACAAAAATATATCAACAAGAAATGTGAATTATCATTTGTACTTTCCCCCATATTATCTGAAACTCAAAAGAACATAAAATAGGCTGACAAACAATAGTCCAATGATACTAAAGGTGAAAGGGAATTGTTTCTCATACCTTTTATCAAAGTACCTAGATAGTATTTAACAAGTAAATTAAAGACGACAACTTCCTGGTGGCCAATCTTATAACCTTTTGTTTCTTCTCCAAAAGGACTACGTGGAAATTAAATGTAAACAAAGAAAAAGTTTGAGAATAAAATCCTATCAGTCTTCCTGATCAGCCTGATGTTAAAACAATGCCCCTGGACAAAAATCTTGGAATTACCAAAACCAAACTGCCAGTTTCCAAGCAAGACTCAAAGTCAACTCCCTTACTTCTCTTCTAGATACACTCTGGACAATAACACTGACCTACTTCATAGAACTATCATGAGGATTAAACATCTTTAAAAAGCTAAGCAGAGATATGAAGAAAGCTTATAATACCTAACAACTTTTACAATTAACAAATGAACTGAGTCTCTTGTTTCAAGATCCAAACCACTGTGTTAATTACTTAAAATACTGCAAATGTTAAAGTCACAAATGACACCTCCCATTAACAAGGATGCTCATTAACAAGTATGTGCTTTCTAAAACACTCAAATGTCTTTAAAAAGAGGAGGCTGAATACTATAAACAGAAAAAAGTAACTTTCAGTTAATCACACTGGAAAATAAAATTATTAAGTGAATGCTGTTCCTAGTCCTTAGACCTCTGAACCATAAGGCTATTCACCCAGCTATCAAAGAAGGCAAGACATCCCACTGGGTTTGATTACTGCCATTATCACCAACATCTGAAAGGGCTTTGCAGCCTCCTGAACCACCTGCCACTTCGAATGAGTAAGGGATGGGGCACTGACAAGAGCAATGCTGAGATCTGAACATTTCCTATGGCACCTTCTGCCTTTTACATCAGAGTTATGCCCGTAGAAACATGCATTTCAATAACAGGAAGTCATTATAAGATTTCTCCTATTTCATTTCAGTTCAGCTAGCTTGCTTTTCAGCAAGCGCAGATTGAAATGACAGTTATTGTGTCCTTCAGATGCCCGAGAGCAACCTGATAAGCTAGT
The DNA here is from genome assembly GCA_020662805.1 of Glaucomys volans. Taxonomy (NCBI): domain Eukaryota; kingdom Metazoa; phylum Chordata; class Mammalia; order Rodentia; family Sciuridae; genus Glaucomys; species Glaucomys volans. The sequence continues at coordinate 212,864 of JAJEJO010000575.1, read as the reverse complement.
TGGAAGCAACCACCATTTTGGGAATTGAGGTTTTGGACTTCTGCTTTATAAACCTCATTTATCAAACAACAGGAGAGCTGCTACATATGGTGATGAGCATTATGGAAATGCTTAGACTGAATACAAAATGTGAGTGAATTGGATTAAATTACCTGCAAGAAAGAGAAACTAACTCAGGAGGAAGTAAAAAGAACCAATCACAGATATAAATCAAACAGCAATGCACAGAAATGTTAGAGTCTGCTTACAAATTGTTACTCTTGAGGTTTGCTATTAAAAGGTTTCCTGGGATGTCTGTGCAAATTTTTTCAAATATAGCAGTCAAATTAGCTTAAATAATTGCACCCACCAGTTTTTGCGAACTCGAGAAGAAAAGTTGGATGATACACAAATTCAGACATCCCTAATAACACAAGGATTAGTTTATGCTAAAATCCCAATACTGAAAATCAGAAGGCAGGGGGAAAGAAGAAATGTCCATTAGCTGAAGAGTTGGAATTATAATGTGGAAGGGTGGGAATAAGAATGGCCCAGTAAAAAATTGTAATACTTTTTTTATGGACAACCAGTTTCTATTTTAGCTTAATAAAAGATTTCTAGATTTACTTAATGCTCAATTATAAATCACTTTACTTTTAAAAAATATATTTTAGCCGGACACGATGGCACACACCTATAATTCCTGCGGCTCGGGAGGCTGAGGCAGGAGGATCTCAAGTTCAAAGCCAGCCTCAGCAACTTAGCAAGGCCCTGAGCAACTTAGCAAGACCGTATCTCAAAATAAAAAATAAAAAGGGCTGGGGATATGGCTCAGTGGTTAAGCACCCCTGGGTTCAATCTCTGGTACTAAGATAAAATTTTTTTAAAGAAACCTCATGTTTTGTTTGCCTGCTTTATTGAAGAGTGGATAGGGAACACACAAGTCTTCCTGTAATGCCAGCTCTGTAACTAGGTCTTGGAAAATTATGAGATAAATCCACGGACAAAAACATGAAAAAAGAAGTAATAATTCTAGAAAACCTCTAATCCCTAGAACTCTCCCTGAGTAGGAAGAGGGGAGTTTATCAGAACGAGTGTGGGGGAGAAGGTAGGCGAGAAAAGTCATAGGAGAGTAATATGCAAAAGAGCTATTAACCAGTACTTTTATTAAAAGTTTCACATTGCATTTAGATGTGACTTGGATATCCAGCACAGAAAAAAATGTTTCTGAAAATCCCAGGCCTCTTTGTCCTTGGCCCAAGCACAATGGATGAGTCATGGACATACCTAAGCTAGTACCCTAGACTCTTCGACACACTAGGAAAATATTTAGTGCCTACAAAACTCAGAGTTTAGGTATTTGATCTGTCCTTTAAAAGCCCCCATCCCACCAGTCAGAAACACACACAAAGTTGGTCACAAAAGAGCATTACAAGCCAGGTACAGTGGCACACGCCTGTAATTCCAGCAGCTTGGAAGGCTGAGGCAGGAGGATTATGAGTTCAAAGCCAGACTCTGCTAAAGCAAGGCACTAAGCAACTCAGTGAGACTGTCTCTAAATAAAATATAAAATAGGGCTGGGATGTGGCTCAGCGGTCAAGTGCCCCTGAGTTCAATCTCCAGTACCCAAAAAAACTAAGAGAGAATAAGAGAAGTGAGAGTCACAGTAGTCTCAGAGGCAACAACAGCAACAGGAAATGTCGGATAATCTAGGAAAAAAGGTCTCCATGACCCTTAAATCACTGCAGAGTGCTTATACCTCTGATCAATCACATCTACAAAAATGTATCCAAAGTGAATCCATGTGCCTTCTAACTGTTCCAGTTAGAGACAAAGTGAATAAATACATGGCTTGTGGTTAAGTAGAGTACTTTGAAACTGGTGCATCACACCAACTTCTTCCAATTTTCCTTTCCTACACCATGGTCAGACTGAGTGGCTCCCAGGGTCATTTGCATATGAAAAGGAAAAAAGTTTTAAGGCAAAGCAATGAATATTCCAGGCTTGTGCAATATAACCACACCCAGGCTGCTGGAGGTCCTGATAGGAATCAATATAGGTCCAGTAGGTTGATGGGCAGGCAATATTCCATTCTCAGACAGTACTGTGAAACCAGAATATCTTACATTTTCCACTTTTGTTCAAAACCGTCTATGCCTCCTGGGTGGGGACACTTATAATCCCAGCTACTTGGGAGGCTGAGGCAGAAGGATTCCAAGTTCAAGACCAGCCTGATCAATTTAGCAAGACTCTGTCTCAAATTTAAAAAGTGAGGAGATGTAGCTCAGTGATGAAGCACTTCCAGGTTCAATCCCCAATAGGATGGGGGGCGGGGGGTGACAGGATTTACAACACAACTGTCTATGTCCCTTGGAAGTATGACACACAACAGGATCTACCAAAACTACTTCTTCACATTCTCAAAGCTTTGGAGGAATCGGTCACACACTCAGCTTCTTAAAAATCCTTTAGATCTCAAAGGCAATAGATTTGGGTAATGATGATGAAATTGCGAATTTGCCCACTGCCCCAGAAATGCCCTCTGGGGAAAGGGCTTTCCCTCAAGCTCTCTCCTCAATGCCACAGAGGTTCCTTGGGGTAACATTCCTGCAGGACATGGCAACGTAAAGCCTGTCTGCCACTGACTTCCCTTCCACGTCTGGCAACTCTCCAGGTCAGGATTCTCAATAAGCACACACACAAAAAAACAAGCTCTTACTCTTTTTTCTCCCCCTGCTCATTAAAAATAGATCCAAATGGTACCCAGATTTGCAACACACCTACCAATGAAAAAAGGTAAAAGAAAGGGAGGCATCCACCTACATAATCTTTTCATTCAAAGAGGCACTATTCCACAGCTGTTATAGAGTTTTTAATTAATAGACAAGCTTAACCAACAGAAATTTCTGGAATCTTGTAATTTACACTAGAGTCTGGCTTATTCCAAAGTTAGATCAGTCTGGATTCCATGGCCGAATCAGAAAACCTTCTTGGCACCCCTCTAGCTCAGGTTCCTTGTCATCACTTTGCCCTCACTATAGTGAATGGCTGCATGAAGATGAGGTACTGGCCTGACCCAGGACACAGTAGACAAAGTGGCTGCTCCACAGGACCTGCTCACATCCAGAAGCCCAACTGCTTACCACCAGCTCCATGCAGCTATATCAGGGGGCTCCACTAGAAAAATCTCAGATTGCACTCAGATGTATTCTCCATGGTGCCTCCAGCAGAACTTTGCTATGGTTGTACTGCAACATTTCTGTTTCCTTTCCACTTGCTACCCCAGGTGAATCCTCTCACCGGAGGTTCTAAGACAAAGGTGTGTAGTGAGGAACATGGGAACCTCTGGCTCTGCAGTGAGGTTGCCTGCCAGAAGACAGAGCTATGGAAAACAAACAAAAGATGAGGAGTTTGAAAAGAGAGGAGGACAGCCTTCACAGACTTCAGGAAACTTTGCGAAGTCTTCTTTACTATGTGAATCTACTTCATTAAGAACTATAATATTAAAATAGGAAGTCTCTTCCTTCTATAGGAACAGGAACTCGCACTCAGAAATAGGAAGAAACTTGCCCAAAACTATGCTATTACTTCCTGATGGACAAAAATCTAGATTTCAGTTTTTAAACTACCAACCCGGGCATATTTCCCTGTAACTCCAGAGACAGCACTGGGTTTTCTGCCAGATGGTGAAAACGTCACAGTGGCATGATTTGGGAGGCATGAGGTAAAAAAAGCACCAGACACTGCATTAGATGCTGACACAACACAGATTAGCTCCCTCTACGAAAGAAGAGGTATTATAATCCTCATTTCAGGTCAGAGAGGGTAATGCCTCCATTACGTTACCTGACTCAAGTTCACCCTAAGCTTGTTACCTCCAGGAGCACTGGAAAGATCTCCTAGTTCTCAAAATACTTCCTTCAAAGTCTGGTGAGGATGAGCACAAGTCAAGAATCACTGGAGTGAAGTGGGCCTAAGGTGTCTCCAAGTGCTACATGAATGCAGACATCACCCCAGGAAAGAGCGGGCTCTTAAGCTGTGACCCATTAACCCCTCTATAGGTATTCATTTCTCACCTGAGAAACAGAGCACATTTAGGAGAGTGAGTTTTAACAGACAGAGGGGAAAGAAGACCTTGTTTTTTAATCTTTTCCAATAAGACCATTTGTAAAAGTAAAAAATCTCCCTGCCACATTCATGGTAGTTGTATACTCTATTTATATTGTCCTAATTGGTAAACACATGACAAATAGGATGTACTGACTCCAGAATTAGTGGCACTTTCAACTGGATTTTATTTCAGTGAACAGCAGGATCATTTGAAAACCTGTAGTATTAGATGTACTGTACATATGAGAGTATTGGTCTAGGGCTGGGGTTGTGACTCAGGAGTAGGGAGACTGCCCAGCACATGTGAGGCACCAGGTTCAATCCTCAGCACCACATAAAAATAAATAAATAAATTGTAAAAAATTAAAAAAAAAAAAAAGAACATTGGTCTATAGGTGATTCAACAAACCCCTTTCTTGAAATCCCAAGTTCAGGCTAGGAAAGTCCTGGCTAGGACACAAGGTATTACTTCTAGGTAAACAGGCCTGGTGTTCTATCTTAGGAAAGAAACCTGGGAGCAGAAAATGAAGAAGTGGAAGACCATGAAGCACACCTCACATACTTCATAATTTTTCTTAAGACTAACCCTGCAACCCTTTTTCCAAAGAGCAATGTAAAAAATAAAGATTATACTGACATTTGGGTAGGGAAACCATGGAGCCCAGCCATTTACTACGAGAGCTAATGAGAAAAATAGGAGACAGTGCCACAGAAGAAAACTAGCTCACCCAAATTTACTTGTCTAATGAAACACATATGAGTAACACTGTGTGGTAAAAACAGCAATGATGTTCTTTAATGAATCTGTAGTGTCGAGATTTGACCTATGTTACAAGAAAAGGACAGCAGGTAACATACCACGCTAATGTGGCAAAAAATGTGGTCAAATTTAAGACCCTACCCTGTTACTTCTCACCAAAAGGAGACTCATTTAAATATCATCACTACTAAAAGTATCTCACAAATCCATGCTTTACATATCCTGAAAGTCAAACTTAGATTCTTTAAAAATAAAGAGGGAAAAATTTCAAACCAACAGACTTAAATATGCACAGCACCTGTCCCGAAGAAATGGAAAGCACTAAAATTTAGGGAAATTACTTAGCCTCCTACCTTTCCAGCTTCTTCTTTCCAATTACCCTCCAATACCAGTCTCAGCACACTATTAAACATGCTCTGACCCAGTACTGCACTTTTATATTCACACAACTGGGCATACTCAGTGCAGTAAACTGGTGTTCCTACACATTCTCTCCTCTGTCTCTCTTTCCCCTCTATCTCTCTCTCTCTCTCTCTCTCTCTCTCTCTCTCACACACACACACACACACACACAGTCCTACTCATCCTTCCCACTCAACCCCTGAAGGCAGAATGAATCTCCCTGCAGCCCCAGCATACTTGTCAACTTACTGCACTCAGACTTCCATGACAGCACTTGCCACAGGGGATCACTGGAGACACCTCATCACTGTATCTCACTTTCTACTCACAAGACCCAGCACAGTACTTAGCACCAGATGCTTTACAAAATTCAGGAGAAAAACTTCTGATATTGATTGGACATTACCTGTCCACAAAACCATCATATCTTAGCTTTTAATTACTGGTGGAGGCGGGTGGTGGGAAATCAAGCAACTAGTCACTTCCTCTTCCTTCGTAACTGATATTACATGTGTTATATAACAAGATGAAAAAGAAAAAGTTTGTTTTTCCATCAAAATGCCTGAATTAGACACAACAGTTCTAAATAGTAGGGAATCCAGCATTGCTCAAAAGAGCAAGAGCTTCCCTGAAAAACAAACACTTGGTGATGAAATCTGCAGCCAGCCTTCTGCCAATCCCCTTTCCATTCCCAATAAGCAAGGCAGACAAGGTGCACTTACCTGGCTTGTTTCCTTCCCTCTCATGGCCCAGCTGCCCCTTCGTGTTCAAGCCACACGTGTACACCTCCCCATCCTCCAGCAGGAACACTGAGTGGTTTCCTCCACAGGCCACTTCCTTGACACTTCTGTCTGATATGAATCGACACACCTGTGGCTCAGCCACAATTCCTTGCAGGTTGGTACCAATACCTGGTTGGCCCAGAGACCAATATCCCCAGCATAACATTGTTCTTATCCTTCAGGGAGTCATGTAGCCTAGTTTTGTTTAAAAAAAAAAAAAAAGAAAGAAAGAAAGAAAGAGAGAGAGAGAGAAGGAGAGAGAGAGAGAAGAAAAGAAATGAAATTAAAATTAAAAGATAATAGGTCAGATAAAATTAATTTAGGTAATAAATGTAAGCAATTTTTTAAAAAACCCACCTCTAGCTATCTTGCATCTCAAAATAAAACATTAAACAAGATTTGCTTTTTTAAATGAACACATGAACACAATGTGGTTTGCAGTTCACTGTTAAGGATACCTGAGTACCAGAGACAAGCTGGAAAACTCTTTGCAAACCATTAAGGTAGCAACAGTTTTTACATTACTATCATGACATCACTTTAGACCAACTTTCACTGAATTTTCTGCTTAATATTTTAAAAATACATTTGAACCAATTAACTTCTTTACACAACCCTGTTATTACCTTGGTTTAACTGCACCACTTGAAAGGAAAATGAGAAATGGGAAAAAAAAATGTTATCTCCTCTTCCCTCTTACCCATCATCCACATCTGAGTCAAGCTGTGCTTCCTGCCCAAAAGATTCTGGGTCCATTCTGGTGACCACCAACCTGCATCCTTCTGATATTACTACACTACCTTAACTAGCAACTTTCTCTATACCTTTATAACTTAACTTCCCACCAGATTTCAATTTCTTTCATTATAAACCACAGGATAACACAGACTTCTTCTCTTAAACAGCAATTTAGACTGATCATTTACTCATACACTAGCTTACAGTTTCATGACCTTTTAAAATGTATGCTTCTCATTCATACAAAAATAAAATAAAATCTCATATCTCTCTATCAGTTCACACCCACTGGGATGGCCAGCTAAGAAGTGCTGATGAGGATGTGGAGAGACTGGAGCCCCCCTACATTGCTAATAGGAATGTAGAGTGGCCGCTGCTTTCAAAACCAGGCCTCAAAAGGTTAAAACATGGAGTTATATGATCCAACAATTTCACTTCTAAGTATATGCCCAAAAGAACTCCAAAAATATATCCACAAAAAAAACCTGTATACAAATATTTATGGCAACATTATTCATAATCTCAAAAGGTGAAAATAAGTCAAATGTCCATCAAGTGATGGAAGAATTAACAAAATGTAGTACATCCATTCAATGGAATATTTAGCCAGAACACAGGGAAACCACAAAAACATTATGACAATGAAAGAAACCACAAAAGACCACATATTGTGTGATTACATTTACATGAAATATCCAAAAAAGTCAAGTCTACACAGACAGAAAGCAGATTAGTGGCTGCCTAGGGCTGAGGAGGAAATGGGGAATGAAAAAGTGACTGTTCGTTTTTCTTTTGAGAGGTGATGGAATGTTCTAAATCCAGATTGTGAGAATGGCTCATACATCTTGATGAATACATTTTTAAAGGACTGAATTTTATACTTTAAATTGGCAAATTCTATAATATATGAATTATCTCATTAAAGATTTAAATTTTTTAAATCTCCTTTAGCTTGCTATACATGCCCTGCCTTTGTGACTCCATACCAGACAATGCATTATTGAATTTAATTACTGGAATTGTCATTACAAAAATAATAGGAACAAAATGCTTGATAAAAGCATTCTCCTAGAAGAGAGCAGGACAAAGGATGTCAAGAGTTTACTATGAATAAGTGGAAATGTCAACTTTCTATTGCCTTCTTCTGCTTACAAAGATTTAAGAAGAGGGAAAACTTTGTCTAATGCTTTGATTAGACTTTCTTTTTAAATACTATAACTTCAAAAGTTCTTTCTATTGCTAAAGTTAGAAAACTCAAGTAGGTGATCCTTCTGTTCCAGAAAACACCGAATAGGCCCCACTTGTTCTAAGGAAAGGGGAAAATCCTAAGTATGTCATAAAACAATTGAAGCTCCTATTTCAGATTCCAAATTAAGAGAGAGTGATTGAAATCTGTAATATGACTACAAATTTGGAACATGATCAGTAAGCAATAGATTCTCTAAGGCAGAGAGGAACAGATGAATTTTGAGAACAGTGATGTCTAACATAGTTTGTTTGTTCTATAATTACTTTTCAGAATCCCAAATTTTCTATTGTAAAGAAACAACACCCCTGAAATAACTGTACTTTACCAGCATAGGCAAAATCAAAAGAACTTTGAGGAAAAGCCCCTGGAGTCCCTCAAAAACACTGAAGAGTGCATGAAAAGCAAGAACTTTGGGTGAGTCATGATAGGATAACTTAAACATTCTTCCTCCCCTCAGGATTTCTTAGAAATGTGGGAATACACTAAACCTCTAATCAGCATGGTCCTGGGCTGGAATCACTTCATTTAGGTTAAAAGAAAGAATGCAGGACCGGTCTTAGGGATTCTGATTATATTTCAGTTTCCAAATATAAAATTTAATTATGATACTGAATATCATTTTTAACCATACTTCTTCAAGCTGCTATCCATCCCACATTGAGAATCACAGTTTCAGGTTCTAAAGGTCAAAGCACTAACATTTCAAGGCAAGACTGCTGACTTCCAGGTTGTCTTAATTAATCCTTCACCAATGAAAGAGGATGGATTCTAAAGAATGGTGAAGTCTTTGAACTACAGGATGAGGGGGCACATGCCAAAGCTGCATTCATCATCCAATCTACAGGAGAGAATTTTCACTAATTTTTATGAATTTAAAAATACAAAGGTGGAGGCGTAATTGGTTTTTCTTATACAAACTCAGTTTTAAAATGGAAAACTCTCTTCTCCCAACATACAACCATTCCCAAATGTATACAGATTAATTGCAATACAAATGAAGTTAATTCTTTTCACCCTTCTTAACAACAAATATAGTACTTTGTCCTTAACTTGATGACATTAATTTGTATGAATAACCTAATTTCACAACTGCATTACAATAATCTGACTTACTCTTTGAACTCGAGGTTTACAGAAAAGATGTGAAAAGGCCCAAAATAAAGTATAAAAGCTGAATCTCAACTTGCTGTCTTAACCAGAAAGTTCTGCTTCCTTCCAAGATTTTAATTCCTTGTCTAGACCCTAGACTAAAAAAGTATTAAGCTTAAACATTTTTCTGTGGGTGATTGAAAAAGTTAAGGGAAAGGGGCTGGGCGTGGTGGCGCACGCCTATAATCTCAGCACTTGGGAGGCTGAGGCAGGAGGATCGCGAGTTCAAAGCCAGCCTCAGCAACTTAGAGAGGACTTAAGCAACTCAGTGAGACCCTGTCTCTAAATAAAATACAAAATCGGGCTGGGGATGTGGCTCAGTGGCTGAGTGCCCCTGAGTTCAATCACTGGTTCCAAAGAAAAAAAAAAAAGTTAAGGGAAAGGGAAGAAAGTTAAAACATAAAACTGGCAGGGTGGTAGTGTAAGAATAAGAGCACATAATCTATTCACAATTTAATTTTCCCCACTTGCTCAACTGCCGCTATCCATACTAATTTCTTTCTTCATTCTTAATGTTTCATGAGTTTGTCTTATCTCTCCAATAATTATATAAGCAACATCACAGGATACTATACATCAATCACTGTGTTAATAGGCAATTTATGTCATTATCTCACTTCATCTTCACAAAAACTCTGCACCATTAGTACTATTTTTAGCATCATTTTCAGAAAAAGCAAGGCTCAGAGAGATGAAAAAGCATGCCCAAGGTCACATGGCTGGAAGGAGCCTGATGCAAATAAATGTCCAGTTATCCACAGATTTATATGCTGCCTACAACACCCCAAAACAAATATTCGTGGAATGACTAAGCTGTAGTCTGTATATAATCCAGGATGTCCTAAAACTTGAAAATAAATTTGCCCTCCATGAGTGAAATTCATCAGCATTTATAGAAAAAGATGAAATTAGGCAGCTGTAAGATTAAACCAAGTATAAATATTGTGTCTAAAACCATGGTACAAAGAAGCCATGACTGTATTTGTACACAGAGACCTGCAAACAATGTCCACAGTGGAGTATTTAACATGAACAAATGGCAGCAACCAATAGGAGCAAAGATAAACAGATTGTAAAAGCAATGACTAAAATGCATCTTCTTAGCTTTTGACTGAAAAGTAATAACTGCATATATTTATTAGGTCCAATCAATGTGATATTTGTGTATACATGCATATATATGTTGTGGAATGACTAATCAAGCTACTTAACATATCCATCATCTCACATACTTACCATTTTTGTGGTAAGAACATCCGAATTTTAGTTTCTCAGCAATTTTGAAATAAAGTTATCCCTCAGTATCTGTGGATTGGTTCTAATATTGCACCCCCAGGAAACCAAAATCCACAGATCAAATCTCTTATAAAAAATGTTGTAATATTTGTATATAACCAAAGCAATCCTCCAATATATTTTAAATCATCTCTAGATTATTTATGCCTAATACAATGGAAATGCTATACAATTAACTTGTTTTATTTAGGGAATTATTATAAGAAGAAAAAAGTCTGTACATATTCAATTCAGAGACCATTTTTTTAAGTCTTTTCTATTCACTGTTAATTGAATCTGTAAATGCAGAACCCATAGATATAAAGGGTTGACTGTACACAATACTTCTATTAAATATATTAGTCACCATGCTGTACAATAGCTCTTAAAAACATATTCTTCCTGTCTAACTGAAACTTTGCACCCTGTGACTAAACTGAAATGCATTTAAGGTAAAAGAAAGCTGCATCTTAATATGGTTCTTCTTTCTAAACAACAAAGGTTTGTTTTTTAAAAATTCCTCATGTGTGTATTATCTACTAGTTTTTTCCTGCTCATATCTCTCAAGTCTCTCTTTATTATCATACTCCACTCCCCCACTAAACAGGGATGGGCATGACCCTTACCAAGCCAATCAGAAAAGCTACTCCTATGCCTTAGCACACAATCCATGCCCAACCAACAAGAGATTGCCATTTTTAGACCACAGTCCATGGCCATGTCAAGTCAATAAGAGAATGCCACCTTTAAGTCACAGTGATCGGTGCAGGAACAGCTTCACACTCCCAGCTACAGTCCTCCCCATATTATGTTCCATGGAGCTCTGGCAGGAGACTACCTTTTGCCTGTGAAGGATAACTAAGGCTACTGGAAGTTACCTTCCTGATCACATGGAGGATACCTATAAGAGATTATCATGCTACAATTCAGAGATTCAGATAAGAGACAGAAAGAGTTCCAGTATGATTGAACCTTCACTCCCCTTCTTGCCTGGTACCTGTACCACCATCTTTATTTATTTTATGTCTGACTGATTTTCTTTTTCTTTTTTTTAGCACCAGGGACTGAACTCAGGGGCACTCGACCACTGAGCCACATCCCCAGTCCTATTTTATATTTTATTTAGAGACAGAGTCTCACTGAGTTGCTTAGCACCTTGCTTTTGCTAAGGCTGGCTTTGAACTTTGGATTCTACTGTTTCAGCTGGGATTACAGGCGTGTGCCACCACACCCAGCTCTGACTGATTTTCATTACTGATGGCTTCCATACTTGTGAATTTGCCTAATCAATAAAATTTATTTGTAACCCCAAAACCAATACTTGGAGTGCTTTTTCAGTCATTCCCAGACATGCACAGAGAAGCTAAAAATTTGAGTCACCCTACACACCCATTCCTGGCTAAAGGTGAACAAGGCAATCGTGTTCCAACTCTCACAGTATAAAACAAGTGTTTTTGTAGCCTATTTAGTGCTGCATTTTTTAAATTGTTTCTGCTTTCTGTTGGCAAATCTAAGATAAAGCTTTTAAATCTAAGATAAAGCTCAAGTAAAGAGCTGTCTAATGTTCCTAGGTACAAGAACCTGTGATGTGCCTTACAAAGAACATGTGTGTTAGATAAATTTCCTTCATGCGTGAATTACAGTGTTGGCTGTGAGCTCAATGTTAATGAATCAGTTATGGGCATGTCCAAAAAAGGAAGAGGAAATCTGCCCACATGTGCGTGAGGACATTCAGAAAAGAGCCAAAGTAACATCTACAGGGCATAAAGAAGCTATAGAAAAGCTAAAGAAAAAATGGGAAAGCAGCTGTATCTCTGAGATACATCATGAGATCAGAACCAATAAAAAGCCAAAAAGCACAGCAGACAGGACTGATAGGAGTAAAGGCTAAAAAAGGTTTATTGTCACTTACACAGGGTCAGGAAAATGTTAAACCTTTCTCAAATAATTTTTTACGATAAAGAAATATATAATTTTGTAAATAATGTATACTGAATAAGGTGCCTAGACAGAGGAACACGTAAGAGACACACATAGAGGTTACGTTTTGTTTTAATTGTTGATAAAAATGTTGTGATCAGAGGCTTGCAGAAACCTATCCCTATATCTGTCAAGAAGCAATGGCTCTGTATCTCTAAGGTGGCTGGTGTTCATAATAACCTTATAGAACAGAACAACTGCAAATAATAAGAATCAACTATATATATAGCCAAAAAAACCACTTTTGCTTGCTTAAGTTTGTACAAAATTGAGTTTCCCTCACTTGTAATTAAAACACATCTGGTAGCTGCTGGTGTCCATAAATGTTCTAAGCTCAACAATGGTCTATATCATGGGCAGCTTGATACCCTGGTCTCTCCTACTCACTTTCCCACATTCACTATTCTCTCCCTTGCTCCTAGAGTCTTTTATTTCCTTTCAAAACACACAATTATGAAATCTGCCACAGATTTCTTAGGACTATACTCCTCACAGCTATTCCATACCACCTCAGTCCCAGCCCCTCCATTTCCTGCCTCTTATTTTCCCATCACAAAAAAAAAAAAAATGAAAGATGGCTTTTGAAGGATGATTTTCAAAAGATGACTTTCCTTTGATGTCACACTTGGTACTTCCCTCATCCTTTTCCTCACCTATTCTTTATACACACACACACATACACACACACACACACACACACATATGTGTATATATGCATATATATATATATACACACACACCCACTCATATATATATATTTAGTTGTAGATGGACACAATACCTTTATTTATTTTTATGAGGTGCTAAGAATCGAACCCAGCACTTCACATGTGCTAGGCAAGCACTCTGCCACTGAATCACAACCCCAATCCTCCCCATCTATTCTTGGGAAGATCCAGGATTATCTTAATGACCAAAAGCACTAAAGTTCAAAACCAAATTTACATGCTAGCTGGAAAACCTGAGGAAAGCCTGTTTCCTTTCTGTGACAGGGAAGGGGTAAGGAATAATGAGAAAATGCATGTTTTTAAAAAGTGCTTTGTGTGGTACTTGGCATGTAGTAGAAAGTGACCAGTCAACATCAGCTGCTGTAATCACTATTACTCTTACTCCCCTAGTGCTCTGCTTTGAGATCTCAGCAGACAGGGCAGTTCCCAAAAGAAGGTGAGGATATGACTCCTTTCTCCCTCACAGTGATCAGCATTAATTGTGTTCCGCCAAATCTGCACCACAGCTTTTCCACCATCTGCCATAATTTTCATGAAGGGGATTTGAGGTTGCTAGGAGAAAGTTTTCTGTGTGTATTTTCCTTTAAATTCTGGAGAGGGTAGGGGAGTAGGGCAGTTATATCTTTTTACCAGCCCTACTAAGTTGAATATTACAAGACAACCTTCAACATCTAAACTTTTTCTTTCAATCACAGTATATGCACACAATAGTCTAGCTAGCTCTTATTCCTTTGTTTGAAACCTAAATAACATTCAGGCAGGATTTCTAATCTGTTTTAAAATAGAGATAAGCTTCCTTTCAAATAAGCTTAGAAGCAAATACCTCAATGGTGTAAGTGTGGAGGGGACTTTTCAACTGCAGGAAAATACAATGTCCAAGTCTTCAGTGCTTTACAGGTACTCCAAATCTAAGTTTTAAATAAATCTGGAGCCAAAATGCAAATGCAGAATTAACTCCAGTAACAAAAAAAAAAAAAAGATTCATTCTAATGACATGCTTTCCCAGCCACAGAAGTGACATAAAAGGCAAACAGAAGTTTTCAACAATGTGAATCCCTTCCTGCTACTTCCTCCCTCTCCTTCATCTTAGCTGGACTTTGATCCTTTGACCCTTTCAACCGACACAAACACTCCTGCCTTTCCCAGGATCATCCCTTTACAGGCAGTGCCTTCCTCACTACTTAGTGCTGGGCTTGGTATTCCAGGTAAACTGTGGGCTGCCTTCAAGACACTGGACCAGTCTAGCAAGAATGGTAAAGTCTGACAACAGCAACTTAAGGCTAGAACTCTTGTGCACAGTAGGTGAGAGTGCAAACTGGCATTATCTAGTGAAGACCAGAAATGTGAATACCACATAGCACAGTAATTTTATTGGTGGGCTTACAACCTACTCATTCAAATTGTTAAGAAGCTATGGTGCTCCTGCATCTTATTGAGAGGTGGAGATACAAAGATGAGTAAAACCAGTAAGTTCTGGAATGATGGAAATATTATAAGACAGACAGAGAGATAGATAGATATAAAGATATATCTCTCTATATAAATATATAGATATAGATATAGATATAGATATAGATATATCTCTCTATATAGATATAAATATAGATATCTGTGTTGTCCACTATGGTAGCCAATAGTCAAACATGGCTACTGAGCACTTGAAATGAGACTAATACGATTAAAGAACAAAAATTTAAATAATGCTTAATTTTAATTATTTTTAATTCTAAAGTAAGTGGCCACATATGGAAAGTAGCTATCTCATCATATAATGCAGTGAAAACTCATAAGCATATGCACCAAGATATACGTGTAAGAATGTTGATTTCAACATATTGGAAATAGAAAAAATTTTACAAGACCCAAATGATCATCAATAAAAAAAACAAACTGCAGTATATACAGAGAACAGAATACTGTACATAAGTGAAAAACAAATAGCCTCCATTTATAAGCATCAGTATATTTAAATCTTAAAAATAGTCAAATCACAGAAGAATTCAAAGTATGTTACAAAGTTTAAACATAAGTGTAACAAAACATTACTTGGAGATAAATACAGTAATAATGGCAAAACTATTTAAAAAAATTAAACACAAAATACAAGGCAATGATCATGGAGACAGCAGAAGAAAACAATCTGGAAGGAGCACAAACAGAGGAGCTCCAAAAGTAGAGCTGATGTTGTTTCTTTTTTTTACATCCTTTGTCTTGTGGGGGGGCGGGTACCGGGGATTGAACTCGGGGAGCTCGACCACTGAGCCACATCCCCAGCCCTATTTTGTATTTTATTTAGAGACAGGGTCTCACTGAGTTGCTTAGCACCTTGCTTTTGCTGAGGCTGGCTTTGAACTCACAATCCTCCTGCCTCAGTCTCCTGAGGCACTAGGAGTACAGGCATGCACCACCACGTCTGGCTTTTCTTTTTTTTATATTTCTTAATGCATATTTCATATACATTATTTTATGATTACGAATACTTCACAATAAAAAATAAATAAAAGTATTGCTGAGCAGTAACACTGCTTCTTGCATTTTCTCCATCAACACCCTCCTGCAGATGTTAAGTTTGTTGGGGCTGGGGTTTATTCACCTCTATATCTCCCGTTCTCAGAATGCAGGAGCACGTAGAAGCTTGACAGGTACCTAGTGAACTGAACGCCAATCTGAGAAAATAAAAATTCCCACAATTTCTCTATGCAAATAGCAAAAAAGTAATAATATATTTCCTCCATCTGAAATGCACTGACCCCTCACCACATTTTAGCAGATCTGAAAATAGAATTCCTTTTACAACTGAGGTTAACTTTAAATGGTGTGGACCAGTAACACCAGCATGGGGTGGGAGTGTAGCTCAGTAGCAAAGTGCTTGCCTACCATCCAAGAAGGCCCTGGGTTGAATTCCCCAGCTCAAAACAAAACAAAACAAATCACCAGCATGCTGGAATTGAGAACATGGAATTCTAGCTATCCACAAAGGAAGAACTGAGCCTCATTTGTTCATTTTTCTATCCTTAGAGGCTAGACTAGTATCTAGCACATAGTAAGGGCTCCATAAAAAATTTCTGAATAATAAAAAATAATGTATACTGTGACTGCAAGCCTACTGTCTTTATATGGATTATTTAATCTGCCCATTGTCAAATCAAAAGATATAGAAAGAATAGCCAGGACTCTTACACACAGCTGGTGGGAGTACAAATTGGCATAAGCACTTTGGAACCCTCAGGATTAGCAAGATTAAGTCCCTTGCTCAAGAACATGTAAATAAGTAGCCAAAATGGAAACTTACTAAGTCAAAGGCAGAATTCAAATCTCTCCTACTAGACTTCAAAGTCCATGCTCTTAAACATGGTACTGTACTCTGAAATGTGGCACTATCCTCTTAAATAAAAGGGGGCCAAGACGCATGCTTTCTCTAATTTTGAAAATAAACTTTTAAGAGGAAGTTGTACACAACAGAGAGCTCACATTAACTAAATCACTGGTAATGTTTTTGACAACTAGAACCTAGATGACCCAATCTCAACAGAGTTAAACAGACCTTCCTCTAGCTTCACTCTGACACAGTTCACTCACACAGAAACACGTGTCCTTGCCACCAACAGGTATTAATTTTAAAAGTAGTAAATGTTAAATGGAGCAAAGTTATATCATCAAAAGGATCATCTTATTAAAGAGGCCTTAACAGTCCATTTGATCCAACCTCTAAGCAAGAGATTTACATTCCTAACCTCATTTTAATGGCAGCTGAGGTCTTCATGGGCCAAGTAACTGGTTTCTCCAGAGGTAAGTGGTTGAAGCAGAGACCAGAAAGCCGGTCTCCCAACTCCTGGGCTTACCTTGTTTTCACTGTCTCACAGCACAGGGAAGGCATTAAGATTTGTTAAGGTTATTCTCTAGGCAGCTATATCTGCCTGAGTCCTTGACATACATCATCTTGTTTAATCCTTTTATCAGTTTTATCTGAGTTTGATACTATTTCCATTTGTAAGATGAGAAAAACTGAGGTTCAGAGAAATTAAGTAACTCACCAGGGATCACACACTTGGCATTAGAACTAGAAGCTGAACTGTTCCACCTCACCTTGGGAGCTGCAAGTTAAAGAAATAATAATTAATATTCGTATAGAACGCAGCAAAAACTGGAGTAAACGTCTGAAAATAAGATATCTTTAATAATTCGAGTTTGAATATTCCCACACACTGTATCTCAAGACGAAATTTGGTTCAGATAACTTCAAATCAACCTTGAAAATATTAGTTCACACCACATAAATGTGAACCTGAGACACAGATACCACCTTATTAAATTCTTGCCATTTGATAGGGAATAGTAAAAATAGCATTATCAATTAACCTAACACATTTAGGTTAGGTTATGAAGGCTAATTTCTGGAAAACAATTCAAATTGTCTGTTTTCTTTTCCTGTATAATACATACATTGTAACTATTTTGCCCCAGTAGGGGAAAAATGAAGACTTTTCCCTTTCATTCCTCCTAATTACTATTACCTCTATCATGCAAGAGACTGAGAGGCACAAGTCTCTAAAAAGTCCTGAATGATTTTCAGATACAAGCATCATAACTTTGTTTCTACCTTCTTACAAAGAAAATCCCATTCAGTTTGAAGATTACTTTGATTTCTGAAATTCAGGGCGAAACTATTTTGTATCACCACTAGGGGTGCTACTTTCATTATGTATAGAAATGTTTTTAATTGGCTATCCAATTCTCAAGAAATTTGAATGTGTTCTTCAGAATGAAATGCTATAACTAACTAAAAAGCTTCAACCACACCATGTGGGACATTTTAGAATCCCTGGTTCTTTTTCAAAAATGAAAACCCAACTACCCACTAAACAAATCTTAGCCAATGGAGTTCTGCAAGATTTCTAACATTTATTTCTGCATTATACCTTCTACAGAAGGTTCCCAGACTCGATGAGAGTCAATGCTGTGGAACATATAATTCATCTATTTTGCTCAAGAAATATGTGATTGATCTATTTGGCTTTTCTGATTCATAATGTCGCTCCCTCCTCCTACACAGAAAAGGAAAATAGAAAAAACGAGAACACTTATCTGCCTATTAAAACATGATACTCTCTCTCTAGTCGCTGCATTCAAAGGTCTGTTAATTCTGATTTGATTTTTCTTTCTTCCCAGTCTAGAGTTAAAAATCAGCTCACTTGATGTTATCAAGTCATCAAATGAAGGTTCTAGAAATAGTTTCCTATTTGTGGAGCCAGAAGGCACACAAAAATGGAAGAGTGCTTGAATCGTCTTTCCCAGCGCATTCCATGTGTGAGGAATCCAAGCAAACTCCTGGAAAGCTCAGCTTATGAATTTCAGATACTTTCTAATGGGGACTAATCTGAAATCTAGAATGTAATCAAAAAACAGCCAGAAACAGTGACAAAGCAACAGCAAAGTTCAAATACTTATTCCCTAGAGCCCACACTGCATATACAGCATCAATGCAGTTGCAGGAGGTACTGTCACTAACAGGTTCATTTGTTTCAGGTTACTCATGCTCTTCTCGGTCTAGTTGTCCCGGCTGGCCCACTCCGAATGACTCAAAGTCCCACCGGCCCCCGATTGTCCCGACTGCCAACACCCCGGTGCCGGTCCGCGCACTTACGTGTCGGCACACACACAGGCGTGCACACGTGTCTACACACACCTTCCGGCCCGCTCCGCCCAAGAGGCGGACCCGGGCCAGGCGAGCCCGACTCGGCCTCTGCGAGGTGGGTGGTGCCGGCCGCCGCGGCCCCACCGGCGCTGTCACCGCGGACGCGGTGGCCCGCGTCCTCAGCGCTAACTCCCTGCGGCCGCCGAGGTTCCCCGAAATGCCGAGGCCTCGCCGGCTCTCATTTCGCGAGGAAGCATCCGCGCCCCTCACGGCAAGGAGGTCACTGGAGCCCAAAATTTAAATGGGGGCAGGGGAAGAGGAAGGAAAGGGGCCTCCTTTTGACTTTCTGCGTCGCAATTCCTCGCGGGCTGCGGGCAGCCGAATCTGGGCGGGGAGAGGGGGGGCGCTCCCATTTTGAATGCTTTTCTATCCTACCCCGGAGCGGGGTTCTTTAGCAAGAGGGCAAGCCCGGGAGAATGCCAGGGAGGCGCCCCGGCGCAGGCCAGCCGCTCGCACCCCCGCGGCGAATCGCCGCGCTAGGTGCCCTGCAGCCGCCGGTGCCGCGGGAGCCGCGGGAAGAGCGGCAGCCGCCCCTTTGGGATCCGCGCGCCGACAGCCGCGCCGGGCGAGATGCGGCGGCAGCGCGGCTGCAGCTCTACGATGCCCTCCTCCCTAGAACCCCGGCCCCCGCCCCGCGCACCTCGGCAGCTGCCGAACCGCAGCTCGGGATTCCGACTGTCACAGCCTCTCTGGCCCGGCTCGGGGTTTCTCGGTTTTCGGCGTCACAATAATAAGGAAGTTTCCCCGCAAGCCTGCGGGCGGCGGAATGCGCTTGGGTGAATGACTTCGCACCTGGCCAATGGACGTCCTTCTGGGCTGAACGCGCACCAATAGAGGCTGCAGTAACGCGGCCTTGGGGCGGGGCGACGCGAGCCGCGGGCGGGAGGCGGGGAGAGGCCCAGGCCGGAGAAGGAGGCGCGGGCGGCCGGAGGTGACAGGACCCGCCAACCCAGCAAGGGACAGCGGCGCTGGCGTGTAAGCTGAGATCGGACTCCAAGACACAGAGCGTTCGGCAGGAATAAGACTGCTTTTCACTGACGGGGAAGCGAAGGAACTGATGGTTGGTTTATTTAGGTTTGGGTCTGGTTCTTATATTTGCAGAGAGGACCGAAAGCCTTGGGAGCAGGGTGAAAAAAGCTAGAGCGTGACAAATGAGGATGAGTGCAGTATTCTGTTTCACTTGCCTTCGGAGGACCATGGGAAGCGCTGAGCCGAAACGTGTGGGATTCGGGGCTGCGCAGTGAGAGAGGCGGGAAGAAGGTCCGCTGCAGCGGAGGGTGCTGCCACCGCCCTTCTGGAGAGTTGAGAATCGGAGAGAAGAGCTGTGCTGCAGAAGAAAGGAGAGCTTGAAAGAGCATGAAAAGCAGAGTCACTGAGCATAAGATCTCAAATCATAATCTGAAAGGTACCCTGTGGCCTAAAACCCAGTAACGGATTTTAAAAAGAAGTTTGTCCTTCTTCACTTTCACCGGCTTCCTCCCCAAGGTCACATGTGCTTTTAGACTCTCCCTGGCCCTTATCTGATCCACAGATAATCTTTTGAAGAAGACATTCTCGAAGGTGACTTCATGTGTCAGCCCTCCTTAAATTTGAAATACAGATTGAGAAATTAGTGCTTTAGGATGACTCTCCTAGTGGAAGAATTTTTATAACCTGGCACTTGGACCAGAGCAGTTCTTTCCAAGGACATTTAAATCACCTCAGGTCTACAGTCACCTGGTATGAGAACCTAACAGATTGACCAAACAGAAAAAAGTTTTGAGGAGTGGTGTTGTATCCTGAGGATGAGACAATGTTGGCTTCAAGTGAATCCTCAGTGAAATAAAACAAACTGTCAAATACCCCTGAGACAAGAAAGATAAAGTAGCATCTCAGTTATCAGGTAGCTAAGATCATCTAAGATAACAATGCAAATCTTTGAAATTTGATTTCACATTGGCTACGTTTGGAAACCCTGGGGACAAGAATAATAGAATTCACTTGTGCTCCAGATGTGTGGCAGTTTCACAAAAGATAAGTCGATTACAATAGACTGATGGTGTCAACAAAAAAAAAAAAAAAAAAAAAAAGCTGAGGAAATGGTCAAAGAGGAGTCATGGTAGAAAGAAGGGTAAGAGAGTGAGATCCTATTTTCACATATCAAATATGAGGTTTGTAATCAGTTAGTACTTGGGTTAGTGATGGGGCCCATGGCTCAAGTGTTCATCATGTACAATTTCATCTTGAAAAAAAGACTGAGCCAGGTGAAGTGCCCAACAACTTTGGAGGCTGAGGCAGGAGGATTGCAAGTTCTAGGCCAACCTCAACAATTTAGCAAGACCCTAAGCAATTTAGTAAGATACTGTCTCAAATTAAAAAATAAAATCCACTGGGAATGTGGCTCAGTGGTTAGGCCCCCCTGGGTTCAATCCCCAATACAAAAAAAAGAAAAAAGATTGATTATCAAAGATTCAACCCTGGGTATGGGGTAAGAGTGATGTCTAAATAACACACTAAGGTATTGTAAGCTTCCTTACCACACAGCCTACCAGAACCCTGGGAACATACTTACATAGAACAGTGAAAATACCACAGGTTTTAATACTGGGGATTGACTCCAGGGGTACTCTACCACCTAAGTACATCTCTAAAATCACCCCCACCCTTTTTTTGGGGGGACAGGGTCTCTCACTAAATTCAATTCCTGCCTCATCTAGCTGGGATTACAAGTATGCACTATTGCACCTGGCTCATTTTCTTTTCTTAATTGAACCAATGTAATAGGGCAATTTTTCTCAGCAAGTTGGTCCTGCTTCCTTTACCAAAATGATTTTAAATAGCCCCAGCACCAACAATAGTCCTAATAGCATATATTTAAACTGGTTTGAAGAGGGCATGGTTTATTTTTCTTTCCATTTCAATACGTCCATCTTCCATACATTTCTTGCTGACTTGCCATGTGTTTTTAATTTTTTTTTTTTTTTTTAGTTTAGATGGACACAGTACCTTTATTTTATTTATTTGTTTGTGTTTTATGTGGTGCTGAAGATTGAACTCAATGCCTCACACATGCTAGGTGGCACTCTAACACTGAACCACAACCCCAGCCCTTGCCATTTGTTTTCTAACATACTATATATACATTGGGCATCTACTATAACATCCCTCCCTGTGGATACATTGGTGAGTAAAACGACACACAGTCCCTATTGCCATTAAGGAATCGGTGAAGGCTAGCATTACTAATACTTGCATCAAGAAATAGGTAGTTGCTAACCATGATAAATTTATAAAAAAAAAATAAAAATTTATTTAAAAAAAAAGAAGACATTTATAACGCATGGTAGCACATACCTGTAATCACAGCTACTCAATAGATTGAGCCTGGAGGATCTCAAGTTGGAGACCAGCATGGGCAATTTTGCAGAGACCCCCATCTCAATATAAAAAATTTTAAATAAAAAGGGCTGGGGATGTAGCTTAGTAGTAGAGTGCTCGCCTACCAAATTAGAAACCTGAGGTTCCATCCCAAGAACTCAAAAGAAAAAAAAAGACATTCCTCTTAAAAAAAAAAATAGAAGATTTAATTAATTTTAACTATAACTGTTGACATAGTAGAGGGTCCATCTCCATCACTCAGCAGGAGAGGAATCCCCCTGACAAAGGAATGATGCCCAGGGCTGCTGCATTTTCACCTAAATACATGCTGATTTGTTCCATTCTTTACAGCTCACTACTTAACATGCATATATCTATTTTGAATTGAAGCAAATTTCCAATAGAGTACAAATACTGTTTAATAATGATTGTTTTTCTCCCTACTCTGTGTTTATCTTACTTCTCCTGCAAACAAACATTAAACATTCACTTGATAAACAGTACGGGACAGATGGATTTCTGATATCATGGATGAAACTGATGTGAAAAAATAGGTCTATCAAGACATTCTGACTCTTGTATACACTTTTTTTTTTGTACTGGGAATTGAACCTAGACGGCTTTACCATTGAACTACAGTTCAAGGCCTTTTTATTTTTTATTTTAAGACAGCATCTCAGGCTGGGGCTGTGGCTCAGTGGCGGAGCACTTGCCTAGCATGTGTGAGGCACGGGGTTCAATCCTTAGCACAACATAAAAATAAACAAATAAAATAAAAGAATGTTACTTTTTTAAAAAAAGAAAAAAAGGCAGGGTCTCACTAAGTTGCTTAGGGCCTTGATAAATTGCTGAGGTTGGCCTGGAACTTGTGATCCTCCTGCCTTAGCCTCAGGAGGCACCAGGATTATAAGTGTGAGCCCCAAATGCTGTACCTGGCTATCATTTGTCACATGCACCACTTGTCAATATAAAATTACCCTCTTTGGATACACTTTGAAGAATACTTTTCTTCACCTCTAGGAGAGCAAGGGACTATTCAATAGGTAAAGCATTTGCACCTTGTTCGGCTATGTTTTGAAATTTTTTTTTTTTTTTTTTTTTCAGTGCTGGGGATTGAACCCACAGCCTTGTGCTTATGAGGCAAGCATTCTACCAACTGAGCTATATCCCCAGCCCTTGGCTACCTTTTGACAAAGGTGTTTCTTAGCCACCCCCAAAAGAAGTACTGATTTTCAGTCTAGTCAATACTTGAAGGGAAAATCAGCTGTACAACTTTTTTCACTGTTTTTGATTGTTAATACAGTCTATTCAAGAACTCTACATATAACAAAGCTAATATTTTTAAAACTGTTGTATAACACACAGCTTTAATTTATTAATGTGAAAAATAAAAGAAAAAATCAATATTACCATCCATCAAAAAATCATTAACTATTGTTGAACAAATTCCATATATAGTAGTGCTAGATAAGATGCATTATATCTGATTACAAAGAACTTACAGCCATTAGGATTATTCCTTTATTTTTCTTGAAACTATTTAATAGAGTTTAAGTATATATTCTTTTCTTCTTTTTTTTCTTTCTTGTGGTGATTCTCTCCTGTACCCCTCCACATTTTTATCCCTTAAGTCATTTGGATGAAGCAGAAGAACCTTACCTTAAATATAAGAAGCTCATCATTATATAAGTTAAAATTTATTAATGTTTACAGAATTTGGATGAACATTTTCTGCTTGTCTCTGAAATTCTATTTCATGCAATACAGCTTTAGGAAGTGAAAATTTCCGTGAAGCTTTCTCTTTTCTAAAGATCCCAAAAATTGCATTCCTGGAAATCCACCAGGTGTAGAACTGACAAAATGAGTGCTAGAGGATACAAAGCAAGAAATCATAAACAAAGCCAAGCATGGTGGTGCACAGCTATAATCCCAGCAACTCAGAAGGCTGAGGCAGAACTGCAAGTTAGAAGCCAGCTTCAGCAATTTAGTGAGACCCTTAGCAACTTAGCAGACCCTGTCTCAAAATAAAAAACAAAAAAGACTGGGATTGTAGGTCAGTGGTGAAGTACTCTTGGGTTCCGACATGGAAATAAAGAGAATCAAGATTAAAATAGAAAGCAAGGACAGTTTTTATTCAAGTACAAAATAGATTTGCAAATCAGAAGACACAGGTTTAATTAGAAACCAAATAAGTGTTCTGTTAAGGGTAAAGAGGACTAGATTTTT
Source organism: Glaucomys volans (assembly GCA_020662805.1). Lineage (NCBI taxonomy): Eukaryota > Metazoa > Chordata > Mammalia > Rodentia > Sciuridae > Glaucomys > Glaucomys volans. The sequence continues at coordinate 188,434 of JAJEJO010000575.1, read as the reverse complement.
AAAGGGATAAAAGGGCAACAATGGGGTAAAGTGAAGTAGTTTATTCTGAAAATTTTCTATTGGGCCCTGATAATTACACATATTGTTTTGAATGATTTAGATTGGTACTAGAGTCTGCTCACACATTAAGCTGCCTGTGATTGGTTGCTAAGAGGCTATCTTGAAGAGATCATCAGTAAGCAGAAAGTTTTAAACAGCATGAGAGCAGAGGTCCCATGATTAGAAACTGTCACAATCTGTAGTCTTGCAAGCACCTTCTTTACAAACAGTATTCTCTATCTGGAGGCAGAATTTTGAGGGATGGACTTTTGCCTGCAAGGCAAACTGCAGTCTGTCAAATACAATCTCTGAGGTTCACAGAGAAATTCTGCTCACTCTTGACCAAATCGCAGCCATCTTTATTTTTATTTCCACAGGGGAATGCAGCAAAGATCATCTTTTCACTGTGTAGCTGCATGTATACTTATTTTATATTTTTGGTAGTGGGGATTTAACCCAGAGGTGCTTTACCACCAAGCTACATCCTCAGTCCCTTTATTTTTATTTTGAGACAGGGCCTTGCTGACTTACCCAGGCTGGCCTAGAACTTGCAATCCTCCTGCCTCAGCCTCCAGAGTTATGGGATCACAGGTGTGCACCACTGCACCTGGCTACGGTACATATATTTTAAATGCCAAAGAGTAGGCAGCTGTTTTATCCTTCTAGATGCAAAGAAAGTAAAATCAAAAAAGTGGGAAAAAACTGAGTTTTACTAAGTCTGGGTCAAATGAAATTTAAGGAATTTTATTATATCTGAGAAAAGTTAAAGTGACTATGTGGAACTTCTAAGAGGTAGGTATATAATGTTATATATAGGTATATAACATTATGGCCCATAACAACATTAGACAGCTTTATATGCTAACCATAAAATCTGGAAATACAGACCAATATAATACATGATTTGTTATTACACGATATGTGAAATGTGTTGTCCCTTGTAACAATGCATAGTTCATATTGCAATAAACATGATATATTATCACAACATTTTCCTCAATCCCAGCAAAAGCACTGCAATGTGCTGACTTGGTAGATTTCTCCCTGTGATTTTTACTGAATAAATGCATAACCTAAGAGAAGTAAGTAATGAAGGAGTTTCAATCTGCAAAATTGACATATAACAATTTAATAGTATATGTAATATGCTTAATATAAAAAGAAATAAAATATTACCTGCTTTTCCAGACTTTTGTGGCTACCCTTTAGTATAAAAGGGGACTGAAAAACTTGGTGTTTAATTTTCCACTGCCCTTCAGCTTTTTGTTTTCAGCCTACATATAAGTAAAATCCAAATGAGATCTGCCATTATATTTACTCTTAAGCTATTGATTAGCATATTGTTTTGATGTTACAGATACTATAGATATTGATTCTGTCGCTTCTGTTTCCCTCTTTCCATTGATTCTTGAAAGCCTAGAGCAAATTGGTCTATACAGAATCTTGTTGCATGAATTTGAAGAACTAACCTGAAGTTTCATTTTAACATTCCCATGTCATTTTCCTATAGTACTTATTTTCTTATGTACATAAATAAAAAACCAACTTCTTGTTTTCTTTACAGATGCAGTATATATTAACTGTAGAAAATGTAAAATATAAATATATTTATCTTGTACAAATATAAATATATAAAATATAAATCCATATAAGAAAAAAAGAAAAGAAATAGTCTGTCCTTTCACCAAATACATTTGGTTCTTAATAGTTTGGCATTTCCCAACACAGATATACACAGTTTTTAAAGTAGCTTATTCTATCAGGAAACCGTACTGGAAAATGCACATGAATGTTGTTAACAAAAACAAAATACTATAATTTTATGTTTAATAACTACAAAAAATAGTATCTTATTCTATACATAATCATTTCTCTCTGTTTTCAACATAACTTGAACATCTTCAATAGAATTAGAATTAGATACTATTCTATAAAGTGTGTGTGTGTGTGTGTGTGTGTGTGTGTGTGTGTGAGAGAGAGAGACTGGGATTTAAACCCAGGGGCACTCTACCACTTAGCTACATCCCAGAGTTGTTTTTTGTTTTTTGGTTTTTTTTTCACATTGATTGTCTAAATTTGTGTGATTACTGGAGTTTTAAAAAATGCATTTCCTAAATGCTATATATCAGAAATAATGTATTTGAAATGCCTCATGTCTGAATTAAATTCTCCTATCATGGTAACATAACAATGCAATTTTTTTTGCCTTTTTTTATTGGTTCTTTTCAATTATACATGAGAGTAGAACCCATTTTAATATAATTATACAGCAGGGACTATGTCTTTTTTTTCACAATGTAGATTCACACAATTCATGTAATCTTACATATACATAGAGTAATACTGTCTCAGTCTACTAGCTTTCCTCCCCCAACCCCCTCCAATCCCATTTTTTTCTCTTCACCATCCATACTTCCTCCATTCTTCTCTTGTCCCCTCCTCCCCCCTCCCCAGTTTTGTATCATCATCCACTTATCAGAGAAAACATTCAGCCTTTGGTTTTTTGGGCTTGGCCTATTTCACTTAGCATGATATTCTCCAACTCCACCCATTTACCTGCAAATGTCATAATTTTATTCTTCTTTATGGTGGAGTAATATTCCATTGCATATATATACCACAGTTTTTTTATCCATTCATCAGTTGAAGGGCATCTAGTTTGGTTCCACAATCTAGCTATTGTGAATTGAGCAGCCATGAACATAGATGTGGCTGTGTCACTATACTTTGCTGATTTTTAGGTTCTTTGGGTATTAAACCGAGGAGTGGGATAGCTGGGTCAAATGGTGGGTCCATTCCAAGTTTTTTGAGGAATCCCCATACTGCTTTCCAGAGTGGCTGCACCAATTTGCAACTCTACCAGCGCTTTTAATTTTTATTTTAATTTTGAGACAGGATCTCTCTAAGTTGCTCAAACCAGCCTCAACTTATAATCCTCCTGCTTTAGCCTCCTGAGAAGCTTGGATTACAGGCATGCATCATCACACCCAGTTTCTACATCATCATTTTTAATAATTGCATGATACCTGACACAATGGACATATTATCATTTATTTAATCAATTTTCCCCTGGCACATGTTAAAATTGTTTTCAATTTTGTGCTATTATAATCATTGTGCAACATAGCTAAACAGTGAATATAGCTAAAAGTTTGCCCTCAGCCTTGATTATTTCCTCAAAATAAATTCCTAAAAGTGGAATTGCTAGATCAGGCAAGATACAGACTCAAGGTTTTATAGTTCACAAGTTTTCCTAATAAAAGGTTGTAGCCCCCAAACACACATATCTGAATGGCTCTGTCTAACTTCCTAACCAGTAAATCTTAAACATATTTTGTAATAATTTTGTAAATTACCTGAGGTTTTACTGAAATATATGGAGCATAAACAAAAATAAAATAAACAAGTTCTCCCAGTAAAGAGCAACATGTACACATATAAACATTAACTAAGGTAAAATGTTTCCAAATGTTCATTTCAAAAATTACCTAAATGCCTAAAAATTTATGATTGGGATTGTTGGTTCTTTGCCAAAATTCTTTGTTATGTCATGTGTTTTGCCCAACCCTCCCACATACCTGCCAAAAATAAAGGTTCCAGAAAGGAAGTTCTGTACAAACTCAGACTGTTGTTAATCATTTTGATCTTCAGTACACTTGTACAAGCCAATAACAATGAGTCGATGGTTCACCAAGTTCCCTAGCAAAATGAAAAGCAGACAGTGTCAGAATTTGTGTTATTCAACACTGTAAATAAGTCATGAAGTAATAAAATAAAGATAATTTATGTCATCAATGACAATGATTGCCAAAGTAGTTTTCATCCGTGTGTGTGTGTGTGTGTGTGTGTGTGTGGTGCTGGGATTGAACCCCAGGGTCAAGTCCTACTAGACTACCACTGAGCTATATCCCTAGCCCCAGAGAAGGCATTTTCTCATCAGTTTCTCAAAAAGCAAATGTAGTGTCATGATTTATAACACCCATTGTGGTCCAATCATCTTTGCTGTCAATCACCTTGCTATGTACACCCTAACAAGGAAAAAACACCTTACTGGTCAACTGTAAAATGGACAGTTTGAATTCTCTTGTAGTCTTCTATGTTGTCAATGTTTGTGTCCCTTTCCCAATTCCTATGTTGAAATTCTAACTTCCAGGGTGATGATATTAAAAAAATGAGATGTTTAGAACATGAATTGGTCATTAGAGCAGAGCCCTTAAGATTTGCATTATAGAAGAGATGTGAGAGCCTGGCCCAGGAGTGCATGCCTGTAATCCCAGTGGCTAGGGAGGCTGAGGCAGGAGGATCACAAGTTCAAAGCCAGGTTCAGCAACTTATGGAGGCACTAAGCAATTCAGTGAGACCCTGTCTCTAATAAAATATAAAAAAGAGCTGGGGATGTGGCTCAGTGGTTAAGTGCCCCTGGGTTCAATCCCCAGTACCGAAATAAAACAAAAGATATTCATGAAAGTTAGTTATCCCCTCTCACCATGTAAGGACACAGCAAGAAGTTGCCATCTATGAACTAGGAAACAGGGCCTTACCAGACACCATATCTGTCAGTTCCTTGATCTTAAACTTCACAGTCTCCAGAACTATGAAAAAGAAATCTCTATATAAGCTTCCCAGTCTATGATATTTTGTCACAGCAGCCTAAGCACACTAAGACATCGCCTTTAGGGGCGATGTACTATTCCATCCAAGTTCTTGCCAGCTCCCTTTTGGACTAACTGGGAAAAAAATTGAAGGTATTTGTCTTAAGTCCATTTTCTGCTGCTACAACAGAACACCACAGACTGGGTACTTTATGACTGATAGAAAGTTATTGGTTCATAGCCCTGGAGGCTGGGAAGTCCAATATCAAGAGTACTGGCATCTGGCCAGGGCCTTCTTGGCTGTTATTACACTGCAGAAAGGCGAAAGGAAAGGAATGCTATACCTTCACAAAGCAGAAGAGCAAAGAGGCAAAAGGAGACCCAAACCCACCCTTTTCAATAGCATTTATGCTACCTATAAGGGTGAAGTCCTCCTGGTCTAATCACCTCTCAAAGATCCCACCTCAATACTGTTATATTTGGCAGTTGAATTTCAACATGAGATTTGGAGAAGAAAAGGTTTCAGACCATAGTCCCATATAATTATCAGCCTAGAACCAGGTAAAATGACTTGCCTAATACCTGGAATGGAACATGAACCCTGTGCTTTATTAGTTTTGTGTTCTCATAAAATTTGCTAATGTTTCTGAGTGTAAATGATTTAGAATGTGTGATCAGTTAGATGGCTTCCCCCTCAACTTCCTATCTACCTATAATCTCAGAATGTAAACTTATTTGGGAATAGAGTCGTTTGCAGACATAATTAGTTAAGATAAGTGTTGCATCTACAAACCAAAGAACACCAAACCACCACTAGAAGCTAGGAAAGAGACGTGAAACATTCTGCAAGAGCCTTCAGCAGAAAACAACATTGCCAACACTTTGATGATGACTTGCAGCCACTAGAATTGTGAAATACTACATTTCTGTTGTTTTAGCCATCTAGATTGTGGTTCTTTGATATAGCAGCCCTAGAAAACTAGAATAGAAAGTGAGAATAATGCTACAAAGCCGGGTGTGGTGGTGCACGCCTATAATCCCAGAGACTCAGGAGGCTGAGGCAGGAGAATTGCAAGTTCAAGGACAATTTAGTGAGGGCTTAGCAATCTAGTGAGACCTTGTCTCAAACTAAAAAATAAAAAGAGATAGGGGTGTAGCCCAGTGGTAAAGCATCCCTGGGTTTAATCCCCAGTACCAAAAAAAAAAAAAAATGTTACAAAAAGTATCTATTATAGGCTTAATATAGAGCAGCTGTGGCATCTGTCACCAGGTTAATTGCCAGACTTGACTAACTACTCTGGCATTCTAGTTCAGAGTTCCCTTCCTCTGAGAGCGCCATCTGTGTTCTTCACAAGGTGTCAACTCAATCAAAGAGAATTGTTTCCAAACCAAGGAAGTCTATTCATAGCCAGGATATATTCCCTAGCTAAAGCTTTCCATCAAGCACTGACAACCCTTTACAAGCAAATACAGGTTAGCAAATCAGCTTGAAGTGCTTTCTCTCCACCTGATATTTTGTCATAGTATTGGTCAATACTATGAGCTCTATACCTGTTTCATTCAAAAAGCATATAAATTTTTAAGACTGACCTTCTGTGAGTCTTGACCTTAATGAAATTCTAGTCATTTCGAAGACAAGTCATTATATTTTCCTTGATATTACAGAAGAGCAAGAAAGCCTTTCTGATTTAATTATAATAGTAGAAGCTCAAAAATATTTACAATTATTTTACTTTCTTATTAAAGCAAGACTGAACATTAAGGTAAGACTTCATTTCTGTGATGAGGACCCAGACAAATCAATAAGACTCATAGGAAACTAATCAAGTGTAGACTTAGCCCATTGCCTTATTATACTAAAAGGAAATTTTGTCATGATACACTTTTATTTTTAAAAAGCTTCAATATTCATAAATCAAATAGTAGAGTCCATAAAATGAAAATGAAGTAACAAAGTATTTATTTCCATCAATATATATGTCATCAATAAACAGCTTATTTTTAAAAAAAAGCTTCAATATTACATTGCAAAGCAAAATGGATAAAAGTCATTTGGAAGTATTAAAGACCCAGAAGAGCCAAAGAAATTCTAAACAAAAAACAAACAAACAAAAATGCTGGAGGCATCATAATACCTGACTTCAAATTATACTTCAGAGCTACAGTTTAAAAAATAAATCTGCATGGGACTAGCATAAAAACAAATATATAGACCAATGGAACAAAATAGAAGACACAGATACACCCACACAGATACAGTCATCTGATCCTTGACAAAAGTGCCAAAAACATTTGGGTGAAAAAAGAGCCTGTTTAACAAATAGTGCTGGGAAATCTGGTACATGTAGAAGAATGAGACTATATCCCTATCTCTTATCCTGCACAAAAATCAACTCAAAATGGATAAAAGACCTAAGAATTAAACCAGAACTTTGCAACCCCTACAAGAAAACATAGGGTCAATACTCCAACATATAGGTACAGGCAAGGACTTCCTCAATAGCACTCTTAGAGTTCAGGAAATAATACCAAGAGTTAATAAATGGGATGATAACAAATTTTAAAATCTTTTGCACAGAAAACAAAAGCATAAAAAGAGAGCCCACAGAGTGGGAGAACATCTTTGCCAGCTACTCTTCAGGCAGAAAACATCCAGAATATACAAAGAACTCAAAAAACTTACCATGAAAAATCCAAATAACCCAATCAATAAATGGGCAAATGAACTAAACAGAAACTTCTCAAAAGAAGAGATACAAGTGGTCAATAAATATATTTTGAAAAGTTCAATATTTTTAGCAAATGGAGACATGAAAATCAAAACTACATTGAAATTTCATCTCCAGTTAGAATGGCAGCCATCAAGAATACAAAAAAACAAAAAACAAAAAAAGGAATACTTTTACTGTTGGTGAAATTGTAAATTAGTGCAACCACTATGGAAATCAGTACAGGACTACCTCAAAAGACTAGGCATGGGAGCTGGGGATATAGCTCAGTTGGTAGAGTGCTTGCCTGGCAAGCACAAGGCCCTGTGTTCAATCCCCAGCACCAAAAAAAAAAAAAAAAAAAAAAAGACTAGGCATGGAACCAACATATGACCCAGCTACACCACTCCTTGGTGTCTAACCTAAAAGATTAAAGACATCATACTGTGGTGATGCATACATATTCCTGTTTAAAACAGAATGATTCACAATAGCCAAATTATGGAAGCAACCTAGGTGTCCATTGACAGATGAACAGATAAAGATGTGATACACATACACAATGAGGTTTCATTTAGCCATAAAGAATGAAAGTATGTCATTTGAAGGAAAATGGATGGAACTTGAGACCATATGTTGAGTGAAATAAGCCAAACACTGAGTTAAAGATCATATGTTTTACCTCATAAGTGGAAGTTAGGAAAAAGGAAAAGAAAGATGAAGGCAGGGGAACTCATGAAAATGGGAAAGAGATTAATAGAGGAAAGAGTCCAGGGGGAGGGAGGAAGGAGGGGATAGGAAACAACTGGGGAATGATATTATTGACCAAGTCATATTGTTATATCGTGTGCATGTACGAACGAATATATAACAACAAATTCCATTATTACATGTAGTTTTAAAATACCAATAAAAAATATGGGGATGCCGGGCACTGTGGCACATGCCTGTAATACCAATGACTTAGGAGTCTGAGTCAGGAGAATCGTGAGTTCAAAGCCAGCCTCAGCAACTTAGCGAGGTCCTAAGCAACTCAGTAAGACTCTGTCTCTGAATAACATACAAAAAATGTCTAGGGATGTGTCTCAATGTTAAGTGCCCCTGAGTTCAATTCCTGGTACAAAAAAAAATGTACACACAAACAAACAAATTCATATATACAACATGCATACATATGGGGAAAAAATGGAAACTTTTAAGTTGCTTGAGCAGCTGGTAAGATACTGACATCCTTTACTGAGGTGAAGATGGGAAAAGGAACAAGTTTAGAATATAAATCAAGAGCTGCTATTGAAGAGTCCACAGACATTGGACATCTGCCTAGTTATCTGAACCCAGGCCACCTGAAGAACAAAGAGAACTTTATTGAGTTGTACTTGTTGCACAGAAACTGCCATGGCGTGGGTGAGAGGCCAGTGAGCCTGAGGAGAGAACAGGAGTTTCCACTTAGGACTCAGCCTAAATTTCTCTGACCCATGGGGATGACTTCATAGCCTTTGTATGTGACACTCCTGCCTAGTATTCTTTGTCCATCAACACTGCCTGGGACCAGTGGAATCCCTGATTCTATTGCAATTAAAAGTTTGACTTGTAAGACTTGAGAAGCAGGATCAGAGGTTCTGAACATAAACTGAGGAGGGCCTTCACTATGACCCTTTATAAGGAAAAGTGAGTCATTTGGGCTAGTCTGGTTAAAACGAATAAATATATAAATTATATATATATATATATATATATATATATATATATATGCATCTCAAGTGTGTTCTCTTAAAGTTTTAGGTCCTTGAGGAAGCATCTGTGACTGAACTTTGCTTACCAGTCTACACCCAGCACATTAGCATACACCCTCATGTAGCAGGCAGTATGTGTTGAATTAATGGATACAAATTGAATTGGGTTTGATGACAATCCTGTCACATCCCCATCATTCAGCTCTTACAAAAGAGGATTCAGTAAATTTAAATGAAATATTAAATACACATGGGTAACAGTTACAAGATGCGTGTTTCAAATTTATACATGAAGTGATGGAGGTAGCTTCATGTCTTCTAAATTCATGAGCCTTATGTAAATCAAAGTATACCTTTACAGATGTTCAATATAAAGAATGTCTGATGCTGTAAACACTTTCTTCAGGAAGGAAAAAGTCCTGAGCTTTCACTATAGACGAGGACTCTGTTTTTGCTTGAAGTTCTAAATTCTATTGCTTGAGAGAGTTGTCTTTTAAAGGTACAGTAGACTTTTATCACTGGCTTTTATTAGACAGCAAAGCAAATAAGAAAGGAAATGATATCATCGCTCTGTCAGCTGTTGACACTTGTCAAATCTGACAGGCCAAAGAGGAGCTCCAAAAGCGACATTGAAACCAACTTGGTATCCAGTTGTAACCTCTGAGCATAATGACATTAACCTGCTATGTGCATATCCCCACTCTACTACATTATGGAAGAGTCATCATATAAAAAGGAAAAATTCAATATAGAAGGATTTGAAAATTTATGTTTGCTAGTGTTTCACCAAAAACTATCAGATTCAATACTTTTCAATAGGAAATTGGCACCTAGTGTCTTTACTATTTTGAAACACTTTTCAAAAAATTGGCACTAGCACTGAAAAATCAGAAATTTGATCAAGGGGACTTCAGACTCAGTTACCCAGAACTAAAATGTTATATTTTGTCTGAGTGAGATTTTTAAAAACACACTCTAGGTTGACCAAGCAAAACATTTTTTTTTAATTCTGAAAGTATTAAAAATAATTATTAATTTCATGTGATCCAACAATTCCATACTGCGCCCTCTTCAATTCCCCTCAGTACTTGACAAGGATTCCACTGAGCAATAGATGTTTGCAAGGCCTCATCTTTCAGGGAATTGGGGCCGCGGTTTCCTGCGGTTTCTTTTCCTTGTGATTTGCATAAGTTTGGGAATTACTATGATATGTTTGAATTCTCAGAAACCTAGACTTTTAGGAGATATAGAACACAAAAATGAAACATCCAATCATACTGGGAATAACCCAAAGGAGTTCTTTTTCTGGTATAATCAGAGCATGACATATAAAGAATGTTATGAATATTATCAACAGCTAATGTTTAATGCACACTAGATAATAACTACTCCCAGATGACCTAAAGCACAAAAACAAGTTGTTCCTACCTTAGTTCCCAGAAAAGACTCAAACAACAAAGTAATTCAGACTAGAATAATAGTCCCAACTATTCAGACACCATTTGGTAATGCTTATTTGATTAATGGAAAACCATGGTACCCTCCTAGGAAACCAGCTTCTGGCCCCTTAGATTTAGAACCCCCTTTTGTCTCCCACTGGCAGAATACACCTTGGTTGGCATCAAGTATATTATAATGGAAAATGTACATAGAAAGTTCATCTCCATTTTTCTAAGTATTTAATATATGTGAGACCCTGGTGTTTGCTTAGTTACTCTGAACAGCTTTCTTCGGCAAGACAGGTTAATGCTTACTGGGCAAATGTAGGAGGTGTAATCTATAAAGAGCTGCCTAAATGTTAACTTAGAGTTTAATAGTTCATATAATCTCATAGGTCAATATTAGGGCACGCCGTGTGGCACTATAACCACATGTTAACCACACTTTTAATGTCTGCTGAAGTTGTATTAGTAGGTGAGTTAAGCTAGATAATCTTTATAGAGTTTTAAGTAATATAGAAGCAAGAAGTATGTAAAATAATAAGCAAAATTCTAAAAATAATTAGACTATCTTGATATTGGGATAAGGGGTATGTCATGAGAGTGTCTTGGTCCCCTTCCTGTTCTGTAACCACAAAAAGATGTGGGACTGCCAATTTTCCATGTATCAGAGCACCTACTAAGATGAATAAACTTAGAACTTAGCCTCAGATCACTGAGTCTGTGTTGCTTTGTTCTCCACCTCGCCAACGCCATCCCACTCACCAGAGACCACCAGGACCCTTGTGCTAGGGCTGGACCCTGGCAATTCCACTTCTGGGAATGCCCATAATTGAAAGCAGTGTGTTTTGAAGAGGTATTTTTTGGTTTGGTTTGGTTTGGTTTTTGGTACCAGGGATTGAACTCAGGGGTGCTAAACCACTGAGTCACATCTCCAGCTTTTTAAAATTTTTATTTAGAGACAGAGTCTCGCTAAAATGCTTAGGGCCTCACTAAGCTGCTGAGGCTGGCTTTGAAGTTGCAATCCTCCTGCCTCAGACTCCTGAGCTACTGGTATTGCAGGCATTCTCCATTGCGTCCAACTCAAAGAGATGTTTGTATACCTGTGTGTATAGCAGCATAACTCATAATGACCAAAAGGTAGAAGCAACCCAAGTGTACATCAGAATGACTAAACAGAATGAGGTATATACATACACTGAAATATTATGTGGTCTTTGAAAGGTAGCATCCAATATATGCTACCACATGGATAAACCTTGAGACATTATGCTAACTTAGTCAATCACAGAAAAAATACTGTCTGATTCCATTCAATGGAATACCTAAAGTAGATAAACTTACGAAGATCAAATAGAAAGGTGATTGCCAGAGCTAAAGGAAGAATAGAATGGGGAGTTGCTATTCAATGAGTACACAGTTTTAATTTTGCCAGATGAAAGGATCCTGGAGATGGATGCTGATGATGGTCACACAATAGGAGTGTCCTTAATAACACTTTAAAATGGTTAAGCTGGTAAATTTTAGGTTGTTTTTATTTTACCACAATTTAAAAAATAATAAACATTGATGTAGATGTAAGTCATCTGTAATATCAGCTATTTTATAAACCATTTTCCCATTTATAAAACATGTGCTTTTCTGCACTATCCCTGCCTGAACCCAGGCCTTCATACACAATAGGCCAGCATGCTCCTGCTGAGCTACATCGCCAGCCCAATGTCAGCAGTATTATAATAATCTGCCAGCATAGAGCATTTAAGATTTGGGTGCTGGTTATAACACTGTCTTCTGAACATCTGGCAGAGTGAGCTTTAGCTAATGGTAAGCCAGGTTGAGACCAGAGTGGTCGTCTGAAAGTAAATATAGTTTCTATGTGTCCATAGAATCATTCCATATAGAATGAGAAAAAAGTGGGTCACCCCTCCTTTGCTAACCAGTCCACATGGAATTCTGTTCAGCTATAGGGAATTTTTCAGAGAAACTATGGATAGGCTGAAACGGGTCCTAGAGGTACAATTAAGAGGCAAAAAGGACCTGAGAAACATTGTGTGAAAAATAAAGGACAACAGACTAGCTGCAATGAAAAGGGTTAATTTGTTTCTTCTGGCAGGGAAGACTAGAATTAAGATTAAAAGATGGAAGCTGCACACTCAGGATTTAGATTAGTAGAAGAACTTTCTGACAGTTTCTGTAGCATTTTCTTAGTACCCCTCTTGCAGAATTTTCCATTTTCTATCTCCCACTGAAACTACAACCAGGAATTATCTCAACATTCAACTAGCACATATGGGGCTCTGGAATATTTGTTGAGTGAATTGAAGAGTACAAAAATGATTAAACAAATGCCTGCCAACACTAGTTAAAGACAACCGAGCGTCTCGGGGAGAAGGTATTCAAACACTGGCTAGTTAACTACTTGGTGGAGATGTTGCAGCAGAGTCAAGTTTTGTTTTCTTGGCTGGAGTGGATGACTTTTTAAAAACTTTTAAGTCCTGAAATCTATGGTTTCATTGCTTAGGTTTCAGTTTTGGCTTTGCCCACTTAACAATGTGGCATCAGGTAAAGTCACTTAGCTTCTTTGCTCAAATGGAATTGTTATAAAAACCCTTCCTGCTACATAAGTTCTTTGGAGGATCAAAGTAACATTTTAATATAAATGAACAATACACAAGCAACAAAAAACAAGAAGCCTATCAATGTCCCTACCTTGTCAAGAAGTCCTGGGTGAACTTTAAGAGAAAAAGCCCTGGGGAGGGTGAGGGCCTGAAATGGGAAGAACCAGAAGCAGAGGAACTGATTCTGTTGTAGGCTTGCCACTGAGCAGGTAAGGAATGTTAACAACCCCAAACACTGTGTGTTCAGGGACATAATTTCTGACTCCCTGAGGGTCAGAGTCCTACCTCTGAATGTTCAGTTCCTCAAGGAGAGCAATACCTCCAGAGTATATAGTCACACATTGCTTAGGACAGGCAGTTAGCAAGACCTAGATTGACTGAGATCTCAGTCAAATGGATAGATTCAGGTTATCAGGAACAACTAAGAAGGAGACCCAGGTGCAGTAGTGCATGACTGTAATCCCAGTGACTCTGGAGGCCAAAGCAAGAGCATTCCAAGTTCAAGGCCAGCCCCAGCAATTTAGCAAGGTCATAAGCAACTTCGTGAGATCCTGTCTCAAAATTAAAAACTAATAAGGGTTGGCATATAGCTCAGAGGTAGAATGCCCCTGGATCCAATCCCCAGAACCCTCCACCCCTCCCCCAAAGAGGAGAAGGAAGAGGAGGAGGAGGGGGAGGAGAAGGGGGAGTAGGAGTGGGGGGAGGAGGAGGGGGGAGGGGAGGGGGAGGAGGAGGAGGAGGAGAAGGAGCAGCAGCGTGTGGGGAAGGGGAGAAGAAGAAAATGAGACACAGACCAGGGATATACACCAACATAGTAGGAGACAGAGGAAGGTTCTACCTAGGTCTTTCAGATTCTAGACAAAACATTAAAATTAATACCAAGCCCCAACTGACAGCACTGGTGCTACAATTACCAAGCCTGCCTTGGTCAGAATAGGCTCCTCATATACTCGAGGTTAAACCTGTGGGAAGAAACCACCATGGTTTGTAAGTGAATCTGGGGGGAACAAACCTGAACTAGGAAAATGCTCCACAATTTATAAAGGGTTTTCTTTATTCAGGTGGGGGTGTTTGTTGTTTGTTTTGTTTTTTTGGTGCTGGGCGTCCAACTCAGAGCCTAGCATGTACCTAGTAGATGCAGTACCACCAAGCTATACCCTCAACCCAAGTGTGTATAAATATATGTGTATGTATTTATATTATATATACACATATGTGTATATATATATATATATACATACATATATATACATACACATATATTTATAGCTTTCTGATTAGAAAGCTGCTTCCAGAGTCAGACTGCTTGGGGTTGAATCAGATTTGCCACTTAACATTGAGACTTGCCTTTCAACCTCCCCATTTCTTCAAATATAAAATAGAGATTCTGGTAGTACTTAACTTGGAGGAAGGTTTGAGTTTAATGAGATAATATGAAGCACTTAGAATTGTATCTGGCATATAAAGAGCTCCCAATAAATATTAGCAGTTACAATTTTGTTTTTGAGATAGGGTCTTGCTATATTGTCTAGGCTAGCTGGGACCTCCAGGACTCAAGTGATTCTCCCACTTTGGCCCCTCAAGTAGCTGAACTACAAGCACACACCACCCTGCCTGGTTCAGCAGTTATAGATTTTGACTAGAACTCAGTGATCCATTTTCACTTATATACTTAGGTAGTTCTTTCTGCTCAATGACCCGTACTTCACTTATGTCTTCGTTTTCTTCACCTGTATCAATGGTTTTAATCAGAAGTGACTTTGCTCCCAATTTTGTATTGTTTGGAGATATTGTTGGTTATCACAAGTTGGTGGGGAGGGTGCTAATGGCATCTAATGAGAGGTCAAAGATGCTTCCAAAAGTCATCTGATTCACATGTCAGTACCCCTGCAACAAAGAATTATCCATCCCTAAATGTCATTAGTACAGTGGTTGAAAAATCCCGATCTAGACCCACTTCTAGTAACCCACAGGATTTCATCTTTTGCAACTCTGAAGGAATAGTCTGGTGCATTCTTCTTCCCTGAATTTCCAGGGGCCCTAACACTCTAAAAACATGAAGTGTGTACATAAAGCTGTAACCTCGGTGTACACTGTCACAGGGAGTCTTCCTACCCTTGTCCCTTCTTCTAACTGTGTTCTGGAGTTGGGGGAGTGTGGGATTTATACATTCTGGGTGCAGTAGGTCACTTTGATTCTTCCTCAGTATTGCCTAGTTGCTAGAGAGTTGCAATTTGCAAATGGTTATTGATTGATGGGGGAGAGGGAGGGGGAGTGGAGGTGGGTGCGGCCAAGGAAGCCTGCAATCTGGGTGCAGATAGATAGCAGTGCCAGCACATTTGAGCCAAGGCAGAGAGGGAGGGTGAAGGGTCTTTACAGTCACTTTAATTGGGAAGGGTCATTTTGTTTCTGGCAGCATAATTTGGATGGTTTGTCAGTTCTGCTCATTTTTTCAATTGTGTTTTGTTTCTTCACGAATGATGAAAACACTTTTTAGATCCTAGTCATCTTTTTTTCATCTTTTCTGGAACATCATAGGTCTTTTCACCAACGGCTAGGAAAGGAACAGCTGTCAGGGCTGCCAGCCAGGTGCTGCTTAAAATCATTAATTTTTCTTTACTCCTTCTGCTGATTCATTTTGGAAAGGACAGATAAAGGCATGGGAATCTCCATTGGAATTCTCAGTGAAGCTATACGAAAATTTGACTTTTCACAGACCAACTCTTAGAGAAGTTTAGAATGAGATTTCAAAGAGTGAAAGAGATGAGGGGGTGAAGGGATGCACTGAACAGCTTGGTCTCACTATCCTATCATCGGACCCCAGAATTTCAGAAGTCAGAGTTGGCAAACAATCCATGGCTCCAGGGTTCTCAGTGACACTGCCCAGTAGCAGTATGAATAAGCTATATTGTGCCAATTTCTAATTTCAGATTTAAGCTGCTCAGCTAAAATGGCATGTAATCAAGAAATTAAGCTTCATAATAACTGGAATAGTGGCTACATTTTAAACCTGATGAGCTTTATGTGCCACGTGCACATAAAGAATGTTTTTTAATGGCTGATGAGTAAGCTAAATATTCATTTTCTTCTCCAAATGGCTATGAATTTTCTTTTTCTCAGTGAACACTGATCTTGAATACACTCAGATGTTAAAACCCAGCTGTTTCTCTTTGTGAGCAAAAAGCAATCTTAATTAGTTTTTATAACATATACATGTGTTTTCCTCTAGAAAAGTGCAGCACTCAAAAAAAATAACATTTTAAATAAATTCAGTGAATGCTTTTTCCTCTTCTTTTTCTCACTATACAATCTTGTTCCATAATTTCTGCATCTGATACACAAGGAAGAGGGACCTCCAAAACACAGTTTTTCAGATAACAAAATCAGATTTACCAACTTTTCATGAATTTATGAATTTTGAGTTTATGATTAAAAATCTCCCCATTTATGTAACTTTAATTATGGGCTTCATGAAGAGAAAGACTGCAATTATATTCATTTTACATATGATAAAATGATTTTGTTAGATGATGGCCCAAAGCCACGTACATTTTGTCAACTGCCACCAAATGAACAAAGGCCATAACCCTGAATTTCTGGATACTTACTTCTTAGTAGAATATAATTGATATTACCAGTAAAATTACATTGTCAAAATTGATTATTTTTTCTATTATATTATCTACCTTGAGTATATCTAATTGAAAGTCAAAACCTTTTAGCACATTGTTAGAAGCATTAGTTAGGGCTACCAGAATAAAATACCACAAAGAGAGTGGCTCAACCAACAGCAATTTGTTTTCTCATGATTCTGTAGGCTTGAAGTCTGAGATCAAGGTGTTGGCAGGATTAGTTTCTTCTGAAGCCTCTCTCCTTGTCATGTAGGTGACCATTTTTTCCCCGTGACTTACACACTCTTCCCTCTGTATATGACTGGGTCCTAATTTTTTCTCCTTGTAAGGACACGAGTCATATTGGTTTAGGATCTACTCTAATGATTGTAATTTAATTCCCTCTTTAAAGATCCATGTTCAAATATAGTCACATTCTGAGACACTAGGGGTTAAGACTTCAATATACAAATTTTGTTTGGAAAAGCCCAAATGGTAACTCTTAAGGATGGCACATATTTGGTTCAACAAATCTCACAAACCTGAGGGTATCAAAGATCTCCCAGGGGGGCTGGGACTCTAGCTCAGTGGCAGACTGTTTACCTAGCACATGTGAGTCACTGGGTTCAATCCTTAACAACACAAAAAAATAAGCAAATAAAATAAAGGTATACTGTTCATGTACAACTACACACACACACAAACACACAGACACACACATACACATACACACACAGAGGCCTCCCAGGAATAATGAAAGTTAAACACATTCTAGTGTAAAGGCCATAATTAGGCATACCTAAGGCTTTGTACGTAGGCCCTCCAGTTTGCACACCAAGTTCATCCTTTCAGGATCTAGGAAAAAACAAAAGGGTGAGGGAGAGCCCAGAAGAAATCCTTGGAAATATCCCTAATCCAAAGCCAGTTTCTTCTTTTGCTACTTAGTTTAGAAGCATGTATGTTCAAAGACCACAAAGGCTATCTTTGCTCTAATACGTGGACCATCCCACTTACCAATAGGGACATTCTCCCTCATTAATTTGTCTATTATCTATTTATCCCCACTAGTGACTTGTTTACTAGTCATGATACTTGTAGTGAATGGGCTCTGACCCAGGAAACAGATTCAGGGTTGGGCAGGTGGAAGAAGATTAGAGACACGGTGGGAAAACTTGGTTATCCTTTATTTGCAGGTGGCCATACCCATTAGGCAGCCCCCTGGCTTCAGCTTCGGCCCCTAGCCAGTTCCATTTTAGCTCCCCTTTAACCCATTTCCATAGAATCTTTTTATGTAAAGGTAAAACAAAGAAGGCAAACTGCCAACAGGTTACATAAGGGGGTGCATGCTCACAAGGTAATATTTATGACCTTGAGTCTATATGCTGAATCAGAGTTTTTCTGGCCTTAACTAACTATAACATAGTTGGTTCCCAGTCCTGGCTACACACTAAAAACGTAACTGGAAGTCTTGGCAAGGGAGCCTAACCACAGCCATTTTGGGGCCTGCCCCAACAGTACTTAATTTCCCTAAGGTTGGTCTTCCTTATCTTTTTTTTTTTGGGGGGGGGGGTGCCAGGGTTGAACTCAGGGGCACTCAACCACTAAGCCACATCCCCAGCCTTATTTTTTGGATTTTATTTAGGCAGAGAGTCTCACTGAGTTGCTCAGCATCTCATCATTGCTGAGGGTGGCTTTGAACTCATAATCCTCCTGTTTCAGACTCCAGAGCCACTAGGATTACAGGTGTGGGCCCCTGGCCCAGCCCCTCATCTCTTCAGTAGGGATAATAATAGTACTTATGTCACAGGGTTGATGTGAGGATTAAATGAGGTATGGTATTAAATGTCTGAAAAGTATGTAATAAATATTAGCCAACATATTGGCTAAGCTCCATCAAGACAGGAATCACATCTGGATCAGTCACTATGGTGTACCCAGGTCCTGGGAAACAGGAGGCACTCAATGAATATGTTTTTCCCTCTCCACCTCTCACTTCACCTCCCTTTGCAGTCCTGTCTGCATGTGCAGCCCTGTGTGAGCGGGAGCTGTCAGTTTCCGAAGGATAAGCAATCACCAGTATTGGTGACAAACCACTTGTTCAGTTTTTGGTATTGTGTTATTAGCAACAGAAATTAGACTAAGAAAACAGTATATGAGAAAATTCTCATATATAGGAAAGTGACAAAAAGAAACTAAGTGCAAAGGAGATGAATCGGAATTTGAACACAGATATTCCCATTTTTTTCCACTCTATCATACTACTTTCTAGATTATGTTGTCCCATGGGATTACATTATTATTGTGGTGGCATCTATATTTTTATACATGGCAGAATTAGGCTTATGTTTTAATTTATTATTTCTCTTCAGTAATTTTGTGGTTATCCTTGCCTAAATTTTTTTTCAGTGCCTAGTGAACCTGGCCTCACATATGCTATGCAAGTGCTCTGCCACTGAGCTATACCACCACTTTCATTGGTTGTTTAAAAAAAAATACAATTTAAAATCACATACATAACAATCAGCAACCCAATAATAATTTATCTCACTGACATTGTCATTATAACTATATATTAATTCAAAACAAACTAATATTTTTTCAAGCCTGTCCTCTTGTATATAAATACATTTTTTCCCCTTAAGGCCTTCAATATGGTTTTCTAAATTTCTTCATCTTGATATTAATACATTTCTATTTGCTAATTTTAAAATTGTTATAATATAAATATTTTTGTTTTGTTAGATTTTTATATCTACTAGATATCATTTATAAAATCATCCTCTTAAAAGCACAAAAAGCCAGGCGCGGTGGCGCACGCCTGCAATCCCAGTGACTCAGGAGGCTGAGGCAGGAGGATTGCGAGTTCAAAGCCAACCTCAGCAAGGGCAAGGCGCTAAGCAACTCAGTGAGACCCTGTCTCTAAATAAAATACAAAATAGGGCTGGGGATGTGGCTCAGTGGCCGAGTGCCCTTGAGTTCAATCCCTGGTTCAAAAAAAAAAAAAAGCACTAAAAAGTGTTGCTGAGGTTTGTATTTGAGGCATCCCCCATTAAGCTTGTTAGACAATGCAGAAATGTTCATAGGTAAATTGGATTGTGAGAACTATAACCTCATCATCTGTAGGCACCTTGACCTTGGACTTCCTACTCTCCACAACTGTGAGAAATAAATGTTTACTGTTCAAACTGCCTAATCTGAACTAAGTCAAGACTGAAGGAGACTAAAGAGATGTGCCAACTAAAATAACCCATGATTCTGAAATGGGTCCTTTTGTTCAAAAGGGCATTATTCAAATATCAAAATCTTTCTTCTATCCAGTCCTTAGGGCAGAAAGAACAGGTGGTCATGGCCTGGAGTACAGAGGCTTATCGATACATGGATATATGACTGCAGGATAATTGGGCAAATTAATAAAAAATAACTTCAAAATTGTATACTTAGAAAAGATAAATGATACAAATTACACATATATGAAGTGACAAATCGTCAACTTCTCGAGTGAAAATTAGACTTGTAATTTATCAAACATTCAGGTCCTACTATTCTCCAGTCACTTAAGGCTAAAAATGACCAATAAGCAATACAAAGGCAATTAATAAAAAAAAAAAAAATCTTAAAAAAAAAATCTTCTAGAGCTTCCAAACACTGGAAAGAAAGAAAGGAAGAAATGGAGGGAGTGAAAAGAAAATACTGAGTTCAATGTCTTAATACTGTCATGCTGTCACATAAAAATCTCACAATCAGTGATCTCTATCAAAATTCCAGTGATATTCTTCACACAAATAGGACAATCTTGAAATTCAAATGGAATCATTAAAGAATACCAAAACACCAAAACAATTCTAAGAATCTAAAAAAGAAAGCCAAATTTGGAAGCTTCACATTTCCTGTTTTAAAATTATATTACAAAGCTACAGTAATCTAAACCATATGATGCTTGGACAAAAACAGATGCATTTACCCATAGAACAGAATAGAGAGCCTATAACTAAATCCAAACATACACAATCAACTAAATTGTTTTGTTTTTGTTTTTGTGGCTTTGGGGCATTCTACCACTGAGTTACATCCTCAGTCCTTTTTATTTTTATTTTGAGGAAGATCTTGCTAAATTTCCGAGGCTAGTGTGATATATGGTAGCACATGCTTGTGATCCCAGTTACTCAGGAGGCTGAGGCAGGAGGATCATGAGTTCAAAATCAGCCTTGGGGCTGGGGTTGTGATTCAGTGCTAGAGCACTTGACTAGCATGTATGAGGCACTGTGTAAGAACCCAATCAATAAATGGGCTAAGGAACTGGGCAGACACTTCACAGAAGATGATATACAGGTTATTAACAAAATATATGAAAAAGTGCTCATCATCTCTAGTAATTAGAGAAATGCAAATTAAAACCACCCTAAGATTTCATCTAACTCCAATTAGAATGGCTATTATCAGGAATACAAGCAATAACAAGTGTTGGCATGGATGTGGGGAAAAAGGCACACTTGTACATTGCTGGTGGAGTTGCAAATTGGTGCAGCCACTCTGGAAAGCAGTATGGAGATTCCTCAAAAAACTTGGAATTGGACCCACCATTTGACCCAATTATCCCACCCCTCGGTTTATACCCAAAGGTCTTAAAATCAGCAAAGTATAGGGATGCAGCCATATCTATGTTCATAGCTGCTCAGTTCACAATAGCTAGATTATGGACCCAACCTAGTTGCCCTTCAACTGAAGAATGGATAAAGAAACTGTGGTATATATACACAATGGAATATTACTCAGCCATAAAAAAAATAAAACTATGGCATTTGCTGGTAAATGGGTGGAGTTGGAAAATATCATACTAAGTGAAATAAGCCAAGCCCAAAAACCCAAAGGCCGAATGTTTTCTCTGATCAGTGGATGCTGATACATAATGGGGGGTGGGGGGTTGCGGGGGGATAGGAAAGAATGGAGGAAGTATGGATGGTATAGAGGAAAATGGGATGGGAGGGGATGGGGGAAGGAAAAATAGTAGACTGAGGCAGACAATATTATTCTATGTATATGTAAGATTATATGAATTGTGTGAATAAAAAATAATAATAAAAAAGAAGTTAATATCCAAAATATATAAAAGTTCACACAACTCGATAGTAGAAAAACAACCCAATTTTTCTGCAAAACAGGCTGAGTGGGGTGATATATGCCTGTAATCTCAGCTACCTGGGAGTCTGTGGTGGGAGGATCACACACTGAGAACAGCAGCTTACTGAGATCAAAGGGAAGGGGCTACAAGGAAGATGAACCCTTCCAGAGCACATCCCAGTGACACACCAATCAGTCCCACGTGCTTATAGTTACCACCCAATTAGTCCATTCAAACTAGGATGGACTGTTTAGGTTATAGCTTTTATGATCAATTCATTCACCTCTTGCATTAGCACAGGAGCTTTTGGGGGACACTTTGCATCCAAACCACAATAATTCTCTTGCAGCTTCCTGAGTGTTTTTGTTGTTGGTTTGTTTGTTGGTTTGTTTGTTTTAGGTGCTAGGGATCAAACCCAGAGCCTCACACATGCCTAACATGCACTCTACCACTGAGCCCTATCTCCAGCCCTCATTCAGGTACTTTAAGATGATTATTTTGAGTGCTTTATCAGGCAATGCATAAATCTCCATTTCTTTAGGGTCAGTTGCTGTTCCTTTGGAGGAGGCAATGTTTTCCTGATTGATCATGATCCTTTTGGGCAGGAGGATGTCTGCACATTTGAAGCGGTCATTTACTCCAGTCTTTATTGCCTGGCTTCATCAGGGAAATCCCTCAGCAATCAGTCCACACAGAGATTTTGGACAGGCCATCTCTCTGGTGTGGTCTGGGAATGGGCTTGCCACTGGAATCCTCACGCAGGTAGTTGTGGTTCCTGCGTAAGCAGGTGGGCAAAAAGATCTTGGGTCTTTGAGGGCTAACCTAATACCAGGGCTACTAAGGTAGGCCTGTTGATTGGATCTGTGGGGATGAGTCTTGAGACTGAGTTTTCAGGAGTCAAGTGGCACTTGGGCCCAAGGAGACATGCCCACACAGCTTGAGTCCATGTGGTTTGCCTAGATTCTGGGTCCACTGGGATGACCTGGTCTATAGGGGTCAACATGGCAGAGGGTTGGGATCCACTTGAACCACTGATTTACTGAAGCAGGTCTAGACCCTGGGTTCATGACTCCTGAGGCCACAGGGATCAATCTGGGTCCATGGGGGCCAGTCTAGAATCTGATTCTATGAGTACTGCTCTGGAATCTAGATCCATGAGAACTGGCCTGCAGCCTGGGGCCCTGGAGACATACTTGGCTCTGGAATGGACTTAATAACTGAGTCAGCAGGAATAGGTCTTGGTCCTGAGATTGTGAAGGATAGACTGAAGCCTAGACCCACAAGAAATGTTCTTGAGTCTAGGTCCTCTGGGACTACCTTAGGTCCTCTGGAATATGGGGCCATGGGCACAGGCCTAAAGCCTATGTCTGTAGGGACCAGTCTGAATTCACAGGTGATGACCTGGTACCTGATGCCACAGGGGCCACCCTGAAACTGGAGTGGACCTGGAGGCTGGGTCTATGCATGCCAATCTAGTGAGCAGAGCTACTGAGCCTGCCTAGGAGTGTAGTAGACCTGGACTGAGTTTGTGTAAGCCAATATAAAACTGGGATGGGTTTAGAGACATAGTATGCAGGGCCATCAGAGCCTGATGCTGTAAGAACTGCCCTCACATTAGGGTTGGCCTGAGCTGGGGGATGCTGGAATTGGCCAGGCATTTGGAAAGGAGCTTCTCACTATAGCTTGACAAGCCACCAGTTTCCTGAGGAGTAGCCAGGTGTAGTGGTACACACCTGTAACCTCAGCAACTTGGAAAGTTGAGGCAGGAGGATTCTAAGTTAGAGGCCAGCCTGGGCACTTAGAGAGATCCTGTCTCAAATTTTTAAAATAAATAAAAAGAGCTAGGAATGTAGCTCAGTGGAAGAGTATCCCTAGGTTCAATTCCCAGTAACACACACATACACACTCCTGTGGAGTAACATTCACTGTAATTTTCTCTCCTTATTCTCAGTAGACCAAACAACATAAAATTGAGCAGGAGTTCAAGCTCTAATAATGATAGGATTTATATGCATCCTTAATCACCATCATCATATTAGAACAGTTAGCAAATTTACATTTAAGGTTATATTTTTTAAAAGTGCTTCATGTTGTCAGGCATGGTGGCGCACACCTGTAAGGCTGTGGCAAGAAGATTGCAAGTTCAAGGCCAGCCTGGCAACTAAGTGAGAACCTATCTCAAAACAAATTTTGTTTTTTTATTTTTTGGTACTGGGGATTGAACCTAGGGTGCTTAACCACTGAGCCACATCCCCAGTCCTTTTTTTTAAAATTTTTTATTTTGAGACAGTCTCACTAAATTGCTGAGGACCTTGCTAAATTGATGAGGCTAGTGCTGAATTTGTAATCCTCCTGCCCTAGCCTACCCAATCCCTGGGATTACAGGTACATGCCACCACGCCTGGCTCAAAATAAAATTTTAAAAGGACCACGGTAGTAGCTCAGTGGTAGGGCACCTCTGGGTTCCATAACCAGTACCACCACCACCACCAAAAAAAATCTTCTTATCAACTTGAAATGTTTTAATAATAGAATATGGCTATAATCTTCTTTTTTTAAAGTATTTTTAGATATTGATAAACCTTTATTTTACTCATTTATTTATATATGGTGCTGAGAATGGAACCCAGTGCCTCACACATGCTAAACAAGCACTCTACCACTGAGCCCCAGTCCCAGCCCCACCTATCATTTTCAATAAGCCTACAAAATATCTTTCTTAAAGACCTTTATATTAAACTCCAGCACAATTAACATAATTAGCCATATAAAAAACTATACCCTAATTCCATGAGTTGAATCAAATCCCTGCTTATAGCAAACACAATTGCCACTTATGAACAAACTAAATGTTATGAATTAATATTAACATGATCAAATGTTAATGTCCACCTTAAATCAATTTTTTAACATCTCAAACTGTCTCATAATAACTTGGGTATGCAATCATAACTATGAAAAATGAGAGTTATTTTGAAGGAATACATTTTAGGACTCAAAGTTGCTCTCATACCCCACTATATTTAAGTGAAGTTGGTTAATTAAGCTGGTGATCCACACTCTGAAATGTTGGAAAATACCATATCATTTCTATACTAAAGTTTCTCTGCATGATAAATGTTTTATTTAAATTCTAGGTATAATCTCTCCATAAAGCTTAGTTTGCATAAGCCTGGAAGTTAACATCTAGGTAAAAATCATCATCCAAAATCAACAAAGCAGCAGCACAGTTTAGTAATTTGCTGTAATTAACAAGGCCTGATTATTAGGCCAATAAATGGAATGTAAACCCCACACCTTAATCACCATAATTCTTACTGTACCCATGGAGCTAGGCATTATCTACTTCCCAATTACTTTCCAAGGTATCCCATTTAATTCTTCATATGCTTCTCCAACATGTCAAAAATTGCTCCTCATCTCAATTACATAGTAACTCTTCCCATCATTATCTACTAGCTTCCATTAGCAAAGCCCTTAATTTGGCAGCTATGAGAAGGTTTAATTAAATTCAACAAGAAAAAATTATAGTCTATACCTCAGTTGTTTACAAAGACTAAATAGCAGTCATTGTTGTTTAAAGCACAACACTAATTAATCTCAAATGCTTTATTTACCTCATTTTCATGATTACTTTATTCTTCACTGAAAAGTCTGTGCCTGCTTCCGAGATACAGCCTCTTGACATTGGTATCATCTATAGTTGGTATTACCACTATGCCATTTTGCATTCTTATGGTATGTTTGCCATTAACAAAGTTTGTTTCCAACTGCCTTATTCTTGAAAATTTATCCAACACACTGCTGTCATTTTAATAATTTCATTATTACCACCCTGCTTCATTAGACAGTTTTTAGTTACTGTTAACAAAATGTCTGAGAAAAACAACTTAAAGGAGGAAAGATTTATTTTGGCTCACAGTTTCATTGGTTTAAGTCCAAGGTTGGCTGACTCCATTGCTTTGAGTCTGGTGCAAGACAGAACATCACTGCAGAAGAGCATGGCAGAGGAAAGCTGTTTACCTCATGGCAGTCAAGAAGCAAGAAGCAACCAAGGCACACTCCCAGTGACCTACTTTCTTCAACTAAGCCCCACGTCCTACAGTTTCCATCACTTCCCAGTAATTCCATCAAATTATGAATCCATCAATGGGTTAATCCATTGATGAGTCAGCGCTTCATGATCCAGTAACTTCCCATGAGTCCCACATTGAGCAACTGAATATTGCTGCATTAGGCTTCAACACATGAGCCTTTGAGGGACATTCCAGATCTAAATTTATAACACTTACCAAATATTTCTCCAAAACAGGAATTACTTAGTCAATACTAACTATATTTTTGGGGAGGGGTTATGAGGATTTAACCCAGGGGTACTTTACCCCTGAACCACATCCCCAGTACTTTTTATTTAAAGATAGGGTCTTGATAAGTTGCTTGAGAACTCACAAAATTGCTGAGGCTGGCCTCCAACTTGTGATTCTCCTGCTTCAGCCTCCTGAGTTGCTGAGATTACAGGCATGTGCCACTGTGCCCAGCAATGCTAACCACATTTCTAACACCACAGGCTTCTTAAGGGTAAGGACCCTAAAATCCTCCTATTTTGTTTATTCATTATTTTCATCCCAAACAATTTTCATTCTTCTTTTCTATGTCTTTCTCTTCAGAGTTCAGAACATTTAAGAACAAAAGAATTATTGTCAAATGTGATGTTTTTACTGAGTGTTCTTAGATATTTCATTTGTTTATAGGCAGAGACTCTTCCTAGTCAGTGTATGGGGTGGAATAGGAGATTAGGATTTCATGGCATTTTATGAACTGGCACTGGAATTGATTTTCTATTCAAGCTCATTCCAGAAATCTTAGGTTTAAGAGTTTAGAATCTTTCCTCAAATACTACACTTTCAGTGTTACTCAGGTCTATTCTGTGCATTTACTTCTTTCTCTTCTGCTCTAATAAACTACTTCGGCTTACTTATCACTTCAACTTCCCCACAATTTTAGCTTACACTTGATCCATTATGGCTTCCCAACCAGACACTCTCATAAATTTTCAGCTAAAGCTTCTAGTTACTAAAAAATTCCTTTTGTTATTGTTGTTCCTTAGGTCCAATTTATGGGAAAGATAATTCATTTGATCAAATTAATCCTCTAAAAGCTGGCCCTGGAGAGTGAAAATGAGTGCTTTACCTAAAGTCAAGTTGCTCTTAAGTGAGAGAGTTGGAGGTGGGAAAGGAGGGAAAATATCAGCAGAGTAATTATGGCTCCTGAAGTAATAGGATCCTTTAATAGGTCAGTTTCCTTGGTGGAGTTTAGGGACAGGGTAAGCACAAAGACAAAGCTGGGCGGTAGTTAACAGATGAAACAATAAGATATAACCCTATTTCTTGCTTAATGTTTGTAACAATTCCATCAGGTTCTGTTATGCTATCATGTATTGGTCATGAAGCTGTGTAAGAGAGGAGCATAATAATTACAAATTCTCAGTTTATTTATAGCACATGTGAAAAACCCATAGCTTATAATAGCACACTTAATGGTGAAAGATTGAATGTATTTCTTCTAGGTCAGGAACAAGGTAAAGATGTCTGTTTTTACCATTTCTATTCAACATTGCGCTAGAGGTTCTAGAAAGGGCAATGAGGCAAGAACCTTAAACAAAAGACATCTAGATTGAAATGAAAAGGTAAAATTATCTTTATTCCAGATAATATGATCTTATATAGAAAAATTCTAAGGAATCAATTTTATAAAAATGATCAGAACTAATAAGTTCTGCAAAGTTTCAGGATATAAGATCCACTTACAAAAATCAATTATATACAGTAGTAATGACACAAACCAAAAAGGAAATTTAAAAAACAATTTAGAACTGTAGTATATATACACAATGGGACATTACTCAGCCATAAAGAAGAATAAAAGTATGGCATTGCAGGTAAATGGATGCAGTTGGAGAACATCATGCTAAGTGAGATAAATCAATTCCCAAAAAACAAAGGCTAAATGATCTCTCTGATAAACGGATGATGATACATAATGGGGGTGGTGGGAAGGAGGCAAGAATGGAGGAAGATTGTATGGAGGCAAAAGAGGGGTGGGGGGAAGGAAAAATAACAGAATGAGACAAACATTATTACCCTATGAACATGTATGATTATGCAAATGGAGCTACTCTACTTCGTGTGCAACCAGAGAAACAGTTGTACCCCATTTCTGTACAATAAATCTAAATAAATACATACATACATACATACATACATACATACATAATTCAGGGCTGGGGATGTAACTCACTGGTAAAGCACCTCTAGATTGAATCCCCAGTAGCACACACAAAAATAAATATGTTGACATATTAAAAAATAGAAGACCACCCATGGAAGAAGAGAAAATATTTACTAATTTATATATAAAAGGAGACTTGTATCCAAAAAATATATAGAGTATATTCTAAGATAGTTCTTATAACATTACTCTAAGATAGAATATAAAATTGGAACTGGAATTTCACCAGACTAGTAACTTCTTATCCTCCTAATAAGACCAATGAATTTAATCAAGATGTCTATTTCATTATGATACATGAATATTGTTTAAATTATTACATTAATTATATAATTTTATCATATTACAAATTTGAGATAGAAGAAATAAATTCCATTGAAACTATTGGAACATGATTTCTTTAGTGTCTGCTGTAGAATTTCAAGTATAGATCCCAAAACAGGCTCCATAGAACTGCATTACATGTTATAGGGGAATGTGATGCATTATTGAAGAATAACTCAGGGAGCCTTTACTATCTTAATAATAACAAGATCCAAAAACTGGGCTGGGGATATAGCTCAGCTGGTAAAGTGCTTGCCTTGTATGCACAAGGCCCTGGGTTCAATCCCCAGCACCACAAAAAAAAAAAAAAAAAAAAAAATCCAAGAAGGATTTCTGAAACTGTATGACAAAGCCTCTTTAAATAACATCAGATCCATCTGAGATCAACAATGCCTAAGATGTTTCAATTTGAATAGAGTAACAAAGTATTAACAATTGTCTGCATGATTGAGTCACATGATTTCTTTTAAATTGGCTACCTAATACATAAGAGGACTAGAAAACTATAAAAGAATCATTATGAAGTAATACTGACATAAATATTACTAGATTTGGCAGTCAATAACCTTCTTCCAAGCACAGGCACAATACTTTCCCATCCCATTGAAGTTAAACAGAGTCCTGTTGACCAATAAAAGCTGAGTGTTAAGTGACATGTACGTATTTTTTAGGTTCCTTTCCTTCTGCCAAGGTAACCACCAGCATCCTACCTGGTAGAAACTCTGTTAGATCACACTTCTCAAGGATCATGTGGAGTAGAGAGGCCCTAAACAATTGAGTGAGCCCTATCTCAAAATAAAAAAGAAAAACAGTTGGGGATGTAGATCAGTGTTAGAGTGCCCCTGGAAAGTCCCTTCTAAATACTTGGTCAGGATTCACATTTATACCATTACTATAGAGGAATGAGGTAAGAAGAGCAATTGAGTGAGTACATCTTTACATTAGGAGAACTTTGTATGTACGTATGTGTGTATGTGTATGTATGTGTATATATCTAGTTTTAGTTCAGAACTTTTCCTGAAAAAAAAATTTTTTTTTTTTTTTTGAACCGGGGATTGAACTCAGGGACACTCGGCCACTGAGCCACATCCCCAGCCCTATTTTGTGTTTTATTTAGAGAGAGGGTCTCACTGAGTTGCTTAGGGCCTCGCTAAATTGCTGAGGCTGGCTTTGAACTCATGATCTTCCTGCCTCAGCCTCCCAAGTCGCTGGGATTACAGGCGTGCGCCACCGCGCCTGGCTGTTTTCCTGAAAATTTTTAACTCAAGTTGTCAAAGCTCTTTAGAGTTAATTTAACATACAATTATTAAAAGAGAAAACAGTATTTTTTGGGGGCCATTATTACTACAAAAGTGAATGTTTCAGGGGAGTTCTGGCTGGAAAGTGATATTGGCCAAATTATATTTTAGACTGCATATAGGAATATGTAACAACAAATCCCATGGTTATGTACAACTATAATGTACCAATTAAAAAATGTTGAAAGAGAAAAAAGTGAATGTTTCTCATAATTCCCTATTCATTAAGAAATCTCCAGGGTTGGGGCTGTGTCTCAGTGGTTGGAGCTCTTTCCTAGCATGTGTGAGGCACTGGGTTCTATTCTCAGCACTGCATATAAATAAATAAATTAAATAAAGGTCCATCAACAACTAAAATACAAAAAAAATTCTCCAAATGAACATCATCTGATGAAGAATTAAATTTAAATGTGCATTTTAAAGTCTATGAAGAGACTTCAGAATATATGATACCTCCCTTTAAGTCCTATAGAGTTGGAGGAATAACCAAGAACTTTTTTCACCAAGCCAATGAGACTAGAAGAGTAGAATTATAGTGTGAATTTTGTTCTCCTAAAATTCATCTGTTGAAGTCCCCACCACTAATGCCACAAAATGTGCCTGACTGTATTTGTAGCTAGGATCTGTAAGGAGATAATTAGTGGAGCACAGTGGCACACATCTATAATGCCAGTGCCTCCTGAGGCTGAGGCAGAAGGATCATGAGTTCAAAGTCAGTCTCAGCAAATCAATGAGTCCCTAAGAAACTCAGTGAGACCCTGTCTCAAAATAAAAGATAAAAAGGGCTGGGGATGTGGTAAGGCACCCCTGGGTTATATCCCTAGTACCCAAAAAAAGGAGGTGACTAAAGGAAAATGAGGTTATAGGGGTATACCCTCTAATCCAATATGACAGTGTCCTTGTAAGAACAGGAGATTGGGAAACAGACAAGGCACTGGAAGAAGATGGTTATTTACAAGATAAGGGGGAAACACCTTATGCTGACACCTAGATCTTGGGCTTCCATTCTCAAGAACTGAGAAAATCCATTTCTGTTGCCTAACCCACCCACACAATGGACCTTTGTTATGGTAGCCCTCAATTCTGCCTGGGCAGTTCTCTCTGTGTTGTACAGGGTGTCCCAAAGGACATCCTAACAGCAAAGAAGTCTTCCATCAACTGGAGCTAAGAAGGAAAGACATGTTTTCCTTAGAACTGAGTGATTTCTTTCCTCTGACGTAGAAACATTTGAAAGAATAGTTGAAGAACATTCTATTTATTGTGCTAGATTTATGGCTCCTGAAAACAAATAAACATGCATCTAACCACCTGTGCAATTTTAATATAGTTCCCCCTTAAAGAATATGTGGCTTGAACAAAGAGGCTGGAAGTCAGACTCATGGTTTTAACACCAACATAAACCTGTTCTTTTGACTGCAAAGCCTGACTAATAACATAGGACATTATCTTCCTGTCAGAGGGTTTTTTGAAGAATGATCCAACAGTGAGCCAAATGCACAGAGCATCATAGAAACGACAGTTCTCTTGTATTCAAGCTCTCTGAGGAGCTGATGGATACAGAACTCCCATTTCCTGAAGGCTTTAATATTCAGCTCTGTGGAATTCAGAGCTACATCTTGTTTTTGTAAATAAGTTTTCAACAGAGGCACTAAAAATGGCAGAAGATCATCATTTTATTAAAGTCTTCTAATTTTTAATTTTTTTTGGTTGTTGACAGACATTTATTTTTTTATTTATATACAGTGCTGAGAATCAAACCCAGTGCCTCACACTTGCTAGGCAAGTACTCTACCACTGAGCCACAACCCTAGCCTCGCAGTCCTTTTGATTTTTAATTTTGAGACAGGGTCTCACTAAATTGTTTAGGGCCCAGCTAAGTCGCTGACACTGGTTTTGAACTTGCAATCCTCCTTCCTCAGCCTAGCTGCTAGGATAGTAGATGTGTGCCACTGCATCCCACTGCATGTGATAATTTAACAAGTTAGATGCAAATGAGTGGACAAAAAGGTCCAAACTGCTTTCACAGGGTTGTGCAAAGATTCCTGGTTTATGAAGCCTTCAAGGAATTTGACCTTTTTCTCTCCAGCACTTTCTTTTATTGCTTTTTCATCACTGTGACCAAAATACCTGACAAGAGCAATTTACAGGAGGAAAAATTCATTTTGGCTTACGGTTTCAGAGGTTCAGTCCATGGTCAGCTGACTCTATTGCTCAGGGCCTGAGGTAAAGCAGAAGATCATGGTGGAAAGGTGTGGCAGAGGAAAGCTGTCAGCTCAAGCAGTCAGGCAAGAGAGAGAAAGGGAGAGAAGAAGAGAGAGGGAGAGAGAAAAGCAGATCACACATGAGTGTTAGAAGAGACAGGAATTAAATATAATCCTCAGGGCATGTTCCCAGAAGAGATCTACTTCCTGTAGCCACACTCCACCTGCCTATAGTTACCACCCAGTAGAGTAGTTCTTTCAAATTATTAATCCATCAAATGGATTAATTCACTCATTACATTAGGGTCTTCATAATCATTTCACCTCTAACCTTCCTGCACTGTCTCACACATGAGCTTTTGGGGGATACTTCATATCCAAACCACATGGGCTTAGATAAGTCAGAAGCTATGGACATGCACATAAGAGGACTTGGTGACAAATCAAATGTGGGAGATGAGAAAAGGGACAAGTCTAGGATACCTTCAGACCTGGGACCTTCAACTCAGTAGATACAGGTATCTTTTACCTAGTGAAGAGGAGAGAGAGTTGGCAGGTGGGGAGTGGGTTAGGAGGTGGGTGATAATTTTAAGAGAATCATTCTCTCTGATATAATCACCTCATAAAACATTTTTCAGCTTATCAGTTCTGTAAGTTGTTGAATAAAGTACTTTTTCAATGAGATTTGTACATTAAAAAAAAGTCCTCCATGGCCAGATCAAACTGAAACTACTCAACAATTCAGTAGTTTCGCAATGGGAAGAAGAAATTAGGACAGAGTGACTCCCAAGACTGTGCCCCAGGCACTAGCAGGTCAGGTAGGTCCAATTTTAGGCTCCCTGACAGTCTTAGAAAAATAAGAAAAACAAGCTTTCAGAAATATAAAATTGGGATCATGGTTTAAAGAAAAATACTCAGAACACTGCTTACTTTTCTGTAATCATGATTTTGATTTTAAAAAAAGCTTTCTATTTTTCATATGCAATAATGCGGGGAGGAGTACTGGGGATTGCATCCAGAGATGCTTTACTTTTTTTTTTTTTTTGGTACTAGGCATTGAACCCAAGGGCACTCCATCACCGAGCCACATCCCCAGCCCTATTTTTGTATTTTATTTAGAGACAGGGCTCACTGAGTTGCTTCTGGTTGCAACGAGGTTGCTAAATTGCTGAGGCTGGCTTTGAACTCAAGATCCTCTTGCCTCAGCCTCCCAAGCCGTTAAGATTACAGGCGTGCGCCACTGTGCCCAGCGGTGCTTTACTTTTGAGTTGCATGCCCAGCCCTTTTTATTTTGAAACAAAGTCTTGTTAAATTGCCAAGGCTATCCTTGCACTTGAGATTCTCCTTTCTCATCCTCCCAAATTGCTGGAATTGTAATAACATTTGTATAAACTACATCACTGGAGAGTCAAATCAATTTAGAGTTCTCAAATTCCTAAATCTCTTCACCTATGGAAAATACAGCTTCCTACAATAACAAGAAAACTCTTGAAAAAGCCCCCATCTCTCTCAACTGAAACAGAGAAAGGCTCTTTTGGAGGCCCATTCTTTTCACTATGGAAATCCCACTTCCTTTTAGACTGACAGAACCTGAAGATTCGTTGAAAACATGCATAATGTAAAACACCAATGGATTATAATTTTAAGAAATGCTTTAGTTATTTTCTAAGACTCAAATGCTTGAGCCCATACAGAATAATATGAGTCATTTAGGATCACACATTTCAATGCTGTAAACTTTCTGCCTTAAATTTTTATTCTTTTCCAGGAACATGAGGCTTTTAAAATCATATTAATTCACAAAAATTCCATTCATAATTTTCATTTAATAAATTAGAAAAGGATATGACTAAGGGATGGTTGAATTTTGAAAGCAAGAAGTCTTGCTAGTACAAGAGCAGAAAACTTTTCAGTCAGAGATACTGGCTAAGAACTGAGAAAATTGGTAGCTACTTCCTGGGAAGTTTTTCCTTGGGAGAAAAGTTTTTCCTTAGGCTCATAGAAGACCCCCAGTGGGTGTTCATAATGTTCATTCTAGAGCCCTCCTCCATGTGCATGCCTATAATCCCAGTGACTCAGGAAGCTTAGGCAGGAGGATCATCATTCAAAGCCAGCCCTAGCAACTTAGCAAAACTCTGAGCAACTTGGTGAGATTGTCTCAAAATGGGAAAAAAGAAAAAAAAAAAAAAAAGGGACTGGGCATGTGATGTGGCTCAGTGTTTAAGCACTTCTGGGTTCAATCACTGGTACCAAAAACAAAACAAAACAAAACAAAAAATCATTCTAGAGCAGGGTTTCTCATCCTTGGCACTACTGACATTTTGACCAGAAAATTCTTTGTGGTAAGAGGCTGTCCTGTGCATGGTCAGGTGCTTAGCAGCATTCCTGTCTCTACCTAGGGGCACCACCCCACTCATAACAAAGATGTCTTCACACATTGTCAAATATCCTTGTTAGTCAAAATCATCCCAGCTTGAAAAACTACTGTTCTAGAGTCTTCTAACTAAAATTGTGACCTGCAACTCAGCATCATCATCTGGAAGTTTTTAGGAATGAGAATTTCAAGCCTTCTATGCAGTAGAATCCCAATCATAATGAATTAGTTTCATTTTAACAAGATTTTCAGGTGATTCATATGCACATTCAAGTTTGAAAAGATTCTCAGATTATTTGGATCATATTTAATTAGCAGGAAGAGAATGGGGAAGAAGTATGGGAGGTAGAGGAGAAAAGAAGTCAAAGAGGTAAAAACCAAGAAACATGTTAAAATTGAAATCATATAGAACTTTAAGAAGAAATTTATTGTCTTAGTCAGCTTTCTTCACTGCTGAGACTAAAGGACCAGATCAAAACAATTGTAGCGGAGAAGTTTATTTGGGGGCTCACAGTTTCAGAGGTCCTAGTCCATTGAAGGCTGGCTCCATTCCTTGGGCCTTGAGGTAAGGCTCAATATCATGGCAGGAGAGTGTGGTGGAGGGAAACAGCTCACATCATGATCAGAAAGCAGAGAAAGACAGGAACTCCACTCTCCATAGCCACGCCCCCAGTTCACCCTCTTCTAGCCACACCCACCTGCCTTCAATTACCATTTAGTTAATCCCATCAGGGATTATTTCACTGATTAGGTTAAAGCTATAACACAATCATTTCTCCTCCAGACTTTGCATTGTCTCACACGTGAGCTTTTGGAGGATACCACATTTAACCCATTATACTTATTCTTGGGATTTTGTTATTAAAAAAAAAAAATTGGGTATTGGGGATTGAACTCAGGATCACCTATCACTGAGCTACATTCCCAGCACTTTTTATTTTTTATTTTGCAACAGGGTCTTACCAAGGCTCAGGGACTTGCTAAGTTGCTGAGGCTTTGAACTTGTGATCCAGGCTTACGTATACTGCATTATTTCATGTGTTCATTCAAATTTGCTGAACTCATACTGTGCCTCAGGTGCACAAAGAGAAGCATAAAGGCAGTGCAAAAGGGAGGCTTGGGGGAGTGTTGGCATGGGCCATGTGGCACCATTGAATTGTATACTGAGATCTCAGGAGACACACATTTTATTTCCTTTCATAATATTTTTTAATCTTCAAGAACAAAATTTAGATGAGAATGATGAACCTCCAGAATTATACAACAGCTCAGAGGATGAATAATGCAGACTTGAGTGGATGTTGTAGGTCTGTCCTTAATATTCATCTTATTGTATATTAACAATATAAATATTTAAAATGTACATTTCAAATGGCTTCTGTAAATGATGTAAAACAAAATGTATGTTTTCCCTCTACTCTTACACCACAACAATCAATACAGAAGTGTTCTGTGACCTCAAAAGTCTCGAGATTTCTCCCTATTAGCAAGCAAGGAAGCAATTCTGAAGCAGTGGACAGAAAATGGGTATCTTCTGATTCAGTTCGGTTCTGATGCTGTCTACCTAGAGATAGCATCAGGTCCCACTGGTGGGAGGCTCAGTCTCCAAGACTCCTCCCCACCACCAACTTTAGATGACAATTTCAAACCCCATGTTACTTTACCTGTGTTTTTGACTAACAGGCTATACATTGGGATTCCCACAAACCCGTTCTTCAATTAATTTGCTTTAGTTGCCCACCAAACTCAGGGAAACACATTTACCAGTTTATTATAAAGGGCATTTCAAAGGATACAGAAGAGATGCAGAGGGTGAGGTATGGGAGAAGGGCTTGGAATTCTAGGCCTTCTCTGGACACACCCTTCAGAGACTTTCACTTGGACAGCAATTCTGAAGCTCCTGAAATCCTCTCCTTTTTGGGTTTTATGGAGACTTCATTGCATAGGCATAATTAATTATAGACTGGGTGGGGAAACCCGGCAAGGCTTGTCTATTCAGATTCTTCGTGGACTCTCCACATCATTTCTTCCTTCAGGTCATGCAGCAGAACCTACCTAGAATGAGAAGGGTTTTATGACCTAGTATTGGAAAAGGGTAGGTCTGGGAATTTCTTTTTTATTATTTTATTATTTGTTATATTTAGTTATACATGACAGCAGAATGCTTTTTGATTCATTGTACACAAATGGAGTACAGATTTTCATTTCCCTGGTTGTACATGATATAGAGTCACACTATTCATGTAATCATACATGTACCTACGGTAATGATGTCTGTCTCATTCCACTATCTTTCCTACCCCCTGCCTCCTCCCCTCCCTCATTTACCTCTATACAATCCAAAGTTCCTCCATTATTCCTTTACCCACCCCCGCACCCTGCTCCATTATGTATCAGCATCCACTTACCAGAGAAAACATTTGGCCTTTGGTTTTTTGGGATTGGCTTATTTCACTTAGCATGATATTCTCCAACTCCATCCATTTACCTACAAATGTCATAATTTTATTCTTCTTTATGGCTGAGGAATATTCTATTATGTATATATACCACAGTTTCTTTATCCATTCATCTATTGAAGGTCCTCTAGGTTGGTTCCACAATCTAGCTACTGTGAATTGAGCATCTATAAACATTGATGTAGCTGTGTCACTATAGTATGCTGATTTTAAGTCCTTTGGGTATAGGCCAAGGAGTGGGATAGCGGGGTCAAATGGTGGATCCATTCCAAGTTTTCTAAGGAATCTCCACATTGCTTTCCAGGTTGGCTGCCCCAATTTGCAAACCCACCAGCAATGTATGAGTGTACCTTTCCCCCCACATCCTTGCCCACACCGATTATTGCTTGTATTCTTTATAATTGCCATTCTAATTGGAGTGAGATGAAATCTTAGGGTAGTTTTGATTTGCATTTCTCTAATTACTAGAGATGTTGAACTTTTTTTCATATATTTGTTGATCGATTGTATATCTTCTGTGAAGTGTCTGCTCAGTTCCTTAACTGATTTATTGACTGGGTTATTTGTATTTTTGATGTTAAGTTTTTTGAGTTCTTTATAAATTCTGGAGATTAGTGCTCTATCTGAAGTACGAGTGGTAAAGATTCTCTCATTCTGTAGGCTCTCTCTTCACATTATTATTTCCTTTGCTGAGAAGAAGCTTTTTAGTTTGAATCCATCCCATTTATTGATTCTTTTTTTTTTATTTCTTGAACTTGGGAGTCTGGTTAAGGAAGTCAGATACTTGGCTGACATGAAGAAGATTTGGGCCCACTTTTTCTTCTATTTGGGGCAGGGTCTCTGGTCTGATTCCTAGGTCTTGATCCACTTTGAGTTGAGTTTTGTGCAGGGTGAGAGATAGGGGTTAATTTTATTTTGTTGCATGTGGATTTCCAGTTTTGCCAGCACCATTTGTTGAAGAAGCTATCTTTTCTCCATTGCATGTTTTTGGCTCCTTTGTCTAGTAGGAGGTAATTGTATTTATGTGGGTTTGTCTCAGTGCCTTCTATTCTATAGGTCTACCTGCCTATTTTGGTGCCAATACCTTGCCATTTTTGTTACTATTGTTCTGTAGTATAGTTTAAGGTCTGGTATTGTGATACCTCCTGCTTCATTCTTCCTGCTAAGGATTGGTTTGACTATTCTGGGTCTCTTATTTTTCCAAATGAATTTCATGATTGCTTTTTCCATTTCTATGAGGAATGTCATTGGTATTTTAATTGAAATTGTATTGAATCTGTATAACACTTTTGGTTGTATGACCATTTTGACAATATTAATTCTGCCGATTCAAGAACATGGGAGATTTTTCCACCTTTTAAGGTCTTCTTCAATTTCTTTCTTTAGTGTTCTATAGTTTTCATGGTAAAGGTCTTTCACCTCTTTTGTGAGATTGATTTCCAAGTATTTTATTTTTGTTGAGGCTGTTGTGAATGGGTAGTTTTCCTAATTACTCTTTCAAAGGATTCATCACTTAAGACTAAAAATGCATTCAATATATGAGTGTTGATTTTATATCCTGCTACTTTGCTGAATTCATTTATGAGTTCTTGAAGTTTTTCTGGTGGAATTTTTTGGATCCTCTAAATATAGAATCATGTCTTCAGTAAATAGTGGTTGTTTGAATTCTTCTTTTCCTATTTGTATTCCTTTAATTTCTTTCATCTGTCTGATTGCTCTGGCTAGAGTTTTAAGGATGATGTTGAATAGAAATGGTGAAAGAGGGCATCCCTATTTTATTCCAGTTTTTGAAAGTCAGCAAAGGGAGGAACTACACTAAAGGAAAAGCCAATCAAAGGAGTTAAGTCAGTTAAAAACCAAACATAAGCCAAAATGACCAGGAATACAAATCATATCTCAATAATAACCCTGAATTTTAATGGCCCAAACTCATTAATCAAAAGACATAGACTGGCAGATTGGGTTAAAAAGAAAGACACAACAGTATGCTGCCTTTGAGAGACTATTCTCATAGGAAAAGACATCTTGAAGGCAGCATATTGTTGGGTCTTTCTTTTTAATCCAATCTGCCAGTCTATGTCTTTAGTGTAGTTCCTCCCTTTGCTGACTTTCATTGTTGTTTTTCATTTCCTCCTCATGGAATGTTTTACTGAGAATGTTCTGTAGTGCAGGCTTTCTATTTGTAAATTCTTTTAACTTTTGTTTATCATGGAAGGTTTTTGTTTCATCTTCAAATCTGAAGATTAGTTTTGTTGGATACACAATTCTTGGTTGGCGTCTATTTTCTTTAGAGCTTGGTATATATTGTTCTAGGACCTCCTAGATTTTAGGGTCTGGGTTCAGAAATCTGTTGATATTAGAGTTGTTTTCCCCCATACATAATCTAGTGCTTTTCTCTTGTGGCCTTTAAAATTCTGTCTTTATTTTGTATGCTGGGCACTTTCATTATAATGTGCCTTGGTGTGGATCTGTTGTAATTTTCTATATTCTGTATATGGAATAGGTTCAGCCAGTTACATGCAAACATGAAATTTGAAAGGTAGGCAAAGAGGAGATTTCTGCAGCAGGGGAACTGACCAGCTGGTTCTGACTCACAGATTTGAATGAGCTTGTATGAGCTGGGTGAACATTGCACTCTGTTGTCACATCTTCTTAAGAGTTCATGGTGGCATCCACAGTAGTAGTAGAAGCAGTAGTTTCCTGTCCTCTAGGAGGGAATGACCCTAACACCAAACTTCAGAAGAAGTTCCCTGATTCTGCTCTTCTAGCCCTTTAAATGTATTTTTAAGTCCCCTTGCCCTAGCTTATATTCCTTTATGCTGGGAATACCTAGAATAATTTCCTTTTCCTACATTAAACCCTGAGTGATAAACTAGTCCAGAGTGTTGCTGTGAGAATTAAATAAAATAATATATGTTAGTAACTCAGAACAATGCCTGGCACTTTCTACTTAATACATGTTATTATTTAAATTTTTATTATGGAAATGGTTCAACTGGGAAAAAATGGTCTAGAACAGGGGCTGAAAACTATGGCTTGCAGGTCAAATCCATTGCATTTTTGTAAATAAAGGTTTATTGGAACACAGCAACACTCATTTGCTTGCAGGTTGTCTCAGAGGCTGCCTTTACACTCCAACATAGTTGAACCAAAGTTGTCTGAAACATAAACCCTAAAGTATTTATTATCTACTTCTATTAGGGTTATCAGGAGAAACAGAACCAAAGGTGATAGCTTGGGGAAACAGGGAGAAATAGAAAGAGATTGATTAATTATAGGAATTAGCTCACATGACTATGGCAGATGGGGAGTCCCTCGATCTGCTATCAGCTGGCTAGAGAATCAGCTGAAGAAAGCTGGTGGTATGATTCACCTGAGTCCAAAGGCCTGAGAGCCAGGAGGGCCAATGTCTAAGAGAAAAAGTCAGATGTTCCAGCACAAACAGGAAGCAAATTCACCCTTCCTTTGCCTTTTTGCTTTAGTCAGGCCCTTACAGGTGAGGGTGACCTTCTTTACTCAGTCTGTAGATTCAAATGCTAACTCTTTCCAGAGATGCTCTAACAGACATACCCAGATATAATGTTTTACCAGCTATCTGGATGTCCCTTAGTCCAGTCAAGCTGCCTCATAAAATTAACCATTGTGTTGGCCCTTTACAGAAAAAAAACTGCTGACCCCAGAACTATGAAAAGCAGTGGAGAGTATGAGTACCAGGAAGTACTCATGAGAACAACCATTCTTGGGCTGGGGATTTAGTTCAGTGGTAGAATGCCTGTTAGCACACACGAGGCCCTGGGTTCAATCCCCAGCACCACAAAAAACAAAAACAAAACAACCTCTTGATCTAGAATTGTAATATCTAGGAAAAACAGTTTGGGAAATTTTCTTTCTGCAAGGGTTCAAAATAGAGCTTGAAGAAGGGGAAACGTAAGTTAGTATAGCATGCAAAATTCTGATTTTATTAATAAAATTGAACAGACACAAGGAGAAAAAATGATGTCACCTCATATCTAAATGAGTAATTTGATGGTATTCATTGTTCTGTGCTCTGCCATTTTCCTTTTTTTTTCCGTGCTGGGAATTGAACTCAAGGCCTCAGGTTTACATATGCTCTATCACTCATCCTCAGCCCTCCCCTTCCATTTTCTGAAGTTTTCCTTGGGATAACAGCCTAGCTTGGAAGGTGACCATGTGAGAAATAGCATGCTGAAAGTCTATGGAAGCCCCTTTTTCCCTCCACTTGATTGTCATTTCTTACAATTTGTTTCCTAAGTCTTCTGACTTTTAACTACCTTCATCTTAAAAGTCATTGTTGTAAACTAGGTCTTGGTGATTAAAAGTTATGTCTAATCTAATATAGTCCAAATTTATCTTTTTTTTTTTTTATCCTTTAAAATCACAATAATAAGCTACATCAGTGGTGCATGCCTGTATCTTGGGAGCCTTGTTAGATCGAATTGGGCGGCTGCAGGGGTAGGGAGCACGGTCACCTAGCAACACACTGTGCCAGAAGTGACCAATGAGGCAGACCTGCTGACCCTGACGTCTACCTTGGGTCCACCTTTTCCTGGGCAGGACCCCTTGACCCCTTTCCTCTGTATAAAAACCCTGAGCAGCCAAAGCCACGTGCGATTTCTCCTGGCTCTCCCACCCCGACTTTCACCCCGAGGGGCTGGAGATTTCGCCCGGGACACACATTCCAATAAAATCAAGCTACTACTTTTGTCTGACTCTGGTGAACCCGCCTGGTGAGTGCACTCCTTTTCACCACCCCGCCGCCTTTGGGAGCTTTACCCGCTGGCCCCGCAGCCCTTTCTGAGTTTTACAAGCCTGAGGCAGGAGGATCGCAAGTCAAGGCCAGCCTCAGCAATTTAGCAAGGCCCTAAGCAACTCAGTGAGACCATGTCTCAAAATAAAAAATATGAAGACTTGGGGATGTAGCTCAGTGGTAGATGCCCTTGGGTTCAATTCCTACTACCCAAAACAAATTTTTAAAATGAATAAAATTTCAATAATAAAAGTTTCTTCTTTATCTTTCTCATTAGCAAATTTGTCACAAATTTCACTAAAAGAATAATAACTGGGGCCTGGGGTTGTGGCTTAGTGGTAGTGCACTTGACTTGCCTGGCATGTGTGAGGCACTGGATTCAATTCTCAGCACCACATATAAATAAATAAAATAAGGTCCATCAACAACTAAAAAATGTTAAAAAAAAAAAAAAAGAACAATAACTTATGCTTGATTTTGGAGTTCTGTATATCTTCAATTTTAATGTTTTTTAAATCTTTTACTCCCTTCTCCCCACTTCCTCCTCCTAATAGATAAATATAATCCAAATAATCTGACAATGATTTTCAAACTTGAATGTGCATATGAATCACATGGAAATCTTGTTAAAATATAACTGATTCAGTATGCCTGGGATCATATGCCAGCCTCAACAACTTAGTGAGACACTGTATCAAAATAAAAATAAAAAGAACTAGAGATATATATGGTAATGTAACTCTGCATTCAATCCCCAGTAGTGGAAAAAAAATTTAATAGAGAAACATTGAAAGAACAATTCAACAATATTTCAATAAGCTAAAGACAACCAATATTTAAGTTTTTATTCATTTTTCTTTTTCCATGCCTAGTTTCTTGGTTTGAAATAATTGTAACCAATAAAAAATATTGAAAATAATAATTATAAATATCATGCAAATATTGCCTACCTGCTACACAGTGGGCATTCATTAAACTGATAGATGAATGACCAATAGTAAGAATTACATTTTAAAAGTATTTACTATTCCAATTGGTGAGAAACAGAAGCTTCTTCGCTTTAAATTTGCACACTTTGCTATTGCGGATGAATATTTTATATGTTATTGATTGAATACATTTTCTTTTGTACATCTTTCTTTTCAAACATTTTGTCCTTTTATCTACTGAATGTTGATTTCAATGAACTCTTTATAATTTCAATTTATTAATAAGATTTTGGGGATTTTTATTCCCAAAATAAATTCATTAAATTGGAACAACAACTAGGAAAATAAGAGTACATCTTTGTATTCACAGAGGGAAAAGAGCAAGTAGAGACAAGTGTTAGTTCAAATATTTGGTGATGCCATCTAGAGGAAAATTTATTCTGATTTATCTTTCTGGATTAGAGTTTCCCAAACTTCAGTGCTCCCAAATTTGGTACCTGTAGAACTTTGTTAAAATATATAATCTGGTTCCTCCTTTGCCAGGAGGTTTCTAACTCACTTTATGTGTATAACAAATTCCAGAAATTATGCTTCTGATAATATCCATACTGGAAACTATAAAAAATCCATTTCAATTCAAAGGAAGGTACAGCAGAGGTACACCATTCTTTCCCTTTTCATCACAATTTCACAACTTCACCATAAGAAGTAATTTTGTTGCTGATAACATTCTTTAAGTGGGTAGACTGGGCCAGCCCCTGTGCTAACTACTTTACTTGTATTGTCCTACTTAATCCATTCAAAAACTGTGAGGCAACTGGGTGGGGTGGTTCACACTTGTAGCCAGAGCTGGGAGGCTGAGGCAGAAGGATTTCAAATCTGGGGCCAGTTTCAGCAATTTAGCAAGACCCTAAGCAACTTAGTGAGACCCTGTTTCAAAAAATCAAAAGGGCTGTAGCTCGGTGGTTAGGTGCCCCTGGGTTCAGTCTCTGGTCCCAGCCTGCCCCACCAAAACAAAAATCCCGCAAATCAAAAACAAAAACAACAACAAACAAACAATCAAAAAACTGTAAGATAGGTATTTTTGTTCTATTTTATAGGTGAAAAGATAGAGACAGAGAGTTTAAATAACTTCCCCAAGATTACATAGCTAACACTGTAACTGAACTCAGATCCATCGAGTGATTACACATGCCCAGGACTCTGTGAAGGAAAGGTTATGGTCATGCATATAGTAAAAAGGAGACTGTTCGAGGCCCATGGGTCTGTACTGTCACCTACATTCAGCTTAGTTTACTACATGCAGAAATCTGTCACCTTCCTTTATTATAAAGGGCTGTTTAGGGACATTTTGTTTTGATATTTCACAATTTGGACAAATATATATACTCAGACACTCCTTAAATATTGATTGTTGCTTTTTAATATTGTAGATTCAGGATGTTTTCAATACTTTGTTGGTACTCTTCATTCTTACCCCAAACTAAAACAAATTAAAGTAAAATGATCTATCTCAAACCTATGTGGAGGTAAAGTGAAACTAATTTATTTATAATTGGTTAGAAAATCCAGTTGATAGGGATCTGTTGGTCAGGCCAGGAAAGCTAAACAAGATGGCCTTTAAGCCTGAGTGCTTGTTCCAGGGACAAAGGACCAAAGGCTGGGCCCACACAGTGCTGGTAGAAATCAAGTTTTGCTCCACCACACCCTGCTGAAATATATCTTTCCTATAGTTTCCTCCCTCCCCTGAGCCCAAAGTATCAACTAACTTCAACTGAAAAATTAATTCCTGCTACTGTCCTCAAAGGAAATAATGTGAAGGTAAACTAAGAACTTTATAATAGTCCCTCTTGAGGATATTTTCCCTAACAATTGTCCCCACTCTCTACCCCATTAGCATCTCTAATAACAGAAAGTTCTGACTGTGAAAGATTTCTTTGTCTTTGGCAATGACA
This sequence comes from Glaucomys volans, assembly GCA_020662805.1. Lineage (NCBI taxonomy): Eukaryota > Metazoa > Chordata > Mammalia > Rodentia > Sciuridae > Glaucomys > Glaucomys volans. The sequence continues at coordinate 143,979 of JAJEJO010000575.1, read as the reverse complement.
AAGACTCATTATCTCTATTAAACATCTATTCACACAGAGAAGTTTCCTTTTCCGTAACCTATAAGATATCTTAACATTTAAGCTTTTAAGCTTTAGTGACAAAAAGCATAATGTGGTGGGTTTTAAAAATAAGATGAACAAATAATATAACATTTTCTCAGATTATGTTTATATCGCTGAGCACAAAAGAAGTTCGAAAATATAATCTTGCATTTGTATCTGTAAATCCTATACTCTGACCCTTAACTCCCAGGAACTCAATGCTGAAATGATAAAACCTAATAATCAAAAAAAGACTCAAGTTAATATTCAGCACAACAAAAGGAAAAAATAACCAACAAGGAATCTTCTAGTATATTGAAGTGCAAAGAATAGATGATATAAAAATAACAATAGGTAACATCAATTGAGCATTAATTTGTGCCAGGAACTTTTCTAAATGCTGGTTGCATGCACGATTACATTTAACCCCATAAATGTGGGAGGATTCACAAGGTAGGTACAATTATTAATCTTTTATACAGATAAGGAAACTCAGTCATCTAGTTAAACTGTGAACATGGAACCAAGCTGCCAGGCTTCACAGCCCACATTCTTGTCTACTATATTACTGTATAAGAAAAGGCCAATCAGGCACCAATTCCTTGGAGAATCAGGCAAATTTGGTTCCTTGGAAATTCAGAGGCAAATTTGGAATTGCAAATCTACTGAATGGGGCTGTGGGTGTAGTGGTAAGTACTTGCCTAGCAGGAGCAAGGGCCTGGATTCAATTCCCAGCGGGGTGGAGGTGTGCTTTATTCCACAACTGAATTACAATTTGTGTGTCCCATGTTGTAAGAATCTGGACATCTTGGTGGATAAGAGAACTGAGCCATTCATTTCTGGTTTCTTTTTTTGAAACAAAACAAAATTAACAAAAATGTCAAACAAGGTTACAGAAACTGTGGTATAGCGAGAGCTACGTTAAACAAATTGTCGCTTTTTACACACCTAATGACAGTGAAACGTCTTTGGAGATAACCACGTAAGTCGAAGCCTAACGCTGTGTGACTGTAAGGTTCGGCCACTGGCTCCCTGGCGCCCCTTCTATAGGCCCTGGAGAAACGTCAGGCACCTGGACTGAGCATTGGTTTTGTTTATAGTTTTGTACACGTGAGGGCGCAGCACCAGACTCCTCCAAGCCCAGGCAGGAACTTGGGAAAAGGAGTCGCGTCAAGTGCTCCCGCGGAACCAAAGTGCCAGGGTCCGCTTGCTCCGGGGCAGCATTTCTCGCAGCACCAGAGGCGGGGCCTAGGCGGCTGTGTGTGAGGAAAGGGGCCCGCAGGGAAGGGAGAGCTACCCGGCCGGTGGAAGGCGCAGACCCCGCGTTTGTCGGCTGCGGATCATGCTGAACGGAGCACGCTGCAGGCTCGCCTCAGCGCTGTGGAGGACACGCACGCCGCCGTCCGCGGTCACTCGCAGGTGCCTCCGCGCGACGGGGTCGCTGTCCTTGGCAGATCAGAAGGAGAGGACGAAAGAGCCGCCCCGCACTTTCGACCAGGCGCTGCTGGAGTTCCTAGTGTGTCCGCTCTCCAAGAAGCCGCTCAGGTGCGACTCGCCGGCGTCGCGTTTCCCTAGGCGCAAGGGGTTCGCGGGGGACGGGAGGCGTTGCGGTCTGTCGGGGTCTTCTCCGCTGCCATTTCGGGAGGCGGCCTCGCAGGACTCCCTGGCACCTCCGCTGTGGCGGCAAGGGCGGGAGGAGACCCGGGGGGAGCCTCAGACATCCCGGGTCCTATCGCCGGCCCGCGGAAATGGATCCTAGCATTTTGGGGTTCGCGGTTGGCTGCACTTTCCAATCATCTGGGCACCTTTTTAAAAATGCCGATCCCCAGGCCGGACCCCACGCCCGGGCGCCCGGGCTTACTGAAAGGTAATATTTGGGGGCAGTGTCCGGGCATTTGTGTTTTCTGAAACCATCTTTTCAGTGATTTTAATGTACAGCCAAGTTTGTGAATCACTGAGATTGAGAACGGGACCAAAGCATTCAAGGTTTTAAGCAAAAATGACGAAAAATAATGGCAGTAACCCTCAGACTGTGAAAATACTCTGTAATTTTATTTTAATACCTGACAGTTTTAAGAGTTCTGCCCACATAGTTGAGGGCTAGCTGGTTTTTGTAAAAGCGTCTTTAGCCTCTAACCTGATTGTTGGGACGGTAGCTCTGTAACAGTGGTTCACCTGTGAACGAACATAGTTCTCAGTTGCTCTGAGGCTTATTTTTTAAAGGACATGTTTTTCTTTTCCTCTTTTCCCTTTCCCCTTCCCTAACCGGGGGGCGGGGAAACAAGATTACCTTGAGTTATCTGTGCTCCTCCGGAAGGAGATACCTGCTGGAGGATCTAGGAAGGGATTAGATCCCAGATTAACAAGTGAATCCTAACACACCATACGGGTGCCCTGGGACACCCTCTCAGGGCACATTTGGAATGTATGTAGCCTTTGAATAGCTTCTTTAAAAGCCCTCGGTTTTCCTTGATGGGCAGAATCAACACCTTGTGAGACAGGAGTTCCCTGTGTTTCTTCTTTGCTAGCAAAGCAATTAAACTTCTTTTTCCTTTTTCTCAAAACGGTGTCCTCATTATTAAATTGGCATTAATTAGGATTGGGGACAAGGACCAAGCTTTCTGTTACAGCTTTACAGTTCCAGGCTACTAATACAGCATATTGATATTACTAGTGTTAGAGAGTGTACAAACACCAAAATATTCAAAATGTTACCTGTGGTTATCTTTGGGTGGTAGATTGTTAGCAACTTTTATTTTCATATTTTTCTAGCTTTTTCCAACATATTATCCAATTTTCTTAAACTTCAAAATTATCATTTGACTTACCTTTTAGCTAATTGTATAACTGGCTCCCTGCAGACTCACTGCTTTCCAAAGTTTCCTCATTTCTCTCCTCACATTTTCTCAAGCTTTTATTTTGCATACTTTATTTTTTTCTGTGGTTTCCTTCTAATGTATTATTAATTTTCTCTATTCAGCATTTACTCTAAAAGGAGGAAGTTAAATCTTTCTTTAGTTTTTCTTGCAGTAGTAAATTAACTGGGATGATTTTGGGATTGACTATAATAAAGAAGGAATATTTGGATAAAAGGGGGAGGTCTTTTCTAACTGGTATGGGAAATAATTAAGGCGCAACTTGGGAATAAACAGAAAAAGATAATATGATTGATAACCAACTCTAATGGAAATAATTACAGATTCTTAAGAGAAATGCTTGAGTTGGCTACTGCTACTTTTATAATGAAGACTGGGATTAACAGTATCAAAATTGGATAAACAGTTGTTGTTATTGAACATCAACCTGGAAGCATTTTGTTTCCACAATTCATTTTGTTCTTTATCCCCCCCCAGATATGAAGCCTCAACAAATGAATTGATTAACGAAGAGTTGGGAATAGCCTATCCAATCATTGATGGGATTCCTAATATGATACCACAAGCAGCTAGGACAACACATCAAAATAAGAAACAAGAAGAAACGGAGCAGCACTAGCTCATAATTTTAAAAAATCAACAAATTTTCTTAATACTGTATAACTTTTAAAAACAAGGTGGCGGGTGGTAAGTGGGGAAGAAGAATGTTTCTGTCTCTGCCTACGTTGACTGTTCTGATTCCACTGATCTCTTTAGCAGGATTGTTCTACTCTGCCTTTGTGGAAGAAAACTTCCCACAGGGCTGTACCAGTACGGCTAGCCTTTGCTTTTATAGTCTGCTCTTGCCTATAACCATACCAGTCTATGTGTTCTTTCACCTTTGGACTTGGATGGGTATTAAACTATTTAGACATAATTAATGCAACCACAGCCACGATGGTAAATATATTGATGTTAGGTCTCAGGTATCCTTATCTCTGAAAGCTCATTTAGATGCAAATACTGGAGACCCTTTTAGTTTGCAGGAAAGTTACTTTACCTTGCTTCTCTTGGGTTTAGGACTGTAGGAGGTTTAAACTGCATAAGTGTTTTTGTACTTTTGTTCTTCTGCCCTTGTTTTTTAAAGATTCTGACTTAGAACTGCTGAATCAGAAGAAACAGTTCAACAACATGTCTTGGAGATTAACACTCTTATTTATCTGAGGACTGTTTGTTAGCTTATTAATGTCTGGAATTTTATTTGTTTTAACTTCAGGGTCAGTAGTAAAGCCCCATCCATGTTAGGGATGACTCAATTAATCCTGAAGAAGCTTTGGAAGAATAGTTGTAGAAAAATGCATTTGAACTAGTGTGATGTAAAACTATATAATAAAATGGAAATTTCATGTACTTAAAACAATTCTGAGTTCATAAAATTACCTTAATCTCTTTAGTATCAAAGGTTTACATTAATAAAATAAGAAGTTGACATTTTCCTGTAAAAAGGGGATTTTGGTTTGGGTTTCTTTTTTTTTGTTTTGTTTTTGGTAATGAGTGTGGTACTAAAGGAGGGAAATTGTAAATTTAAAAATGTATGCTAAATAATAAAATACAAAAAAGGGCTAATAATGTGGCTCAGTAGTAAAGTGCCCCTGGATTCAATCCCTGGTACCAAAAAAGAAAAAAAAAAAGGTATGCTATGCTTACAGAGGCACTTAAAATCTAAAATAGAATCATTTTCTCAGGAAAATGGGTACCTTTGGCAGATAAGGCTAGGGATGGGAGGGAAGACTTGCATATAGTTGATTGTGTCCTATTGAATTTAAGAATGTGTTTTGAGGCATACTTCAGTTTTTTCCTGCTTTGGTAAATCTCTTTGGCACTAAGGGCTTGAACCTTGGGTTTTCTAGAACTTTGAACGGAATTGATTGAGAGCGTGGTACAAAAATATTTTAGAAGCATAGCATAATTGTTCCAATAGCTGTCTTAAGAAACTTAATTGAATATAATTTAGTTGATTTTTTTTCCCCTGTGCCGAGAATTGAACCAAGGGCCTCTATGCATGCTAGGCAAACACTTTACCACTAGACTACCTTCCTAGTTCAAAGTTTAATTACTTATTCATTAGCATCAAAGTAATTGAACAGAAGATTTAGACAGTGATTCCCTCCCCCTCATTAAGAGATCATTAAAACCTGTTAGATTGTCAGGCACACTGGTGCACACCTATAATTCCAGTGGCTCAGGAGGCTGAGAATCCCAAGTTCAAAGCCAGCCTCAGCAAATTAGTGAGACCCTGCCTCAAATTTTTAGAAAAGGGCTGGGGATGTGGCTTAGTGGTTGCGAGCACCTGAGGTTCAATCCCTGGTACCCCCCCCCCCCCCAAAAAAGTAAGATATGTTTTCTCTATTGTATTAATTAAGTGTATTTGTGTAGGAAGCCATTCTTATTTAGCAGAATTAGACTAGGTTGAGACATGTGATGCCGAGGGCTGGCTTCTAGGAATTGCCAGAAGGCATGTGCTACTGCTTGGGAGTGGTTCCCTGTGTCCTGGATTTTTCCCCTTAAGAGTATGGCTACCCTAACTCCACCCTATCCTGGCCATCAGAAGTCGTTCCCCCCAGTCCTTGCCCCCTTTACCTGTGTGTCTATAAATAAGAGAGTTGGGCTACTCCAGGTCAATGTTGCAAGAGGCCAGAGCTGGTATGACCAGATCCATCATGCCCCCTCTCATTTAAAGAAAGTATTGGCTCTTGTGTGTTTATTGAGTAGATAAGTTTTTTAGGTAACTGAGTGATAAGCTGCCAACATCCTCCTCTGGTAGTTAACCTTTTTCTCCTACACGCAGGATGTGCCAGAGAGGACCCCCACATGTATGAATAGTACAAGTGATATTTTAAAATCATGTTGACAGTATTTAACCTGGAAGACAGAAGTTCCTGGTCATTTCCTAACAAGTTGTTTTCCAAATTTTACCACCTTAGAACTCTAGTCAGTGTAAAATAGTTTTACAGTTTTGCTAATAAACATTGTATCCTGAGAAGTTAATTTCTACTTTGGGAAGTTAAGCATTTTAACAGAGGAAGCTGACATGATGCTCCTGAGGGAGTTCAGTATTTATCCATTGTCTCACTAATAGATCTACTTAGCAGTCACTTGTACAAGCTATACTGGGAACAGTTCTAGGTATATTATACTATATGCTTTAATAGAGTAGGTAATATTAGCACCACTTTGCAGAGGAGAAATTGAATATAGATGACTTACCAAGATAACAGCTTGCAACTATACATGAATGTGGCCTCAG
>JAJEJO010000575.1:87448-137675 GCA_020662805.1 Glaucomys volans | reverse complement strand
TTTTTTTGGTACTGGGGATTGAACCCAGGGGCACGCCACCACTGAGTCACACCCGCAGACCCTAGAAACAGGGTCTCACTGAATTGCTTAGGGTCTCGCTAAGTTGCTGAGTCTGGCTTTGAACTCGCGATCCTCCTCCTTCGGCCTCCCAAGTGCTAGGATTACAGGCATGTGCCACCGTGCCTGGCTGTACCTTCATTTTGAACAGACTTTTCCATTGAGAAAAATAGAATTAGGAAACAAAATGCTTAGATTCTAATTCTTACTCAAGACTGAACCTTTATCTACATTGTATATGCTTCGGTTAGGAGAAGTTCTAATGTTCAGCAATAGGGTGACTATATTTCATGATAAGTTATATTTTGTAAAAAACACTAGGATAGGAATCTGAAGCTCCCTAACAACTATTTGAGAAGGAAATGTTAATTACTCGGTATGATCATTACACATTGGATTCATGTATTCAATTATACTGTGCTCCAAATATGTACAGTGTGTCAATTAAAAAAACTACATGTTTTATGCTAGTGCTTTTCTTTGTACTGTGACTGCCTACATTTTATTTACTATCTGGACAGTAAGCTTTTTTCCACACTGGGGATTGAACCTAGAGGTGCTTTACTTTTGAGCTACATTACCCAGAACTTTTTGTTTCAATTTGATTTTGAGCCAGGATCTCAGTAAGTTGCTGAGGCTATCCTCAGACTCGGGGTCTTCCTACCTTAGCCTCGTGAGTCACTTGGATCACAGGTTGAGTGTCAACCATGTCCAGCCATATTTCCTAACTGATTTGCAGAGAAACTGTGGAAAACGGTATATATACAGTTTTACTTATGGCCTGTAACGTGAACACACTGTTAATAGCTCATAGGAGGTAAATATGAGCAAGGCATATTTGGAGTAAGGAAATGATACCAGATGGTAACTTGAATTCATAGGAATACATGAAGAAAACCAGAAAACATTTAAGAAAGTTAATCAATGCTATAAATATATTACTTGCTTTCCTTTTCTCTAAGAGACATCCAAGTTATATAGAGTAATTATAACAAAGTATTGTTGGGTTTGAACATAGTATGAATAATAATAGTGCAGAATGAGGGGAAAAGGAATACAGCATGTTTTTGTATCTCACTTGCACTCTTAGGAATGAATCTGCAGTTTTAATAGATCTCAAACAGGTCTCATAGGCTGCTGGTGAGAATATAAAATACTTGTTTACTCAAGAGAAATGAAACCTGTGTTCACACAAAAACTTCTATGTAAATGATCACAGCATCCATAATAGCCTCAAAATAGAAAGAACCCCAATGTCCATCAACTGATGATACATGAACTGTGGTATGAATACAATAAAATATTGGCAACCAAAAGGACTGGAGTACTTACTATGAATTTTGAAAACATGCTAAGTGAAGCCAGTTATAAAAGGTCACATTTTGTTTGACCATTTGCATGAATTGTCCATAGCAGGTGTTATGGTTTAAATATTAGATATCCCCCAAAAGCTCATGTGTGAGACAATGCAAGAAAGCTTAGAAGTGAAATGATTGGGTTGAGAGCCTTACCCTAATCAGTGTTATTAATTCCCTAATAGGGTGACTATAGGAAGGTAGGTTGTGGCTGGAGGAGATGGGTCTTTGTGGGTGTACCTTTGGGTTATGTATTTTGTCCCTAATGAGCTCTTTCTTTGCTTCTTGTTAATGTCCTGAGCTGCTTTCTTCCAACACATCCTTCCTCCATGATATCCTGCCTCACTTCAGACCCTGAGGAATGGAGTTGACCATTTATGGATTGAGACCTCTGAAATCGTGAGCCTCCAGATAAACCTTTCCTCCTCTATGTTGTGCTTGTCAGGTCTTTTGGTCATAGAAGTGAAAAAGCTGACTAAAAAGGCAAATCTATAGAAACAGATTAGTGGCTGTCTAGGGCAAGGGGAGATTATGGAGTAGACCAGACGTGTTGGGCTTCTCTTTGGGGTGATAAAAAATGTTTAAAAATTGATTTTGGTGATGTTGCATAATTATTTTTTGTTTTTGTTTTTGTTTTTTTTTGGTACCAGGGATTGAACCTAAGCACATTTAAACACTTAACCACATTCCCACACTTTTTTATTTTTATTTTGAGATAGGGTTTCACTAGGTTGCTTAAGTTCTCACCAAGTTGCTGAGGTTGGCTTCGAACCTGTAATTCTGCCTCAGCCTCCTGATCCACTGGGATTACAGGCATGGGCCACCACGCCCAACTAATGTTGCATAATTCTGTGGATATATTAAAAACCATTTAGTTGTTCACTTTACATGTCTGAATTAACAGTAGTTCCCTTGCAGATGCATTCCAAGATCCCTCGTGGATACCTGAAACCATGAAGAGTACTGAACCCTAGTATAGGGATAGTATATGCTTACGTTTTTTTCCTATACATACATATCTATGAAAAAGTTGTTTATAAATTAAACTTAGTAAGAGATTAACCAAAATAATAAAACATTTGTAACAATATACTATAATAAAAGTTATATTTGGTCTCTCTTGAAAGAGTCAAAACAAAGAATATGTTTGGATTGGGGTTAACCCTAGGTAACCAAAACCATGGGAAGTGAAACTCGGGATACAGGGAGACTAATGTACATAACTCTGTATATACTATGAGGATTATATCTCAATAAACCTATTATTTAAAAAGTGTAGGGCTGAGGATGTAGCTCAGTTGGTAGGGTGCTTGCCTTGCAAGCACAAAGCCCTGGGTTCAATCCCCAGCACCGCAAAAAAAAAATAATAATAATAAAAAAAAAAGGTGCAATAATCTGTGTCTTAGTGGTTTGAGGTTACCTGCTAATTAGAGACATGTTCAAAGTGATATGGTTTTTTGTTGTTTTTGTGTGTGTGTGTGTGTTTGGTACTGGGGATTGAACTCAGGGGCATATCCTGATAGCAGGATATGGTTTTGGTGGGCTAGCCTAGAGGCTTATAAATTTTGGGGTATGAGGATTGGCCAGAATCTATGTTTAAATGGATCTATGTTAAATAAGTATCAAGGCTGTTGGCTGTGTTCTTTAGCCTTTGAATTTTAATCCTTCCTATAACTCTCACCTTCCATTCTCCTGCAGCTCTGGGACAAAGGAATTGCCTGGAATGTTCCCACGAGTTATCCTCATGGTCTTTACATTTGAAAAAGGACTTGAGGGGGCCCATTAATGTTTCTATAGGTTAGCCTCCCAGTATTGTCCTTACATATGAACAAGACCCTAATGAAGGCCCACTGCTCTGATTGCCTGACCATTGACTATCTCTTCTTATTCACCAGCTTGGTGCCAAGTAGAATCTCACCACCATGTGTAATGGGGAGAAAGGCACCCTTTTCCACACTTTGTCCCTCTTGGTGAAATGCTGCCTTTAGAGGTAGTTGTTATGTTCTACATATGCCACTAGGTGGAACTTTTGGCTAACTCATGGGACACAGTCAACCAAACAGAGACATCAGAAAGAGGACTGTGCTTGTGCAATGCTAAGCTGGGTAGCTATACCCTGTGTGTATTTATTTAGCATCTACTGGAAGACCACAACAGCTGACATGAATCCTGAAAAATGAGCAGAAATAACCCAGACAGAGGGGAAGGCAGACAAAGAAATGAAGCGAGGAAAAAGCTATGGAAGTGGGATGGGAAGAAGGTCCCTGGCACAAGAAAAAAGCACATGTGAAAACACAGGAAAGAGACTGACCCATCAGGAAACTGAAATGGTTACAAATGACTAGAATGCAGGGTAATAGTGGGATGTGAGAATGTAGTCATACATGGGCACATTCGGAGAACTTAAAGTTCAACAAAATTGGACTTTAAGCTGGGCATGGTGGTGCACCCCTGTAATTCAAGCAACTCAGGAGGCTGAGGCAGGAGTGTAACAGTGGTACATTTCATGCTTGAACATAGCCCTTGCTGCTCTGCCACTGAGGCTTATTTTAAAATGGACATGTTATTTCCTCTTCTCTGTTTCCCAAATTAACAAGTGAATTTCAATACCCTGCCCCCTTGGGGCACACCTGGGGACACCCCCCCCACCCCCCCCCCCCCCCCCCCCCCATTCAGGGCATGCCTGGAATGTAGCTTTTGAACCACCTCTTTTAAAAACTTCGGTTCCCCCTGATGGGCAGAATCACAGCCTCTAGGACAGGAATCCCCTGTGTTTCTCCTTTGCTAGTAAAGAATAAAACTTCTCTTTCCTTTCTCTCAAAACCACATCCTTGGGGCTGGGGTTGTGGCTCAGTGGTAGCGTACTCGTCTAGTATGCATGAGGCCCTGGGTTCGATCCTCAGCACCACATAAAAATAAAATAAAGGTATTGTGTCCACCTACAACTAAAACAAAATTAAAAAAATAATGCATCCTCATTATTAGATTGGCACCAGGCTCAAGGACTGAGCTTTTGATAACAGAAGGATCACAGTAAGCAATTTGCAATAAGAAACTCATCTGAGACTTCTAATAGAGCAGTTTGAGTGGAAGAAATAGGGCACTGGAAGGAGGATAAGGTATGAAATAGAAACAGCAACTGTAGATTTTTATGAAAATAAATATAGAAAGAAGAGAAAGGAAATACACAGCAAAAGAGGGGAATTTAAACTTATTTAATATTTATTTTTATTTTTATGTTTTGGTACCAGGGATTGAACCAAGGGTGCTTAACCACTGAGACATATCCCCAGTCCTTTTTATTTTGAGACAAGGTCTCACTAATTGCCTAGTGCCTTGCTAATGGCTGAGGCTGCCTTTGAACCTGTAATCCTCTTGCCTTAGCCTCCAGAGTTACTGGAATTACAGGTGCGTACCACCACACCTGGCTGGAAACTTATTACCTTAATGGCAGAAATGTGAATATGTGGGAGCCTGTGGTGAAGCAATTGAAGATTTGAAGATAAAGGAACGTAGAGAACTGATGTCAAGATTTGAAGGAGTTGGAAATCAGAGCACAAGTGCAGTGCAAGAAGTGTTTGGGGCTTGGGGATATAGCTCAGTTGGTAAAGTGCTTGCCTTGCAAGCACCAAGGCCTTGGGTTCAATCCCCTGCACTGCCAAAAAAAAAAGAAAAAAAAAAAGTTTGGTCATAGACAGGGAGGGAGGAAGAAACAAAGGGTGAAGGAAGTGGGTTCGTACATGTGGTGAAGGGGCAGGCAATTCCACTCTCAAGTTAGGTCTCCTGAGTGAACATCATGCACCAGGTGCAAGTAGCTTATTGTTCTTTTAACAGGATTCAGAACATATTGTAAATACATAATAAATAGACTTATTTTTAATCCCATTTTTTTCTTTGCTTGAGAATATAAGTACCACTTTATAGTAACAGAGGAAAACAATAGTGTTGTTCCAGTTCTGTATCTTGTACCCTCTTAGCAAACTATTGTCTTTTACTACTTTCAACAATGTATGTGCTTAGCTGGGCTCAGTAGGGCTTGCCTTTAATCCCAGTGGCTCAGGAGGCTGAGGCAGAAGAATTGAGAGTTCAAAGCCAGCCTTAGCAATGGCGAGGCACTGAACAATCAGTGAGACCTTGTCTCTAAATAAAATACAAAACAGGGTTGGGGATGTGGCTCAGTGGTTGAGTACCCCCAAGTTCAATCCCTGGTACACCCCTCCTCCCCAGAAAAAAACAAAACAATAACAAAAATTGTGCTTATCTTGTCTTTCCTATACTGTGAACATCTCTTACAAAATCAGGAGCCAAAGGAACTCATTAAAAAATTGCCTTTGTAGCTTGCGGATGGAGGCAAATTAATGTCCAACTCAAAGTTGCCAAATAGATTCTGTCCCCAGGCAAAATGCTCACCATCTTTACATAGGAAAAACACTTTAAAAAGGTATAGTGACAGACTTTCCAAAGCATATTAAAATTGTGTTCTTGCTGCTAGTACTAGATGTGTTTCTTTGGTTGGGACAGTGACTCAATTTTTCTGTAAGAAACTTCTCCATCAGGAGCAATTTTAGTGGAATTGCCAGTCATCTAACTTTTCTGACCACGGGATTTGTAGAAGACTCAAGATGGACATATAAGATGGGCAAATTCCATCTCTCTTTGGAAATTTTTTTTGAAGTGAGACTGTATTAAATTGCACAAACCTAAAGTATAGGTTTTGACAAGTTTGGGGATATGTAGACTCTTGCAAAACTACATTCCCATTGTCCCTCAAAATTTCCAGTGCCCATTCTATCCCCACCTCTGTCACCAGGTAACCATTGGTCTGCTGTCACTTTAGCTTGCATTTTCAAAAATTTTATATAAATGGAGTCACAGTATATATGTCTCCTTATCTGCTTTTACCCAGCATAATTATTTTGAGATTCCTCCATACTGTTACCAGTATCTTGCTCCTTTTTACTTGAGTATTTTTATCTGGATAGGCCACAATGTTTTTACACCTTCCACTGTTGATGGACATTTGCATTCTTTCCAGTTTGGGGCCATTAATAAACTGCTATGAACATTTACATACAAATGTGTACATTCATATGCTTTTACTTCTCATGTAAATTCTGAAGAATGGAATAGCTGGATCATATGGCAGGCATATGTTTACCTTTTTAGAAAACTGTCAGTTTTGCAGAGTGGTTCAATCATTTAAATTCCTCTCAACAGTGTATGGAAGTTCTAGTTCTTCCACATGCTCATCAATACTTGGTATAGTCAGTTATTTTAGCCAATGTAATTAATGGTGGGATGCTGTATCTTACTTTGGTTTTCATTTGCAGTTCCTTAGTGACAAATGATGGTGAGCTTCTTTTTTCCATCCATGTATCTTCTTTGGTAATGTCTGTTCAAATGTTTTGACATGTTATAATCGAAGTATTTTCTTGAGATTTCTTTATATAGCATGAATAGGCTACAAGTCCTTCATCAGATATACAATTGGCGAGTATTTTCTCCTTTCTGTGGCTTGTCTTTTCATTCTCTTACCAGTGGCTTTCCAAGAGTAGACATTTTTAATTATAATGATTTATCAATTTTTTTCTTACATATTTTTATTGTATATAAATAATCTTTGCTTAACCCAAGGTCACATGATTTTTTTTTCTGTTTCTGGAAGCTTTGTTTTACATTTAGGTCTGCAATCCTTAATTTCTATATACAGTTAAGGAATATCTACATTTTTTCCTTTGTGTATGATGGACATCCAATGGCTCTAGACTGTTTGTTGAAAGATTATTCTTTGCTTGTTGAATTATTTTTGCTCCTTAGTAAAACAATCAGTCGCTGGGCGCGGTGGCGCACACTGTAATCCCAGCACTTGAGAGGCTGAGGCAGGAGGATTGTGAGTTCAAAGCCAGCCTCAGCAACTTAGCAAGGCCCTAAGCAACTCAGTGAGACCCTGTCTCTTAAGTAAAATACAAAATAGGGCTGGGGATGTGGCTCAGTGGTGGAGTGCCCCTGGGTTCAATCCCCAGTACCAAAAAAAAAAAAATCAGTCATCCATGAATATGAGGCCTATTTCTGGACTATATTCTGCTTCATCTATCTAACTGCCAACTTGACATTAATGCCATATGCAGTCTCTTGATTTCTGTAGCTAAATATCATAAATTCCAGTAGTAGTTTTTTGGTTATTCTTGATCTTTTGCATTACCATATAATTATTAGTATCTTGTCAATGTTTACAAAAAATTTCCTAGGGATTCTAATGGAAATTGACTATAGAAAATCAATATAGGGGAGATACCCCAACAATATTTGGTCTTTTGACCAATGAAAATAGTATGTCTATCTAGGTATTAATTTCAACAATTAAAAAAATTCTAATTTTATTTTTTGGTACTGGGAATTGAAAATAGGGATGCTCAACCACTAAACCACATCACATCCCCAGTTCTTTTAAATTTTGAGGTAAAGTCTTGCTAATTTGCTTAGGCTGATCTTCAACTTGCAATCCTCCTGCCTCAGCCTCCTGAGTCCCTGGGATTACATGTGTGTGCCACCACACTCAGCATAAAAACTTAGCTTTTTTTGGTGTACAGGTCTTTTATACTTTTGTTGGACTTATTCCTAAGTATACCGAATTTTTAAATGTGACCATACTGGTTTTAGCCCTTTCCTAGGTTGGCTTCAGATTCTAAGCTGAGAGTCTTCTTCTCAATAAAATGATTACGAAATAGCAAGCAAAAACACATAGGACATAGGGCAAGGTGCTAAAATTTTGCTCTATTGGGGCACTCTACCACTGAGCAACATCCCCAGCCTCTTTTTCTTTTGAGACAGGGTCTCACTCAATTGCTGAGGCTGGCCTTGAACTTTTCATCTTCTTGCCTCAGCCTCCCAATTAATTGGGATAACAGGTGGAGTCGCTGGGATTACAGGTGAGGGTCATTACAAACAGCTCTTTTTTTTTTTTTATTATTATTTGTTTTTTGTTCTCATTGCAATTTACTTAACCTCCTTTGGGAATGAGAGCCAAGCTTTGCACTGCCATTTTCTATTGGTTGCTGACTGAGAAAAAAATACCTTAAAAGTATGGCCAGGAAAAACTAGAATTATCTAAAAATGACTATCCACTGAAATAAACACCAAAAATGGATCGAGTACCACATTCTCAAAAAATAAGCCAGTACAAATAAGGGGGAAAAAATCTTCATTAAAGTACATGCTTGAAGACATTGCACATCTAATGTTCAAACATTAAAACCCCTCACTGCTGGACACAGTGGTGCCCACCTGTCATTCAAGCAACTGGGAGGCTGTGACAGGATTCCAAGTTCAAGTAAGATCTTGTCTCAAAGTAAAAAATAAAAAGGGTTAAGGATCCCCGAGTTCAATTTCCAGTAGTGCAAAACCAAAGCAAATAGAACAAAAACAAATAACAAAAGCCTTCTTCCATTGCAGCCAAAGCCAAGATGGTATTTCTTTTTTTGGTACCAGGAATTGAACTCAGAGGTGCTTAACCACTGAGCCACATCCCTAGCCTGTATTTATATTTTATTTACAGAGAGGGTCTTGCCAAGTTGCTGAGACTGGCTTTGAGCCACTGTGATTACAGGCATGCATCAATTGTGCCCAGCTCAAGGAAGTGCTACAATAAAAATCATGGCTTCCATATTTCTGCTAAAGACATCTGAATTCCCCTCCTGTAAGTCTATTTAAAAGTAATATTTAATAACAAATAGTTTAAGTCCTGTTCTGGACATTTGATATCAAAGGATGAATGATTAAAGGTCCCTGTCATCACAGTAAGGTTGGCAGGAAATATTGCTCAAACTAGGGAATTCACTGACCATCACAAATAGTACCTAAATCTCATTCTGAGATGGACTAAGTCATTTTGACAAATCTGACCCATCTTCAGGAAGTCTCAAGCTAATGACCATCTCCATGAAGTAGGATGAGCATTTTAAAGTGGTTTGACCCTACCAGACTTTGCTAAGGGAAAACTCAATTTTTACAGAAGGCAAAACTGGGTAAGCATCTTTTTATATATATATATATATTTTTTTAAAAAGTAAGTATCAGTACAGTGCACTGTGGGAAACCATTCTTATGTAGCAGAATTAGACTAGGTTGAACCATGTGATGCAGAGGCCTGGCTTCTAGGAATTGCCAGAAGGCATGTGGCACTGCATGGGAGTAGTTCCCTGTGTCCTTCTGGAATTTTTCCTGTAAGAGAATGGCTCCCCTAACTCCACCCTATCCTGGCCATCAGAAGCAGCTCCTCCTGGTCCTTGCCCCCTTCACCTGTGTGTCTATAAATAAGAGTTGGGCTACTCCATGTCGATGTTGTAAGAGGCCAGAGCTGGTATGGCCAGACCCGTCACGAACCCTCTCACTTAAAGAGTATTGGCTCTTGTATGTTTATTGAGTACATTTGATTTTTTGGTAACTGAGTGATAAACCACCAACATCCTCCTCTGGCAGTTGACCCTTTTCTCCTGCATGTGGGATGTAGCAGAGAGGACCCTCACAGTGCACTGTCAAATATACATACATAGGACATCCATGTCCTAAACCATCAGTTACTTGATCATTAACCAAGGAAAACCCATGCAAAGTGTCTTAAATTTTGGAGTAGGCCTGGAAAAATGTCAAGTATTTGTTCATGTGTGTGTGTATTTATTTACTTTAGGACTTATGAGTGATTCCCTACCCCTATCAGAGTTCAGTATAAGAACAGAACCCCATGCATTTCAGCAGAAAGATGGGATTCAAGGACACAGGTGCTTATAATCTTTGGAAGGGCTTTTAAGATGGAAGTCAGTGGGCAACCACAGAATTTGGCTTTAGGATTGTACCACCTCAAAGGTCAGAAGCTGCTGTTTCCACTGATGTTACTGCTACCAGCATTACAGTCATCACATGGACCACGCTGCTGAGTCCAGTGGGATGAGTAGTTCAGCAGCATTCCCATCTGCTGATGCTTCCACTACCTTCACTGCCCACCCCACCACCATGGCCTGCACCTTTCTGGTCACTTTGCAAATCCTTTGCAAATGCAATGCATCAGGTTGGCATATAGAGCCCTAGCTATTAAGGGATCCTGAGAAATGTAGCTTTTTCCCTCTCCTTCTCCATAGGAGCGTGAAACAGAGGTCAAACCACTAACCCAAATACCTAGTTCACACAGAAATATGATTCTGAACCAATTTTCACTGTCCCCCCTTTCTTCATCTAAAACACAATACTTTGGAAATATTATTCTATCTTGATCTAAATAGATAAATGGTCTACTTTGTAAAACATTGAAGCATATTTGAACTGAATATGTGCTAGGAAAAGGGCACATCAAATATTAAGATGTACAGTTACTTTTTACATAAAACACCATTAGCTCCTACCTCCTGACTCTACATAAGCATTCTTGCAGTGTTTATGTGTCACAAAAACTCCATTTGCCTACTGAAGCCTTTGAGCTCCTTTTCCTGGCTTGACAGCTCCAATCATAGTCCTCAGCCCACCTTTCACATCAGTCTTCGAATGCCCTATCACCCACTAAACTACCATTTTTAATTCTTCTTCTTTTTATCAATAAGGGACGTGTTTGCCTATTAGATTCCACCACAGTAACTTGAACACACACAAAAAATCAATTATTCTCATAAGATGTTCAGAACTAATCAGTTTCTAATCATTAAACCTAAGAATTTTAGGGCAAGGTTTCTGCTCCTCTTGGACTTCTCCCTGGTCTGAAGACAGATGCTGAGGCTGTAGCTGTCACGCTGTTTCCTAGCAAGAAGAACAAAGGCAGAAGCAAAGAGGTTCCTTCCAGTTAAAAGGTTTCCTTTAGAAAGTTCCCTCAAAAGCTTCTACTAACAGCTTTCACAAACCACTGCCACCAGTCCCTACAATTCAGGGAGGCTGGGAAATGTATAGTCTTTTAATTGGGCACATTGCCACTCCCACCTTACAGGGAATCTATACCTAAAGAAAAGGATAGACATGATGTAGACAAATAGTCTTTTCAAAAATACTTCTAAGTTAAAGAGTCTCTCAGGTCAAATTTAGGCAAATATTTGTGTCAGAGACACAGACTAACCTATTTCATAACTAATACATCTTACATGTAATGACAGCAATTATTTATTTATCTTTTTTTGGAACCAGGGATTGAACTCAGGGACACTCGGGCACTGAGCCACCTCCCCAGCCCTATTTTGTATTTTATTTAGAGACAGGGTCTCACTGAGTTGCTTAGGGCCTCGCTAAGTTGCTGAGGCTGGCTTTGAACTTGAGATCCTCCTGACTCAGCCTCCCAAGTTGCTTGGATTACAGGCGTGCGCCACCACGCCCGGCTTGACAGCAATTATTTTTAAAAATTATTACTATTATTTTTTTAAGACAGAGTCTTGCTAAGTTTCTGAGCTGGCCTGGAACTTGTGATCCTCCTACTTTAGCCTTCTGAGTCACTGGGATTACAGGCACGTACCATTGATGGGCCTGGCTGAAATGATAGCAATATTCAAAGAGCAGGTAACTACACTGAATACTGAACAAGACTTTTATGTCAGTTTTTGAGTTATTAAGTTTATTTTGGAAAATATTTCCAAAAGAGGTAGAGAATGTAATGCAGAGTCAGCCAAATCCCCTGCTATTATTGATGGCTACTTGAAGTGCCTCTTCCACTCTTTCCATAGTAGAATACTTAGGGAGGTAGAGAACACTAAAACATGTCTGTGCTCTCATGGGATCTTTTTCATTCAAATTTTCAGGACAGCAAAATGTTATTTTCATATTCTTTAAATCCTTCACTTGTAGTCTGTCAGTTCCTGTAAGAAACACTGAAAAGAAGAATAAAATAGGATGACCTATTACATCTTAAGACCAAAATTTCTTTATAAAGACAGATAATTTATTAAAAAGCAAACAAACAAACAAAAAAAACCCTTTACTAATGGGCCATGAAGCAGAGTCCTATATTAAATAGTAAACTGGGGACCATACTAGGCAAAATCTGAAACAATCACTGCCCTCAAGCAATTCCCAAGTCTGGTTGGGAATATAGTAGTCGCTTCCTATCCACAACCCCCAAGACCCCAGTAGATGCTTCAAACTGTGGACGCTACTGAACCTTTTGTATACTATGTTTTCTCCTATTTATACATAGTTATGATAAACTTTTCACTTAAGGAAGCCCTTTACAGCTTTTCTTCAACATATATGAATTGCCAGCATGAACTACTTATGTACTTTGTGACCACCATTAAGTAAAATAAGGGTTCCTTGAACACATACTGTCATACATTGACGGTCAATCTGAAAATGAGACAGCTAGTAAGTGACCAGCGATGGGGGATTGAATGCAGTGAGCACATGCTGGACAAAAGGATGATCTGAGTCCAGGTAAGACAGACTGGGGTGGCACAAGATTTTGTCACACTTCTCAGAATGGCATGCCACTTAAACTCATGGAGTGTTTATTTCTGGAATGTTCCATTTAATATTCTCACACAGTGGTTGGAAACTGAAAGCATAGACAACACTGCCAAGAGAAGCATACTACATTTGTGTATAGAACAAGAAAAAAAACACAAGAGTAAATAAGTCAAAGAAGAATTAAAAGCCTTCTGTGTACATGCTGTGTTTGAGAGCAGGGGACTAGAGAAAAACTTAAGAGTAGTGCTGGACGGTTAAGGGGGCCAGGAAGGTTTAGAGGGGAAACAAGGAGGTAGGTGAGTCTCAAGGCAGGGGAAGAAACATCAGAGAGAGCCCAGAGGCAGGAGTGCAAGGTGAACTCAGGAAAAGATTCCTCTGGGAGTTAAGACTACAGAGGTAGGCTGCTGGCTTCAGGGTCACTGAGTGCTGTCCAACATACATGTCATCCACAAAAATGAGAATAGGAAGATAACTGTTTCTTGAAAGTAAGGAAACAGTAAGCAACTGAGCAAGTCATTAAGCCAATCTCAGGAAAAGCACCTTGTAAGTATAAAACTGAGATCAAAACTTGGGAGGTGAGTTAGAATAGACTTGGAAACACAGGTAAAATAATCTGTGTACAGTAATAGTAAATATAGTGATAATGACATAGCAACAGTAAAAATTACCCTAACAAAATATTTTGGCAAATACTACAAAGGCTGGATAATTCAATGGTTACAGGACTGCAGAAAGAATACTCAAAATTTAGTTGGAGGATGAAAAAAAAATTTTAAGCAGAAAGCAGGAATGAAATAACAGGGAAAAAATACCTATATTAACATTTGACTTTTTTTTCCCCCCTAGGGAGTGTTGGGGATGATAGACACTCTTAACCACTGAGCTACCTCCTCAGCCATTAACACTTGATTTAAAAATTTTTTTTTTCTTTCTAGATACACATAACAGTAGAGTGACATATTATATATACAGAGAATAAGTATAACTTGTTCCAATTACGATCCCATTACTGTGGTCATATATGACGTGGAGTTACATTGGTTATGTATTCACATATAAGGACAAGAAAGATGCTTCTGATTCCATCTGCTGTCTTTAGCACTTGATTTTTTGATGCGAGCACAGAGGGAACATTTGATTGGACTAGGAGTAGCTATGACACTAACCATGATTTGCTGCAGATGGTGCCCATCACAAACTAAGATTTTTATTCCTTTAAAAGGATATAAGATTACAGATATATTCCTTGATATAATACTTACCAAGGAACTTTTTCTTTTCCTCCAGAGTCAATTTATGTAATGCCTCCCAAAACATCACTATAGTGGGATGTGAATTATTGTATCCTTGTTCATAACTTGCATTCTAGAGCAAATGAAAAAAAAATTAAGAAACAGGAAAGAAAACAGAAGTTGATCAATTTGACCTCCACGATGTACCTTTTCAAATGTTTCCCAGTCATAATCTGTGTTTCCAACAATCACATCCTTTAGTTCTTCAGGATGAAAAATTTCTATAATCTCTTTGTCACACACTTTATAAAATCCTCTCTGAAATTCTTCATAAACCACCTTCACAGAGATGTTGAAGATGTAATCAACACACTTAGAAACATAGTCTTTCCTTTAATAAAACAAAAAAAGAAACATTTCCTTTGACTGCAATAACCTGAAAAAAAATTAGAGCATAAATCTAAAAGCGCGAACATGTAACAGTTATGAAGCGCTTGCCAAGTGCACCGTTATCCTAATTTAATCTTTATAATGACTGAGACAAATTCTCATACTGTGAACACTTTAGTGAGGAAGAAACAGACATGGTGAACTTAAATGATTGTTCAAGATCACAGAGTTAAGAGAATCAATACTTAGATTAAAACAAAAGTTTGGACTAATAGTCTGAACTGCTGCAGTGATTAATCTCTAGGGATTTGGCTTGGGAGGTGGGATAAATTTCATGTGTTATTATTATGTGCCCTTACAAATTACCTGAATTTTTATCAATGAGCAACTGGGGGTTAACACAAATGAAGAGGTAGTTTTCCCTTCTACCTGGGATGAAGTAGCTTACAGCAGACAAATGCTGCTACTGGGAAGAACCAGCAAAGCCACCAGCTAAACTACAAAAACATTTGGCTCAAAGCTTCCAAGTGTGGGTCAAGACTCCAGAGGCCAACACTACAGGGAAGGAAGGCTTGCTGAGCAGGGCCCAGCATTTTCCTTTTTCCTTTTGGGGTACTTGCCAATTTTTGATGAAGGCAAAGAAGGTAGAAAATAAAGAGAGAAGTCAGGACAAGATTTGGTAATTTAATAGGGTTGCACAGAATAATTAAGTTTTGGGCTACCAAAATAAGAATGTAAGAGGCCAAGGGCTCTGGGAGGAGGACAGTGCTCTGGGCAAGGCATCTACCAAATTCCTAAGAGGCAAAGATGCCAAGCAGAAAGCAGACAAAAAATAGCAGAATTTAACAGTCTCATGAAGCTGAGGAAACGAAAGCTGAAGTACCAAGTCCACCACAGGGGTCCTACAGAATTCAGCACCCATTCAAGATAAAAACACTGAAGAAACTAGGAACAGAAAGAACCTACCTCAACATCATAAAGGCTATATATGAAAAACTCAAACTCAACCTCACAGTAAAATCTGGGAAAAGACAAGGATGTCCACTCTTATCACTCCTACTTAATAGAGTACTATAAATTCTAGCCAGGGAAGAAAAGGAAATAAAAGAGATAAAAATAGGAAAGGAAGAAGTCAAATTATCATTGTTTGCAGATGATATGATCCTACCTAAAAAAAACAAAAAACAAAACAAAACCTCCACCAAAAGACTGCTAGAGTTATAAACAAATTGGGCAAATTAGCAGGTCATAAAACCAACATACAAAAATCAATAACTTTCCTACATACCAAAAATGAATCTGCTCAGAAAGAAATCAAGAAAATAATTCTATTCACAACTGCCTCAAAAACCAAGAACAAAACACAACAAAAAAACCAAACAACCAACAAACAAAAACAAACTAGAAATAAACCTAACCAAGGAGGTAAAAAACTCCTACACCGAAAACTACAGAACACTGAAGAAAGAAACTGAAGAAGACACAAGAAGATGGAAAGACCTCCCATGTCATGGACAGGCAGAATTTATACTATTAAATGGCCATACTACTGAAAGCAACATGCAGAGCCAATGCAATCCCCACAAAATTACAAATGACATTTTTCACAGAGCCAGGAAAAAAACATCATTTGGAAGCATAAAAGACCTAGAACAGCCAAAGCAATTTTAAGCCAAAAAGCAATACTAGAGGCATCACAATACCTGACTTCAAGTTATACTACAGAAATATAGTAACAAAACCTGCATGGTACTGGCATAAAACAGACACATAGACCAATGGTACAGAACAGAGGATAGAGACAAACCCACACATCTACAATCATCTGATCCTTGACAATGGTGTCAGAAATCTATGCTGGAGAAAAGACAGCTTTTTTAACAAATGGTGCTGGGAAAACTAGTTATCCATATGGAGAAGAATGAAACTAGACTCTTGTCTCCCACCCTACACAAAAATCAACTCAAAATGGATCAAAGACCTAGGAATTACACCAACTCTTAGAGGAAATGGCCATGCTATCAACACTCCAGCATATAGGCACAGGAAATAATTTTCTCTATAGGACCTTAGGGGTAAAGAAATTAATGCCAAGAGTTAATAATAAATGGGATGGCATCAAATTAAAAAGCTTCTGCACATCAAAGGACAATTAGTAATGTAAAGAGAGAACCTACAGAATTGGAGAAAATCTTTGCTAGTTCCTCTTTGGACAGAGGATTAATATCTAGAATATACAAAGAACTCAAAAAACTTTACACCAAAGGAAAAAAAAATCAAATAACCCATATAATAAAGGGGCAAATGAATTAAACAGACACTTCTCAAAAGAAGAAATACAAATGGCCAATGAATACATAAAAAAATGTTCAACATCATTAGCAATTAGGGATATGCAAATTTCCCTAAAAGACGGTATCATGCCCATCTACAACCAAAAAATAAAAAATAGAAAATAAAAAACAAAAAAGGACAAAAAATCTACCCTGACACCAGGTGTGGTGATACACACCTATAATCCCAGCAGCTTGGGAGGTTTAGGTAGGAGGATCACAACTTCAAAGCACTTCAATAAATTAGAGGCCCTAAGCTACTCAGTGAGACCCTGTCTCTAAATAAAATATAAAAAAAGGGATGGTAACGTGGCTCAGTGGTTAAGTGCTCCTGAGTTCAATCCCTGGTACCAAAACAAACAAACAAACAAAAACAAAACTACCCTGAGATTTTATCTGACACTGGTCAGAATGACAGTCATTAAGAATACAAATAACAGCAGGGTGCTGTGACCCATGCCTGTAATACCAGCGGCTTGGGAGGTGGAGGAAGGAGGATTCCAAGTTCAAAGACAGTCTCTCAACAACTTAGTGAGACCCTGTCGCAAAATAAAAAAATAAAAGGGGCTGAGAATGTGGTTTAGTGGTTAAGAACCCTTGGGTTCAATCCCTGGAACCAACAAATGAATGAATGAATGAATGAACGAATGAACGAATGAATAAAAAAATAATAATAAATGCTGGAGAGTATGTGGAGAGAAAAGGAAACACTTAACACTGCTTGGTATATTGTAAATTAGTACAACCACCATGGAAATCAGTATGGCAGTTTCTCAAAGGACTAGGAATGGAACCACCATATGAACCAGTTATACCATTCCTTGGTATTTATCTCAAAGAATTAAACTCAGTATACTATAGTGATACATGCATACTCAAGTTTATAGTAGCACAATAGCCAAACTATGGAACCAGCCTAGGTGTCCATCAATGGATGGATGGATAAAGAAAATGTGGTATATATACAATGGAGTTTTATCAGTTATAAAGATATATGAAATTATGTCATTTGAGGGAAAATGCATAGAACTAGAGACCATTATGTTAAATAAAATAAACTCAGAAGGTCAAGGGCTCTATGTTTTCTCTCATATGCAGAAGCTAGAGAAGAAAAAGGAAAAGAAAGGTAAAGGAGGTGCAGAGGGATGGCGCAGGTGCTGGGGAGGAATACTGACCAAATTATACTATTGTACTGAGTGCATGTATGAATATGTAACAACAAATCCCATCAGTATATATAACTATAAAGAACCAATAAAAAGAGGTAGGGGGAAAAAAGGAAAATTTGACAGGCAGATGTACCAGCAAACTACACTGGAACTCATAAAAAAAGAAAAGAAAAGGGGTCCTAAAAAGTACTGTGGATTTAGGAATGGGGATATAGTTCAGCGAAAGGGCGAATACATAACACATAGGAACCTATGCTCAATGCTCAGTACTACCAGATAAAAGGGAAAGAAAGTGCTGTGGGTTCTTAGGGGGACCCCTGAAGAGCTACCCTTTAGTGGAGGTGAAAGAGAGGTATACTGAGCCTTAAAAGGCTGCAACCTTGCCTCAAGAAGGCTTTTCCCAACAGTGGGTTGAGCTGACTGACTCCTGTTACACTCGCTGCCTACCAGAGGACAGCATGAGTCCTCTCTGTAGGAAGACAGCACTGTTCAGAAACTTTATGGTGTTTTTACAGAAAATGACTAGCATTCAGTCAAATGACCAAATATACCTTGAGAAGGAAAATAGACAATAGAGACAAGCCTAAAGTTGACCAACATGGACTATAAAATAAGCGTGATGAATGGGTAGGGAAAAGAAACAGCAACATGGATAATTTCATGAGAAAATGAACATCTTTAAAACATCTGAAATCTTAAAAAAAAAATACAACCACCAAAATTAAAAATTTAAAAAATGGTTAACAGACTTCTTATAATTGAAGACGTTAGAGAATTGGGAGATATGCCAGAAAATTTCTACGGTGAAACAGAAATAACCAAAAAAAATGAGAAAATACAGGAGAAGGGTGGCTCAGTGGGAGAGTGCTTGCCTAGGATGATCCAGGCCCTGGGGTTCAATTCCCTGCATGGAGGTTGGGGATACAGGAGAATATGAAACTAAAGGATAAAGAGGACACATGTAATTGGAGTCTAGAATGGAAGGACAGAGCAAGAGGACTGGGTAATCAGTATTCATTTAGATTTGAAAACTAGAAAAAGTCAAGAATTTTTTTCAAAACTAAAGACATCAAGCCAAACATTAAAAAAAGAAGAAAAAGATGGAAAAAATAAAGTATATTATAATAAAACATCAAAGACAAAATGAAAAACCTTCAAAGCAGTCCAAGAAGAAACACATATGACTCAAAAGAGGAACAATAAGACAAAGTCATGATTTTCAGCAGAGTGTGAAAGCCAGAAGAAATGGAATGGCATTTTTTAAGATGGTGAGAGACCAGTCCTCCTAGAATTCTGTACCTGTTTGAACTCCTCTTCAAAGTGAAGAGTTCATAAAGACACTGTCAGATTTTAAAACAAAAATTAAGGGCATTCATAAATAACTAGATAACTAAGTATTTCTTCCTCCAGAAAGGAAGTGATCCCAGCTGGAAAGAGAAGTGCTGAAGGAATGACAGTCAATGAAAAGGAAAACCACAGGCATCCAAATGAACACTGACTCCACCAGAGAAGGCTTCCGATTCATAGCATTTATAATAGATGCGGAGTTAGATTACTTAAGAACAACATAAATTATGGGAGTTTTAAAGTGTACTAAGGTCCACAAGCTGGGCATGGTGGTGCATGCCTACAATCTCAGCGACTTGGGAGGCTGAGGCAGAAGGACATCAAGTTTGAGGCCAGCCTCAGCAACAACATGAGGCCCATTCTGAAAATATATAATAAAAGGGCTGGGGGTGCAGCTCAGTGGTAGAGGACCCCTAGGTATAATCCCCAGTAACCATCCTCCAACATGTTCTAGGGTCCCAGTAGAGCCTGTGAAATGGCTAAAGTATTATATTAGATGAGATTCTCACATGTCAAAGAAACATGCTATAATCTCTAAGATAGGCTGTAGAAGAACAGCAAAAAAAAGGAGTAACTAGTAAACAAAACAGAAGGGAAAATATAGAATAATAAATAATTATTGATTAAGCAATAAAGGCAAGAAAAAAGGAACAAAAATCCTGATCAGACAAATATAAAATAAATGGATTACTTCAATTGAAGCCAAGAGTTTTTCCTTAAAAAAAAAAAAAAAAAGACCTTAAATATGAAGACACAGAAAGATTTAAAGTCAAAGCATGGAAAAGATATACTATGCAAACATTAACCAACATGAATCTAGTACAGCTATACTTCAATTAGACACATGACTAAGGCAAAATCAAAAAAGGGTCACGCACCAGGAAGACATAACAATTCTAAAATTTGTACGTCTGTGATAATATAGCTTCAAAATATATGAATTAATAATTTAGAAGAACCAAGGAACAACTAATAAAATTCACATACATAATGGAAGTTTCTGATATATGTCTCCCAATACCAATAGGTTAAAGCAGACAGAAAATTAAAGATATGCAAGACTCAAACAATATGACTGACGGTGTAAGAATGTCAGTGTTCCTGAGATGCCCCTTGGTTCCCAGGACCCAAGCCAGGTTAAGGGAACAATGAGAGTGGGCTCTGGACAGGATGCCTTAGGTAAGTATTATCTTGCAGGACACTGCTTTTTCTTACAAATGCTGAGAACTAGGCCAAGTTAATGTTATCCATTCTCTAAAACTGTTTGTTTGCATGTCTGGAATGCTGGCCATACAAGGAACAAAGCAAACCAAACGACTTAATGATGCTATCAAGTCTACCAGCTAGAGGAAATGCTCCTTTCTTGGAGCAGTGTCAAGAGGGACAGAGGGGCTACCCGTTCAGCCTGTCACCAGTGAACTCTTGTTGGAGCAATCACTTGTCCCTTGTGAGCTTTTCCAGTAAGTCATGGCTCACGTGCCATCTTTGGGTAATTTCTTTGGCCTCTCCACAACCTACTTGTCTGCCAGGGCACAATTGGGCTGTGGATCTGACACAGGCAAACACTCTACCACTGAGCTACACACACTCAGCCCCCTGGGCAGCTCATTCTCATGTGCAGAAATTTGCAGCACTAAATGAATAAATCAGAAAATAAGAGAGACTGAAAATCAATGATTTAATTATGTATATTAGTTAAATTGAGAAAGAACATAAATTAAACCCAGAAGAAAGTCAAAGGAAGAAAATCATTACTGTTGAGGACAGTGATCAATGAACACAAGGGAAAATCAACAAAGTCAAAAAGCTAAAGAACTGAAAAAATACTAACTACTGATCAAGGAAAGAAAGGCACTACCAGGAATGCAAAAGGAGACATCAGCCAGGTACCAGGGTTTCCCAATCTTAGCGTTACGGGCATTCTAGGGTAGATAATTCTTGGTTATAGGAGGCTGACCTGTGTAACATCTCTCTAACTAATAGATGCCAAGGGTAGTAGTACACCTTCCACATTTATGAAAAAGGAAAATATCTCCAGATACTGTCAACGTTCTGTGAGGCGAAAATGCCCCTGGTTGAGAACCACAGACATTGATGGCATAGACTTTAAGAAGTTGATAAAAGGATATTATAACTCTAGGTAACAATATGAAAATTTAAGCTGGGCACCATGGCACACACCTGTAATCCCAGAGACTCACGAAGTTGAAGCAGGAAAATCCACCTTTGAGGCCAGCCTCAGTAATTTAGCAACACTGTCTCCACACAAACAAACAAACAAACAAACAAACAAACAGTGTTGGGAAGATGGTTAAGTGGTAGAGTGCCTCTGGGTTCAATTTCCAGGGCCAACAACAACAACAACAACAACAACAACAACAACAACAAAAAAGGGAAATAAATTTCCATGATAACAATAAAACTAGCCATATTAGAAATAGTTTCTTCTCTAATAGGGTTTGAAGAGTATATGTCAGAAATTTAATCTATAATTAAAAATCTTCTCATAATAAATGGCTTCATTGGAAATTCTTTCAATGTTTTAGAAAGAAGCAATGCCAGTAATATGTAAACTTTCCCAGACAGCAGGATAAAGGAGACTGCTAACCAGTCAATGGGACCAGCATAAGCTCAGTGGCAATCTTAGTATCAACATCTTAAAAGAGGCAAATTACTAGCCTACAAACTGGATGTAATAATCATAAACAAAATAGTGGCAAACAGCTATGTATAAAGAGAATTATGGATGATCACAAAGCTCCGTTTGTTTCGGGAACACAGTGTTGGTTTAACATTTGAAAACCCAACAATATGATTCTCCCCATCAACCAAACTCATGATCATTTTAATGAATGCAGAAAAAGCATGATATTCAACATTGACTCATAATAAAAAAATCCTTGGAATGGAAGGAAAGAACATTAAATCTGGCAAAAATGAAAACCTATGGAAAATACCATATTTAATGGTAACATACTGAAAACATTCCACTTGTGATCAAGAAAGAAAAAGGATGCCTGCCGTTACCATTTCCACACAACACTGTGCTCGACGTTCTGGCCAGTGCAACAGAACAGGAAAAAGAGATAAAATTTTAAGGACTACAAGGAAATACTTACAACTTTAATTATTTGTAGAAACATGAATGTGTACCCCCCCAAAATCCTAAAGAATCTGCTGAAAAACTATTAGAATAACTGGATTTAACTCAGCAAGATCCTTGAACTTCAATGGATCAAAACCACTCATGTTTCTATATGCAAAGATAAACAATTAGAAAACAAATTTTAAAAGTGATGAAATTTACATTAACATAGAATACATTAAAAACCTAAGAGTAAACCCAATACAACACAAGCACTCTCTACAGGGAAAACCACAACATTTTTCTGAGAGTAAAAAGCTAATCAGATGAAGAGATTTTTATATACATGAATTAAAAGACTTAATACTTTAAGATGTCAACTATCCCCAAATTTACCTACAGACTAAATTCAACCACAATTCAGAATCCCAGCACGTGGTGGTGGTGGTGGTGGTGATTGTAGAAACTGATGCTAAAATTTAAACAGAAATGCAAAGGACCATGAAAAGCCAAGACAATCTGGAAGAACCAAATGGGAAAGACTTCACCAATCAAATTTCAAAACAACCAGCATTTATCCACGTGGTCCAAGAGCACAAGAACAAACAGAACAAAACAGAATAGAAAGAGTAACTGACAACAAGTATACGGTCATTTTTTTAAAGGAAAAATGACATGTAATACAATAGAAAAGGTAATTTTTCTAATAAATGATGTTGGATCAACTGGCTGAGGGAGAAGAAGGACAAAAAGAGGGGAAAACCTGACTTTTATATTGCATTTTATTAAGAAAACAATTGCAGGTCTAAATGTGATAAGTAAAATATGCCTCTAGAAGAAAACATAGGGTCGTACATTCATGGGTGTGTAACAGGGAAGGATTTTAGTCATCAGAGAAAAGCAAATTAAAACCATGAGTCAGGGGGCTGGGGACATAGCTCAGTTGGTAAAGTGCCTGCCTTGCATGCACAAGGCCCTGGGTTCAATCCCCAGCACCACCAAACAAAACAAAACAAAACAAAACAAAAAAACCCCATGAGTCAGGTGGTGGATCACACCTGTATCTCAGCAACTCAGGAGGCTGGGGCAGGAGGATCCAGTCAAGTTGAAAGCCAACCTCAGCAAATAAAAAGGGTTTGGGATGTGGCTCAGTGGTAAAGGACCCTTGGGTTCAAGTCCCAGTTCTAAAAAACAAAACAAACTTAAATCCACAATGAAATATTACAATACTCCACCATAATGGCTAATTTAAAAATGACTCACAATAGCAACACTGGAGAATTTGAGGAGCAATTAGCACTGTCATACCCTACTGGTAGGAGTCTGCCTACCAGTAGGCAGTTTGCTGACTAACCACTTTCAGTTCCCACTACTTCCCCTATTACTACATCTGCATAATGGGTGAGAGAGGCCCTAGGCTCTCTCCCTTGGCATTAGGGGGAAGGTTAAACTATACAAGCTCTGAACTGCACGGGGACACTCACCCAGGGCCCATGTCTGAACCACCATAAAACCCAGAGCCACCTTCCTCTTCCTTCACTTAAGCCAAACGGTTTAGGATGAGTATCTGCCCAGCGCTCCCCAGAAAGCCTCATTATGTGCATAATATACTCTCAGGTGTACATGTGGCATTAACACTTTAAAAATCCAAACCAATATTGGATGGAGGACCGATCCCATCCTGCATGGGCACCCACCAAGACTGCCAGAAATAATTCTCCTAGTTACGTTCAACAGACATGTCCATACATAAGTAACAAAACACACACACAAGAATGTTCACAGCAGCATTACCCACAACAGACTAAGATTTAAAACACATTCTGTTTGTCAATAACACTATGGGTGAATAAACTGGTATATTCACACAGTTTACAACTATATAACTGGAAATGGTCTGTATCTCAATTTGGTTGGTAATTACATAAGAACATTCACTTCATAAAATTCATTAAAATGCACACTTATCATCTGTAGAATTTTCTGTACATATTGCATCTCAATACAAAATTTTAAAAATTAAGAAATTAAAGATTTGGATTGGGCCAAAATGCCCCCTAGAGATCTCTTTGCCATGTAACCAGCTCTCAGGGGAATCAACCATAATCCTAAACTATGTGGCTTTAAACAGCATCCCACAGGTGCAGGGAAGTCAAGATACCACAATAACCTCCTCAATACGATGTGCTTGCTATGTATTCAGAACCACTGTAGACGACTCAAGGACTGGACATCAGAGCATGCACTAGTGAAGCATATAGATCAAGTTCCTGCCATTGGGCAGCTTTCACTATGGGTGGACACTGACAAGCAAACGAGCAAATAAAACCTCAAGGCAGGTGAAGTGTGACATTAAAAGAAAAAAGAGTGAGGAGAAAAGAAGAGATAGAGGTTGGTGGTATAATTTTAGACAAGAGGAAAAGGGGAGGTCTCTCGGAGAAAGCCACTTCCATTCGTTACAGTGTGAATGCTATGATGTGTGTATCTTCTCTGCCCTACTGAATAATGGTAATGGGAATAAAAATTATAAAAAATAAAAGGAATTCTTAGAGCTCAGTGAAATAAATATTATATATATAGAAACCAAATACTTCATTTCTTTGTACGTACTTGTTGGTCTGGTTGACAACTATGCAGCTTCCATTAGGAATTAAGTCTACGTCATTTCTGTCCCAATGCACCTGTAAACACAAATGAACTCAGATAACATTTTCAAAAATAGTTCTTAACAGGTTTATCACCAACAAAAACACTCAGGAGTGAATTTCTTTTCTGGTAGAATATACATCTTTGTCATTAAAAATAGCAAGAAAGTATAAACAGAAAACTACCATTCATCATGCAGAATGGAAAATGTAGATTTTTTTCAAAACTTTAATCATCTTAACTGATCAGAATAAACAAACTAATCAGGAAATTGTCACAACTCAATATTGTTTTACATGTAGTGTAGACACAGTGTAGCAGATTTGCAAAATGGCCACCAATTCCTCCCTTTCCCCAAAAGGGGCAATGTGATTTGGCAACACTTCCCATCAAGAGGGGAGTGTATCTCTTCAGCCTTTGAATCTTAAGTGGCTATGTGAAGTGCTTTGGCCAATGGGATCTGACAAGAGCAGAAGTTTGAGAAGCAACTTGTGTTTTGGGGCTTGCCATCTCTTTCCACTCTTTTGTTACCTCATGATCACCCTGTGAAGAAGCCTCTGCAAGTCTATTAGTAAATAAAAGCCCACATGGAACAAAGACCTGCTGTTTCAGTTGACACTTCATAAACCAACTCACCTGCCAATCCTGCCAATCATCAGGCATGTGGTGAAGGCCACTACAGACTACCCAGCCCCAACACCCCAGATCACATTTTAGCTACTAAGCTAAAGGGCTGATTGTTACAAAGTTAAATTTGATAAACCCAACTGGTGATAAATAAGGAATAAAACCCTCTTCACTAACATGATTCAGAATTTTTTTTTAAAAAGGTGACTGAGTATGTAAAGGGTTAATCAAAGCTACATATAACATGTTATATGGTGATATAACAGATCATACCTATTATTTTTTTCAGGGAGGAAAGGAAGCAAATTACTATCTAGCTATGAAATCAAACAAGTTATGTGCTTCCAATGACAGAACAGATGATATCTTATTCTAGAAAAGAGACACAGGAAAGAAAACAGTTCCCAAGTTAAATCCCCCCCCCAAAAAAAAACCCCAAAGGGTGAACAACATGGAATCTTTAGATTTTTATTGTTACTCACATTAAAATGGATGTAAAATACTTCTCCAAAGTCATTGCCTTCATCATCCAGAAGTGTTTGCAAACCCCTAAGAAAGAATTTTGTTTTTAAAAGTATAGTAATCCCTGATCACTAGGTATTTTAGATCAGCATCCATAATAAAGTCAAGAGCACAGCCAATCCAAAGGCAGTGTTACGGCACATGGCACCCATTTTCTGTGGACTGGCAGTCTAAACTGGGCCGGAGCTCAGCTAAAACGTGAGGTGCAGGAAGCTTATTTGCAGGATCCCCTCTGATTTGAAGCTCTTTTCCCTCAAACTTCACTTCCTTAACCCAGTGATGCAGGTTTTCAGCTAGAAAAGGGAAACAGGTTTACTGACACTAAAATTCATTCAAATTGGTGTTAGCTCTCTTTAAGGTTCTGAATTTCACTTACAGATTAATAAGTCTCCAATTTAATATTGGATATCACTTACAATAGCTGAAGAGCAAGTGTGTTAAAGGACCTTCTCTACCTCTTTTTCTAGTATCATCAAGCTTAAGAAAGACCTGGAATTTGGGCTGGGGTTGTAGCTCAGTGGTAGAGCAGCACTTGCCTAGCAGATGTGAGGCACCGGGTTCAAACTTCAGCACCACATAAAATAAATAAAGTATTGTGTCCACCTACAACTTAAAAAAAAAATTCTACTCAAATTCTACTGTCAATAATTATTGATTTCAAGGCACCTCTCACAAGAGTTTACCTCAAGTGGACAGGAGCCAGTCTTTCAGATTTCCAGCCTGTCATGCTGTGGTAGTTTATACAGACTTTCAAAGTCACGTGTCTCACATTGATTTTCACTTACATGCTCATTTATTCATTTAGCATTCAAGCAGAACCTACCATGGCAGGCATAAGGAATATAAAGGGAGAATAAACCATCACTAACAACAAATCCTGAGGGGAGTAGGTGAGGTGTGCTGAGGAAGTCCCACCTAGAGTATGGTGAGATCTGTGCAAGTAGTATGTAAAAGGTACAGGTGTAGCTTCAAAGAAATTTCCAAATGGACACCTATCATTGGGAAAGGTCTTTAGAGTAGCCTTCCCTCTCCCACCAGATTTGTATTACTATATGGTGATATAACAGATCATACCTATTATTTTTTCAGGGAGGAAAGGAGGCAAATTACTATCTAGCTATGAAATCAAACAAGTTCTGTGCTCCCAATGACAGAACAGATGATATCTTATTCTAGAAAAGAGACACAGGAAAGAAAACAGTTCCCAAGTTAAATCCCCCCCCCCCGGAAAAAAAAAACCCAAAGGGTGAACAACATGGAATCTTTAGGTCTGAGAATAATCTTTGGCTGGCCCACCTTCAGTAGGGCTGGGATCAGATACCTGCTCCCTCGTCTCTGCTGGGCACAGATCCCCGCTAGCAGCTCTCAACGGTGGCAGCCATATACCTGTGGGTCTCTCAGGCTGGAGTGGCTTGCTGATGGTGCTACTGTTCTGGGGTCTCTAGTAAGCCTCACCTCTTGGCAGTTCTCTGCCTGGGCCTCAAGGTTCTGTGAGGCACCCTCTGAAATCCAGGTGGAGGAAGCCACACCCCCACGTGTGTGCTCTATGTGCCTGCAGGTATGGGAGCACCTGAACATGTGCACCTATGCTTGCCACCTGTGCCCTCCACAGGGGTGGCCACTGGGGCCACACCAAACCCAAGCCCACTGGAGCCTCAGCAGGGTCTGCTGAGCACTGTGCTAGAATGCAGGGAGCCAAGATCTGACTTTTTATAGACCACATCTCAAAACTCCTCCAGCCCCAATTATCTAGCTGCTTGCAAACTGCTTCTGCAATTTCACATATTTGTTATAACGACACTCCACTTCTTGGTTCTCATTTCTGATTTCATCCATTTTGGCTTCCATAACAAAATACCTTAGAATAGATGATTTATAAAGAATAGAAATTAATGCTCACAGCATTGAGGCTGGGAAATCTAAGATCAAGGCAACAGCAGATTCCATGTCTAGTGAGGAAAGGTCACCGCAGACAGTGCCTTTCTTTAGTGTGCCTTCACAAGGAAGAAGAGGGGAATGAGGGCACTAATCCCATTCATAAGGGCTCTGCCCTGGGACCTAATCATTTCCTGAAGCCTGTCCCCCCAAATATTATAGCATGGGGTATGCAGACTGCAATAGCTCTCCCCCCAATCTTTTATCATCCTCAAATTTGAGTTCAAATATCTACCAGTTGGAAGAGTGTCTTTCTAACTTTCATTAAGATATCTCTTGGTGAAACAGAGAAGTTTTTTAATCTTACTGCAATTAAATTTATCAATCTTTTCTTTAATATTGGTACTTCTACTTCTTGAGAAATCTATAATTTCTTCTAATATCTTCAATATCTATATCTTCCATATTTTAGTCATTTTTGCATTCAACACAAGTCCTTTATCCACATGGAGGACTTCTGTGTAAGGCATAGGCAATGATCCACTGTCACATTTCCCCCAGAAGGGTAATAATTTTTTATAGATCCCTTTATTATTAAACAGTACTATTTCCATTAGTCTAACACGATACCTTTAACAAAGTTGTGCATATACCCAAGTCATTTTCTGAACTTTCTCTTTTGCTCCACTGGAAAACCTACACCATTAACATGTTGTTCGAATTAGTATAGCTTTCCAACAATTCTTAGTATCTGGTAGGCCAAGTTCTCCATCTTTATTTACTGAAGAATTATGTCTGGCTATTCTTGGTCCTCCATTCATTCATAAAAATTTTTAAATTAGCTTATGAAGTTTAATAAAAAGCCTACTGGGAATAAAACTGGAGAATTACAGAATTCAGAGAGTGTTCAGTGATTCTCAAAATGTGGCCCAGGCCAACAACTGCTGGGAATCCTTGGGTGTTTCACAGAGAGTTCACAAGGTCAAAACTACTTTTATATCAATAAGATGCCATTTGCCTTTTTGCATTGTGCCATGAGTGGAGAGAGGAATTTTCCAGAGGCTATGTAAAACTGGAATGCTATGATGGCTCATAGAATGTGTGTGTATTCCTGTGTTTATTCCTCACTTTTAATTTCTAATACTGTAAATACCAACAGATGCAACCAACAAAGGAAAAAGCTCTTTGTGGTCTTCAATGAGTTTGAGACAATCTTCAAACTTGAAAATCTGAGAAATGCTACCACATATTTACTAAGTTTATGCATATTAAGTGAGTAAGTTTATAGTCCTCTTAAGGCATAAGCATTACTTAGGTCATCTTCAGTGTTCCCAATAAAAACAAGGACAAATTTACCTTCTTCCCAAATCATGTACTTTTAATACATTTTCCTTGTCTTATTAATGTATTTAATATAATGAGAAATAGTTGAACTCTGGAGCCAGACTATGTTCAAATCACGTGTCTGATACTGAGGGGTCCTGTGTAAGGTACCTAACCTCTCTGTTTCAGTTTCCTTAACTAGAAAATAGATGTAATAATAATAATAATAGGACCATACCACTGTTTTCATTGTTTTAAAAATCTCTATAGTGTATGATTGCACAAATATATCAAATATGCTGGGCTTAGTGGCACATGCCTGTAATCCTAGTGACTAGGGAGGCTGAGGCAGGAGGATCATAGGTTTGAGGCCA
This sequence comes from Glaucomys volans, assembly GCA_020662805.1. Taxonomy (NCBI): domain Eukaryota; kingdom Metazoa; phylum Chordata; class Mammalia; order Rodentia; family Sciuridae; genus Glaucomys; species Glaucomys volans. Next base: position 107,910 of record JAJEJO010000575.1, on the reverse strand, counting down.
GCCTCAGCAACTTAGTGAGATCCTGTCTCAAAATAAAAATGATGAGGGTTGTAGCTCTGCGGTAAAGTGAACCTGGGTTTAATCCCCAGAACCCTTCCCCCCAAATTATTTATATATGTATACATATAAATATAGTTCTCTTATTAAAGGATATTTTAGGTAGTTTTTATATTTTATAAATTATAATACAATGTACATTAGTATCATAAACTCAGGGTTGTGCTTTTTTCTTTCTTTGCAGTGTGGGGACTGAACCTAGGGTTTCACGCTTGCTAGGGAAACACTCTACGATTGAGCTATACCCTTATATTTCTAAAACTGAAATGTCTAGAAGTAAACTTGTTTTGTCAAAAGGGTATATACTGTTTTGATTTCGACAAGTACCATTTCACGCTGTTCTGAAAAAGGAGTACCCATTCACATCCCATTAAATACCTGAAATTAGAGTGAGCCTTTTCCCAAACCCTTGTTAACACAATTTGATATCAATATCTCAATTCTCTCTCAGATTGAAGCACAAGATAACCTCTCATTTCAATATGGACTCCATGAGCACTAGTGAGACTGAGCAGCTTTTAAATTATGAGCCACTTCTATGGTTTCTTTTGTTGTTTGTCTTCTCAGATACTTTGTTAATTTTTATTAAGGATGTGTAGGGAAAGCTTTACACAGCAGGGATGGTAATTCTTTCTGCTCTGTGTGTTACCAATGTTTCCCAGGTGGCACTTTGTCTTTCAACTAAAAAATAAATTTCTACTATAAAGGTGACAACAAGCCTGGTGTGATGGTGCGGTCCTGTAATTCCAGCAACTCCAGAGGCTGAAGCAGGAGCACTGCAAGATCAAGGCCAGCCTCAGCAACTCATCAAGGTCTAAGCAACTTAGCAAGACCCTTTCTCAAAATAAAACATAAAAAGTGGTACAGTGGTAAAGCACCCCTGGGTTCAATCCCTAGTACCAAAAACTAAAAATATAAAAAATGAAGACATAAAGGTGACAATATGGAACATATAATACAAACATCATTAGCCAATTTTGCACCAAGGTATCATGTCTGTCCAAGAAAGTTTCCACATAGAAAATGTTCAAAGATGACGCTGGGCACCGAGGTGTAAGTCATAGGAACAATCAAATCTCCTTAATTTTAGAAAATGAAACTATTCAACATTTCTTACCAGAACTAAAATGGTTCAAAGTACCTAAAATGCTAATGTCAAACATGAAAATAAGATTGCAGTGTGTATGTTTAAATATTATCTAAGTATACGGTAGATAAGGTCTTAAAATGGAACTGTGTTTCCTTACTTTCCCAGAATAGGACTGAGTTCTTTTAAGTCTTCCAATGAAGGCACCTGGTTCAAAAGCTTCTTGAATAGCGCCAGTGGGAAAGGGATGTTGGCCACATTGCAATTGAAAAGGGACAGTCCACAGAGAACCCCAAAGAAGAAGTATCTCTTCTCCTCAAATTTAGGCTGAAAAAAAGAAACATAATTTTAAAGTATTACAAATTTTTCTCATTACAATGGATTGTTCATGTCAGATAAATCATTTTTTCAAAATCAAACTGCAAATTCACACTAAAAATACTGAGGTAAGAACATTTAGGGTTCAGCTGGGCTTGTAAGTTCAAAGTCAGCCTCAGGCACTTAGTAAGACCCTAAAGCAACTCAGCAAGACCCTGTCTCTAAATAAAATATAAAAAGGGCTGGAGATGTGGCTCAGTTAATCATTAAGTACCCCTGGGTTCAATCTTCGGTACCAGAAGAAAAAAAAGAAAAGGGATATTTAGGATTTATACTTGGATATTATATCAACATATTTGGTTGTTAAGTCCCTACCACAGTTTTGGCACACTAAAACCATAATAGGAACAAAAACATATCAGGCTCAGCAATCCTTGTAAGATTATCTCAAAATGACATCAATAACTCCCACTCTAAAACAGTTTTCTGGGGCACATGACACATTTTTACTGTCATGGAATACCACAAGCAAATAAAAGAGGACTCACCCTGGCAGGAAACCACATGTAGGAGGCATCTTCAGGATATGTGAACATCCCATATTCTGGCCGGGTCATCTCTTCAAATAGACAGTAGAAAAATTCTGTCCTGACTCCTCCAAAGTCATATCCAATTTCTCCAATAAATGAAACCTAAGGAAACAGCAAGGAAGGTATCACTTCCGGGGTTCTGTATGAAGTTTCTCTTAATAATAGTAGTCACTGACAATTTTGAGCCCAAGTTTCAGTAAACATTGTGGTCAGCATCTTACTTGCTTTATCATATCTAATCTCCCAATTAATTCTATGAGGGTAGCAAGGCTTTGAGAATTTAAATAACTTTCTCAAGTTTATTCAGCAGCTATAGGGCACAGTCCAGATTTCGTCCTACATCAGTTATACCCCAGAGCATGAAGACTTTACCACAAAATGGACCTTGACTGGCATCTCTATTTTAGTCATCAGGTCCATTTAACATAAAAAAAATAAACAAAGGAATCATAAACATCAGGATTTTCAAAAACTGGAAAACCAGAGCAAGTACCCTTGTTGCTTAGCCCCAATGGCACTGAGGAGATGCCACAGTTATGAACGGAAACACAAAGGTAACTGGAACCAGAAAAAGCCCCAAACACAGACCACCTTTGCGGCAAAGGGAGATGACGTCCTCTAACACTCTTTGTTCCTTGCTTTTGTTTTTCTTCTCCCAACACCAAGAACAATAAATGATAATTATACTTTACCCACAACTCTCTTCTCAAGTCTTCATTCTCAAATTGACTGAGCTGACTCACAACATCCTCAATCAAGTGATTCCTTCTGACTCTTAGATTAAAGGTGGGCAGCAAAGCTAATTGAGAGTCTTCTTGCTCAATAATTCCTGCCAAATTCATGTAAGCTTGAAATTTTCTCTCCTAGGAAAACAAAAATGTTTCATTTCATTTTGCCACATTCCCTCTTTAAGTAGGAATGGGTAAAATGGAATAAACCAGTTTTTCTGGTGGGATAAACCACCCTGCATTTATGAAATGAGCCTTATGGAAACCCTTAGAGGTAAATAATACATTCAGTATTTGCTCTCAGCAAGCAGAAGAAATGTTGGACCTACAGAATGAAATACTTTGCAGAACCAAACTAGACACACAGGGAAGTGACCAAACACAGGGTTCACTGGACCATTTTATCTTAACTATAAATGTTTAGGTTATTAAAGGCTAAGAGATTAACCAGTATCCACTTCAGACAGTGCACTGCAGCATAAAATTCTCATTTAGAAGAAAAGGTCAGATGTTTAGAAAGGAAGCAGGCTGCAGGAAAAGAACCCAGGTAGTAGTTAGTAGAAGAGAGACAGGAAGAATCAGGGAAGGAGAGAGAGGGAGGAGATGGAAGGAAATTAAGGCAGGGAGAATGTCCATTCTCAAACTAAATGGCAATTTGGGGGTCACAGAAGCCTATGGCTCCAGCAGAACAAAGAGCAATCAAATGACGGTTCTACCAAATAACACTGAGGTTTGCTTAAAATCAGGGGAAAACAGGGTCTGAGAGTTGAAGCAAAACAAAGTTTTTGTGTCTTTTTAAAATTCATCTTCCTTTGTTAATATTTCAGGAATGACCACTCTTAAGTCATAAACAATATCCTATTTTGTAAATATATGATGTGAAGTATCTGTTTTAAGGACATGTATTTGAATAGTACACATTCACATATATGTCTACATAAAAGTGATAGCAATTGCTAATACTTTGAGGTATGTACATTGTGGGAGGTACTAATTTAAATGCTTTACCTGTATTAACAAATTTAATACTTTCAAAACAGCAGTGAGGTAGGGATGATCTGATATATTTCCCTAATGGATTTTTTCGGGGGGTGGGTGGTGATGTTGGAGGATGATCCCAGGGCCCAGTGCTCCACCACATAAACCTAGCTACATCCCAGGTCCCTAAACACATTCAATTGTCCAATTTTAGGCCCGAAACCATTTTGCTAGACGTCCTGACAGACAAAACCACATATGCTGCTTAAAATACACTGAAAAGGGCTACCTTTTTACAAATCTTTATTACGGAACACTCAGGGTACCAGCCATTTATAGGGGTCCTAATTTCAAGGATCCCTTGTTACCTTTTATTCCTGTTGTATATCTTATCATTAGACTGTACCTCTTGAGGTATTAATCCTAATCACACCTAGACTGGTTATACCACTTTTGAGTACTATTCAGAAGTCTATAAGCTCCCTTGACAACTTCAGGTAAAAACATTACAACCAGGCCAGTTGCCAAAGGTCTGTCCTTTGTGACAGAAGCCCTAATATGACTAAAATCTGCACAACCTAAATTCTAAGTTTTCCTGGCTTTCATCAGAGAACAAACACCTAAATGCTACAACTATGGTCCCGCCAGGGGTTCTTTTACCACCTCCAAAATAGGGTATGCTTAAGAAGGCATTTATCATGTGATGTATGTTAGTGAAGATAGAAAACTAGGCATTCGTACCTGTATTTTCAGAAATGAGTCTGCATAGAGTAGTTTAATTTTTGACAGAATATCAAAAACAAATGGAAAGTGACTGAATATGACACAATACTGCGTATCTTTTGAAGTATCCTAAAAATGAAAATGATAAGAATTCTGATCAGTTAAAAGAATAGAGACCTCTTACACCTTACCTCACAGCCCTAAATCCCTTTTGGTTTAAAGTTTCAAGACTTCCAACCAAAGCAATCAAAATTGCTGGCCAGCAGTACTTGTTGAAGAAAATGGATTTATCATGTTATCAGTGAAAGGTATATAAGCCAGATATTTTCAGTGCCATTTAATTTAGCTATTAATTATAAACTTCAGACATGTTCCAAACGAGTCTGTCCCACGGCAACCTGAGTGTCTGCAATCAGAATCAGCTCAGATGCATCTGGTGAACAGGGGAACGATACAGTATGGCGAGCTGGCTAACTCAGTTATGTCTTGTCAACAAGAGTTCATGTGCCAGAAAGAAAAGAATGATAACCTTCAGAGAAAGGAAAAACACCTCAGTTAGCTATAGCACTGGCATCAGGAGCCCTTCAACTGTATTTTTAAAAAACAAACAAAGAATGCCTACATTAGGACCCCTCCCCAAGGCTGCCGCTCTGGACTGCTGGCTCTTGGCACCTGGTGAGTCATGGGGCCCCCAAAGGCACTGGAGCTTCCGACTATGTGGTCTCAGTACCACCAGTCCTTCTCTACTCAGAGTATGAAGAGATTAGCATTTTTCCTCTTCTCATGGCATTCCCTGAGGTCTGCTGACCTGGTTGATGCCAGGTGTCAATCACTTTTCTGCCACTGCTCCTGATACAAAATTGCAGAGGTTTTAACGAGTCTTATTTTTCATATCAGCCTTGTCATATTTCAATTGTGCACTTTTGTAGAGTGCAAACTTTCTCAGAAATTCATGGAGAAAGTTGTGGCAGAATACCTACATTGTCACTGATGATCAGCTTCTCTCCTTAAACATGCCGTACTTACCAGGTTCATTTTCCAAGAGGACCTTTTATATGCTTCTCCATAAAAATTGAGCCAATCTGAGAGTACATCTAGTTTGAAAATATTTTCAGGCAGTTGACCTTTAATCTGGTTTACCTGAAACAGAATATGACATGAGAATGTTTTATATTTAAAGATAATTTTACTTGATGGTTGTTAGTTACACTGTTGAATTAAATAGTAAATGAAACACTTTTTTTTTTTTTTTTTTGCAGTGCTGGGGCTTGAACCCAGGGCCTTCTGCATGCAAGGCAAGCACTCCATCAACTGAGCCCCATAAATTAAACACTTTTAATAACCACAGTAAAATTCTATCCAATTGCCAAGCCCCAAATTTTCATGGACATAAAGAATACATAAAAATTAATAGGAGAAATTGATATGATAAACTTTTAACTACTTTATATTCAGAGGCAAGTTTTTAAAGCCTTTTAAGCCCCAAGGCAAAAACCAGTTCTTCATTTCTTATTCTTCTAGAGCTTAACAATATACCATTTACAAAGCCCTTGGGGAATTCTTCCATCACTGCTTGAGCATTTCTCATAGTTCTTTGTAAGTAGTAAAAACTCTTCAAAGGAGGCTTCTTTGAGTTCTCCAATAAATCTCACTTTTTCAAAACCCTTATTTTTTTTTATTATTACATTTCGCTTCTATACAAAACCTTCAGAAATAATCCAGGACAGAGCCAGGTGTGATGGTGCACACCTGTAATCCCAGCAATCTGGGAGGCTGAGGCAGGAGAATCACAAGTTCAAAGTTAGCCTCAGCAAATTAGCAAAATGCTGTCAAACTCAAAAACGAAAGGGATAGGGATATAAAGGGTCCTTGGGTTCAATCCCCAATACCATAAATAAAAAAATGGATGAATGTAATCTGGGACAGCCACGATTTTCAACAATATGGAAGGCTTTTTTCTTTAGCAATGATGATCCAATGAAAACCAGAAATGCAGGAGAAATTGTGAATAACATTTAAAAGGCACTACTGATTTTGTAAGCAGATATGGAAAAGTCAAGTCAAAACTGAGGTGAGGGTGGCATTTGCCAAATCCAGCAAACTTGAACTTCAATTTTTCAACTGTTGGGGCTTCAGGGAAAGCACACAAAGCCCACGCGGTTCAAATTAGGAAGTCAATAGATCCTATTCCCACAGACCTGAGACGCAAAGGGCTAAGCCACCAGAGAGAAGAAATTCCTTCCTTCACCACAATCAGTCCGCCTCCACTTCAAACCCAGGGTCATAAAGCAAACTTTAGCAAGTTGAATGGTGCTGAGCTGGGGAAAAAATATTCCCCAGAGGACTTGTTATTACAAAAGGGCTCTCCTAAAAACATGCACACTAAACTCCTACCACCTGGAATCTAAAAATCTTCAAGCCAAGAATTTAGTTACCTGCAGGAGCACAGCAGAAACAAATTCTCCCTGAAAAACCCTAGCTACCAACTAATTCCAAAAGATAAATCTCCAAGGAAAATGAAGTTCACTCAACACACAAATCCCAAAACCCAAGATAAGAGACAGGAGGAGTTTTCAGTAGACATAAAAAATGACAGAAACGGATCTGTGAAGACTTCAGACATTAGAGTTATAACACATATACATTTAAATAAAGGGAAAACTTGAAAAGAAAATAAATTGTAAATGATGACCAAGAAAATAAATGTAAAGAATAAATCACAATGTCTGGAAATGAACTTGAGATTTAAAAAAGTAAAAGGTAGTTCTAATAGCAGAAAAAAAATAACTGAAAGGAAAATTCATGAGGTGGAAGACAAGACTGAAGAAATCATCCAGAATGGAGTGTGGAGAGACAAAGAGATACAAAAAGGACAGAAAGCTTGAGAGACATAGCAAAATTCAGTGAGATGGTCTAACATAAATAACTGGAATCTCAGTAGGACAGAATTAATATCTGCTTAAGTTTAAAATGTGTAACAACTTAGAAAAGGAGGGCACGTCCTTGGACCATAAAGATATATTTTCAAAAACTATGTAATCAATCTTTAATAGTAGCATTCAAAACATTTCCTTTAAAAATCACAAGACAAGGTAATCACTTTATTACCACTTCTATTCACACTGAACTGCCTCTCCAGTGTAATAAGACAAGGGAAAGTACTAAAATGAGTAAGGAGTAAAAAAAAAAAAAAACACAGCAAATTCAAAAGAATCTTCAGATAATAGAGTACATCATCCATCAACGGGCGAATACACTTTCTTCTCAGCAGCACATGGATCCTTCTCTAAAATAGACCATATGTTATGCCACAAAGCTACTCTCAGCAAATACAAAAAAAACATGAGATACTACCTTGTATTCTATCAGATCATAATGAAATGAAACTACTAATCAATGATAAAATAAAAAATAGAAGCTGCTCCAACACCTGGAGACTAATTAATATGGTACTGAATGATGAATGGATAAAAGAAGAAATCAAGGAGGAAATTAAAAAAAAATACTTAGAGGTAAATGAGAACACCGATACAACATATCAAATCTCTGGGGCACTACGAAGGCAGTTCAAAGAGGAAAGCTCATACATTAAAAGAATAAAAAAATCAACAAATAAATTACCTAACATTATATCTCAAAGCCCAAGAAAAAGAGCAAACCAACACCCAAATCAGCAGAAGACAGGAAATAATTAAAATCAGGGCTGAAAACAATGAAATTGAAACAAAAGAAACAATTGAAAAAATTGACAAAACAAAAAGCTGGTTCTTTGAAAAAAATCAATAACATTGATAAACCCTTAGCTACACTAACAGAGAAAGAAAACTTGAATTACTAAAATTCCTGATGAAAAAGGAAACATCACGACAGATACTACTGAAATACAGAAGATAATTAGAAACTTTTGAAAATTTATATTCAAATAAAATAGAAAACCTTGAAGACACTGACAAATTTCTAGAGACATATGTCCTCCAAACTGAATCAGGAGGACATACACAATTTAAACAGATCAATTTCAAGCAATGAAATAGAAGATACCACCAAAGCCTACCAACCAAGAAAACCCCAGACCAGATGGATTCCCAGCTGAGTTCTACAAGACCTTCAAAGAAGAATTAATGCCAATACTCCTCAAAGTATTTCATGACATAAAAGGAAGGAACCCTTCCAAACTCATTCTATGAGGCTAATATCACTCTGATACCAAAATCAGACAAAGACACATCAAGGGAAAAAGAACTTTAGACCTCATGAACAGATGCAAAAATTCTCAATAAAATTCTGCAAATAGCATACAAAAATATATAAAAAATATAGTGTACCAGGATTAAGTGGGGGTTCGTCTCAGGGATCCAAGGATGGTTCAACATGTGGAAATCAATAAACGTAATACATCACATCAAAGACTTAAAAGACAAGAATCATATGATTATCTCAATAGATACAGAAAAAGCACCTGATAAAATACAGCACCTCTTCATGTTCAAAACGGTAGAAAAACAAGGGATAGTAGGAACACACCTCCACACCGTAAAAGCTATCTATGCTAAGCCTATGGTCAACATCATTCTAAATGAAAAAAAATTGAAAAGCGTTCCCATAAAAACTGGAATAGGACAGGGATGCCCTCTTTCAACACTTCTATTCAACATCGCCCTTGAAACTCCAGTCACAGCAATCAGACACATGAAAGAAATTAAAGGAACACGAATAGGAAAAGAAGAAATCAAACTATGACAATCTGCTGATGACATGATTCCATATTTAGAAGATCCAAAGAATTCTACCAGAAAACTTCTAGAACTCATAAATGAATTCAGCAAAGTAGCAGGATATAAAATCAATACACATAAATCAAATGCATTTGCATACATAAGTGATGAATCCACTGTAAGAGAAATTGGGAAAACTACCCCATTCACAATAGCCTCAACAAAAATAAAATACTTGGGAATCAATCTAACAAAAAAGGTGAAAGACCTCTATGAAAACTACAGAACACTAAAGAAAGAAATTGAAGAAGACCTTAGAAGATAGAAAGATCTCCCATGTTCTTAAATAGGCAGAATTAATATTGTTAAAATGGCCATACTACCAAAAGTGTAATACAGATTCAATGCAATTCCAATAAAAATCCCAATGACATTTTTCATGGAACTAGAAAAAGCAATCATGACATTCATTTGGAAAAATAAGAGACCCAGAACAGCCAAGGCAGAATAGCCAAGGCAATCCTTAACAAGAAGAGTGAAGCAGGAGGTATCACAATACTAGACCTTAAACTATACCTCAGAGCAATAGTAATAAAATGGCATGGTATTGGCACCAAAATAGACATGCAGACCAATGGTACCAAAGAAAAGACACAGAGACAAACCCACATAAATACAGTTATCTCATACTAGACAAAGGTGCCAAAAATATACACTGGAGAAAAGACAGTCTGTTCAGCAAATGGTGCTGAGAAAACTGGAAATCCATATGTAACAAAATAAAATTAAACCTCTATCTCTCACCCTGTACCAAACTCAACTCAAAGTGGATCAAAAACTTAGGCACGAGAATAGAGACCCTGTACTTATTAGAGGAAAAAGTAGGCCCAAATCTTCATCATGTTGGCTTAGGACCTGACTTCCTTAACAAGACTCCTCAAGCACAAGAAGTAAAATTAAGAATCAATAAATGGGATGGATTCAAACTAAAAAGCTTCTTCTCAGCAAAAGAAATAATCAATAATTTGAAGAGAGTCCACAGAATGGGAAAAAAAATCTTTACCATACACACCTCAGATAGAGCACTAATTTCTAAGACACATAAAGAACTCAAAAAACTTAACACCAAAAAAAACCCAAATAACCCAATCAACAAATGGGCTAAGGAACTGAACAGACACTTCATAGAAGAAAGAATATAATCGATCAACAAACATGAAAAAATGTTCATCATCTCTAATAATTAGAGAAATGCAAATCAAAACTGCTCTAAGATTTCATCTCACTCCAGTCAGAATATAAGCAATAATCAGTATTGGTGAGGATGTGGGAAAAAAGGTACACTCATATATTGTTGGTGGGACTGCAGTCTGCTGCAACCACTTTGGAAAGCAATATGGAGATTCCTCAGAAAACTTGGAATGGAACCACCATTTGACCCAGCTATCCCACTCCTCAGTTTATACCTAAAGGACTTAAAATCAGCACACGGGCTGGGGATATAGCTCAGTTGGTAAAGTGCCTGCCTTGCAAGCACAAGGCCCTGGGTTCAATCCCCAGCTCCGCGAAAAAAAAAAAAGAACTAAAAAATCAGCACACTACAGTGACACAGTCACATCAATGTTTATAGCACCTCAATTCATAATAGCTAAACTATGGAACCTACCTAGACATCCATCAACAGATGAATAGATAAAGAAAATGTGAAACATATACAAAATGGAATATTACTCAGTCTTAGAGAATGAAATTATGGCATTTGCTGGTAAATGGATGGAACAGTTTGGTTTTTTGGGGGAAAAAAACAAAGGTGGAATGTTTTCTCTGATAAGTGTATACTGATCCATAGTGAGGGATGGGTAGGGAAGAATGAAGGAACCATATATGGATTGTACACAGGGTAGTAAGGGGAGTGGTGGGGACGGATGAGGATGGAAGGACAGTAGATTGAGATAGACATTAGAACCCTATATACATATTTTTTATTAAAAAATAAAAAAAAAGATCCATTGACAACTAAAAAAAAGTGTAAAAAAAAAAATCAGTGAACTCTGGAGCTAGGGGTATATTTCAGTGGTAGAGTGTTAGCCTAGCATGCACACATCTCTGGGTTTGATACCAGCACTTAAAAAAAAAATTAATGAGTTCCCATAAGCTAGTAACTTTTAAAAAGATACGTATCAGAGTTGAAATCAAAGGCACTTTATTACTAATCCACATCTCTAGCCCTTTCTAAATTTTTTTATTCTGAGACATGGTCTCGTAAGTTACTGATGCTGACTTTGAACTTGAGATCCTCCTGTTTTAGCCTCCCACACTGCCGGGATTACAGGTGTGTACCACCACACCCACTCATAATATAATATTTAAATTATGATTTACAATACCCCAAAAATGTATGTACTTTGGAACCAATTAAATATATCCAAGACTTTTACAGTCATAGTAAAGATGTAGTTCTCCCTAGAGAAATATGGATTCAATGTGACTCCAAATTCCCAGGAAAAATTTTTTTGGGTATGTGTCATTTGACAAACCAACTTTAAAATGTACATAGAAGAGGCAAGTGCAAAAAATAACCAAATATACTTCAAGAACAAATTAGGGGTACTTCTCTTACCAGATATAAACAATCAGAAGAGAGCCAGACATGGCCAATAATACAGAAAAGAGCCTAGAAATGAATGTCACACATAGAAACCTGAATTATGGCATAGTGCCCAAGCTTGAATTTCTCATCAGTGGGGAAAGGGCTATGTTTTCAATAAGTGGATGCTAGAGGAAACATTTTTCATATGAAAAAGTTTGATATCAATTTTCAATTAGATCTAACACTAAATTCTGAGGGGATAAACTAAAAGCATCTTCCTCTAGACCTGGACGAGAGGGTCTACGGGGCCAGGGTGACCTGTCCACTTACAGCCCACACATCTTGCTCAATGGTTCCAAGCCAGCCTCTATGACTTGCCTGGTCTCAGGAGAATGGACTGTGTCATTCCAAATCTCAGTGCTGGCCAAGTACTTGTGCAGAGATGGGATGAAGCCTGGGCATGTGGGTTGAAGCAGCCACATATGGGCATGTGACACCTCTCACTGTGTGGGAAAAAAGGAAGTACAGAGGGCTCAGTGGGGACCCTGACTGAGCTGCCACTATTTGCAGTGAATAATGTTTTAAGGAACCTGAGATTTCTAAGTTCCATCCTAGCTTCCCCTCTCATTATTAAGTTTTATTTGTCAAGGAAGGAAGACAGAGTATATTTAACAGTTTGTTAGGTTTCTAACCTTCTAAATATTTGCCTCCATTTATCATCTTCCTCTGACCTTGCCTGTCATCCTCTTAGAAAACTATCTAGTTCCAGGTGCAGTGGTGCGTATCTGTAATCCTAGCCACTCAGGAGGCCTAAGCAGGAGGATCTCAAGTTGGAGGCCAGCCTGGACAATTCAGTGAGACTCTGTCTGAAAATGAAAAATAATAATAAAAAGGGTTGGGACTAGGGGCAGTGGTGCATGCCTGTAATCCCAACAACTTGGGAGGCTGAGACAGGAGCATTGCAAATTCAGGGCCAGATTCAGTAAATCAGGGAAGCCCCCAGCAATTTAGTAAGACCCCTACCTCAAAATAATAAATAAATAAATAAATAGATAGGACTGGGGATGTATTTCAGTAGTAAAGGGCCCATGGGTTAAATCTCTGATACAAAAAGAAGAAGAAAAAAAAAAAGAGTTGGGGATGTAGGTTAGTGGTTAAGCACCTTTGGGTTCAATCTCCAGTATCATTAATAAATAATTAATGAATAAAAGAGAAAGAATAAGTTTGTCAAAAAAGACTATGAATGTACAACATGAACAACCGTAGAAATGAAAATTTGTACCCCATATGTGTACAGTGAATCAAAACGAAGTCTGTAAAAATAAATTTTTAAAATATATATATGATATGTATTACATATGATCCATATATACATAAATATATGTATACACACGTTTTTTAAAAAAAAGACTACAGAGTAAAGACAAGCTATAAACTGGTTCATGATATTTATAACACAAATAGTTAACAAAGGACTAGTATCCAAAATAAAAAAAACTTCTATAGCCAATAAGACAAGGGCAACTATCCACATAAACTGAACAGGATTCAAGGACAGACATTTCATAGAAGAGGAAACAAATATTGCAATTATAAACATGCAAAATATGCGCTATTGAATTAGAACCAGGGAAATTCAATTAAAATCATAATTTGATACTATTTCATATAAAAAAAAATCATCTAAATTTTAAAGCCAGATGTGGAGCAATAGGAATTCTCATAATCTCCCAGAGAAGAATTAAGTTAATTCAGTCACTTCAGAAGACAGTTTGTCACTTTTTTTTTTTTTTTTTGTGGTGCTGGGGATTAGAACCCAGGGCCTGTGCTTGCAAGGCAAGCACTCCACCAACTGAGCTATATCCCCAGTCCCAGTTTGTTACCATTAATAAAGAACATGTGTATTTCCACAACCTACCAATTTCAGAATTAGATATGAAAACAAAAAATTAACTCTTGGCCCAAGAAAACCAAGAAATATATATGAAAATGTTTAGAGCAGTATGCTTTCTCATAAGGGAAAACCCACTCTAAAACCAAACCAAACTGAACTAAGGAATTAAAAGGGCATATACATTCACCAATTCTGGAATGCATGTATTATGGTTTGTATTGTAGAATGGACTTATACTGCAGAGTGGAAATGAATGAATACAGCCAATCAGTATTAATCTGGATGAATCTATAAAAGAAAATTAAGTATAATTCATATAAATTTTGAAAACAGCACAAGTAAACATCATAATGCCTATAGATACATATAGTCATAAAATAGGAAGAGAAAGGAAATGATTCACCCCAAATCCAGGATCATGGCTACCTCTGGGAAGTGGAGGGAGTGTGATCTGTGAGAATATACTGCCTTTTCAAAAGTACTGGAAATGTCTCAAGTTTCAGGTATCTGATGATTATTTTATTACCTTTCTTCAAACTGTACATGGATATTATATCCAGTCATCCCTCAGGATCCATGGGAGACTGGTTCAGGGACCCCTGGCAGACACCAAAATCCATGGATGCTCAAGTCCCTTACATGGCAGAGCATTTGTATGTAAATTAAATATAACCTCTTGCATACTTTAAATCTCTAGATTACTTAAGGTATCTAATGTAACATAAATGCTATTTGAATAGCTGTTATACTGTATTATTTAGGAAATAATGAAAAGGGAAAAAAAAGTCTGCACATGACCAGAACAGATGCAATTTTTGTTTTTAAATGCTTTTGAATTCTCAGTTGGTTGAATCCCTGGATGTGGAAGCCATGAACATGGAGGGTCAAATAGAAAAATCCTTTATGTCAATGATATAATTCATAAAACACAACATTCAAAAATAGCAATATACACCTGATGGGAGAACAAGGACTTCAGTCCACTTATCCCCTCAATATTGCCTTCTCTCAGAGGAAGCAGCTTGGGGATTGAAGGGTTATGGAACATAATATTCTTAGAAGACAGCTCCCCAAGAAAAATGAAGGGACAGTGTGACTCAGGAGGAGGGAGGGGAAATTGGCCAAGCATTAAACCTCATTCAGCACACCCTTCCCAATAACAATGGGGCCTAAACTTAGACTTTACTCCATCACAAATTAGCCCTAAATGGAGGCACAGCAAATACTGAAACTCTGGGAAACAATGGATCCCAGAATAAGAACAATGAGTTTCAACCTTTTTACAACCACCCTTCTAAGTTAAAGTTTTAACCTGTACAACTAGCCCCTGATGGTCAAAACTGCATGTACATGGCTTCCAGTGATTACATCATTGTACCCTATAAAACTAAAATCCTGGGCTGGGGATACAGCTCAGTTGGTAGAGTGCTTGCTTTGCAAGCACAAGGCCCTGGCTTCAATCCCCAGCACCATACACACACAAAAGAAAAAAATGAAAAAAAAACACCAAATCCCCTCTGTAACTGGGGGCCATTTTCCCCATCCAGAAAATGGGTCCCAATGCTGTCCAAGTCCGCAAAGGAATAAAGGTTTCTCTGAATCTGTGGAGGTCTGCCTCCGTCCTTTTGTGCTTACAGAGATATCACTGCCTGTTTTTCCATAGCAAAGGAATGTAGAAATTGTCAGTGGGGAAATGTAACAGTGGTCCACTTTATGCTTTGAATATTGCTCTTGCTGCTCTGTCACTGTGACTTGTTTTTAAAACAAACATGTTTTTTCTCTTCCTCTTTCTCCCTCATCTCTCCTAATCCTCCTGGAAACAGGATTCTTTCTTCACCATCCTATGCAGTTACCTGCCCTTGAACACACATACCAGAAATTACTCTCTCCCAAATTAACAAGTGAATTGCAACTGCAGACAGAGAACACCAGGAATGTAGCTTTTGAATTACTTCTTTAAACCCCCCCCCCCCCCGCCCCCACACACACCAGGCAGAATCAACAGACTCAGGGATAGGAGTCTGGTATTTCTCCTTTGCTAGGAAAACAAAAAAACTTTTTTCCTTTTTCTTTAAAAAAAAGGGGGGAGGGAAATATATACTTCCTATGTTTCATGAGTCTGCTTAAGATTCAGGCCAGTTGAGAGCAAGGCAACTGTAATAGAAAATTACAGACGTGGCGGTTTCTAAATGCTCCCTTACCCCATGCAGCTTTTTCAGAATTTCTAGGAGAGCTTTAAGGTGCCAGTTATTCTCATTGTTTTCGGTCCAGTAATGCAGCTGAGAGTTGATGGCTTTCATAAACATCTGAACCAGGTTGCTGAAAGCGGATTCTGGCAAAGCTGCCCAATACTTTTCTGAGGAATTAAAAGAAGGCAAATGTAATTGTTAGCAGGTAATTTCTCTTGGATTCTTAAAGTTAAAAGAGGGCCTCAAATTCCTACTGAAAAATTTTATATATCGCAATTATAAGAACACGTTTATAATAAACCAGTGAATAAATAGAATTGTAATTAATTCACGGGCATTTCAAAAGTACTAGAAATACTAGATTTTTACATCCTAGAAAAACTCTTATGGTTAATAGAAACAAAAACTTGTTCTAGCCAATTTGTGAAAGAATACATAGACAAGATTTTTTTTTTTTTCTTTTTTGGTACCAGGGATTGAACTCAGGGGTACTTGACTACTAAGTCAAGTCCCCAGCCCTATTTTGTATTTTATTTAGAGACAGGGTCTCACTGAGTTGCTGAGGGCCTCACAAAGTTGCTGAGGCTGGCTTTGAACTTGTGATCCTCCTGCCTCAGCCTCCCGGGCTGCTGGGATTACAGGCATGTGCCACGGTGCCTGGCTAGACAAGATTAATCACATTCTTTGACTAAACGAAATAGCACATTGTATTAAAAATTGAATTATGAATGGTTCATGACTGCATAGCCCTTTTTGTGCTTCCAACCTGAGCTTTTAATTCTTAAAGAACATTTTTCATTTTAAAAAACAAAAACAAAAAAAACACCCTAAAGTATCTTTTCATCTCTTACAATATGGTTTATTTTATTTTGGGTACTAAGGATTTAACCTAAGGGCAATTTACTACCGAGCTAAACTCCCAGCCCTTTTAAAATGTTTGAGTCAGGGTCTCACTAAATTGCCGAGGCTGGCCTCAAACCTGTGATCCTCCTGCTTCAACCTCCCAAATTGCTGGGATTACAGGCTTGCAATACCACACCTGGCAGTATAGATTTAATAAAATGTGAGAGTGGATTTATTTGGGCTAAATATACTAGGTGTGTCAAAAATCTTTGTTAAAGTCTATGCCTAGACAATCAGGATGTGAGACAGTCCACAAGACAATTGACCTGAATTTTTTTTTTTGGATACCAGGGATTGAACTCAGGGGCACTCAACCACTGAGTTCATCCCCAGCCCTATTTTGTATTTTATTTAGAGACAGGGTCTCAATGAGTTGCTTAGAGCCTTGCTAAGTTTCTGAGACTGGCTTTGAACTCCTGATCCTCCTGTCTCAGCCTCCTGAGCTGCTGGGATTACAGGCATGCGCCACCACACGTGGCTGACCTGAATTCTTAAAAGGCAAAAAAGCTGTAAAATATTTCTTGGGAAAATTTGAGTATGGCCTAGATATTAGGTGGTATCAGGGAATTAAGGCTAATTTTCTTAAATTTGATAATCATATGAAGTTAATGGATGACATTCAATATTCTTAGATGAACGTTGAAATGAGTGAAATCTCATGTCCTCAACTTACTTTCAAATAGTTAAGCGAAACCAAAATGTAATCTTTGTAAAAGAAAGCACAAATGACTACACATTCATTGTTGATGACTTTAAGGTAGAAGATGCATGGGTAATTGCTGTTCTGTTCTTTCATCTCCCCTATATTTGTGAAAAATTTTACAATCAAAACACTGGGGATCAAGGACCTGACAACAAGCTATGCATATATATTCCAAGAACCCTAAAAAGGTACTAGAGATGAGAAATTGCGCTCTATTGTGTAAAATGTGTCAAAATGCATTCTACTGTCATATATAATTAGAACAAATTAAAAAAAATAAAAAAGTACTAGAATGATCATTTTAAATGACCCCAGTAATTATTATAGCATATTTAAGAGTATGCTAAGAAACGTATGAATACACTTATATCTACATATTGTTACAATTTAGCATATAACTAGACATGTATTTCCACTGAGAAGATGGGTGAAGTATATTCAACCATAAATCATCACTCTTACCCAGAATCCCTAGTGACTGGTTACTCATTTTACAAATAATCTCTGCAAATGGAACCACCAAGCTCTCCCAGTTGTTAAAATCATGCATCACAGGACACTCTGGGAGAATGAAGAAAATTTCTAAAGCTTCTTGGTGTGCAGAACAAAATGGCAGGTTTTTGAGCAGATTTTCTCTGAGGCAGGTGGTTATCTGTGGTCAGCAAGAATGAGAGAAAAGGTATTCAAAACTCAGAAACTGGGTGCCATACCATCAGTTCACACATGGTGTAGAACCAGAAGGATATCGTTTAGTTTCCCTGAAACTCATTTTGACAATCCACCTTGCCAAGGTTCCCAAATACAGAGGTACAGATATGGGACAAGTAATCCTGCTGTTCAATGCTGAGTGCATGAACAAGATCAGGAAGAAACCACAGGTGTGAGGATGACACTGAATGAGCAATGGATTCAGGACTAACAGACAGCCTTCCCAATAATTAATAATACGCTCTGCTCTCTTGTTCACACTGTGACACCTCATTTTTTTTAAAAAAAAGAATGTGCCAGAATCCAACAAAGCAAAACAAAATAAAACCCCCAACACAAGGTGGTTCATATTATCTTCTCATGGGACCACTTGTCTCCACTCTAACTGCCAGTTTCTAGTGCTTTCAATTGTAGTTTCCCGAATTTAGGATCTAACCATTCAGAAATAACCAAAATTGAATTCTTAATTTTTATTTGCTATGCGTGTACAGGCAACAATACTCATTTAAAAACCTCTTTAATATTTATGGAGTTACTACTTGTTAGATATTATATAAATCATTTAATAAATACAGCCTCTCTTACAACAGATGTTATTAACCCATTTTGCACATGAGAAATCTGTGCTTTAGAGAAATTAAGTTGCTCAAGGTCACACAGCTATGTGAGACTCTCTCCTGGATCTTCGACTCTAGTGTTCACACTCTTGTTGTGGTGGTGGTGCTGGGGATTGAACCCAGGACCTCATGCATGGTAGGCAAGCATTCTGGCACTGAACCACATCCCTAGTCTCTTCAATGTCCAAACACTTGACTACTAAATTATGATATACTAAACGACCATTCTGAATATGTAAATTCTTATAATTATCTATTTTTATATTACACATTATATTGGGGTTCCCACTATGAGGTTTAGTCCTTGGAGCTGCACAAACCTGACAACTCTACCTAACATCTCAATGGCACACAACCCTCCTACCTCTCCTCACCAGCCACAGCCTCAAACCTCCCAGTCCACTCCAACCTCTCTAAGCTACAGCTGGATATCAAGCCAGTGTCACAGCTTAACACTGCTCTTTGGGATACACCTTCCCACTGCCTTGAAGACCTTTCCCAGACTCCTGGTGAACTTCCTTTAGGCAGCTTGATTTTAGTACCCTAAGTAGAAGAGAACATTCACTACCTTAGTAACAAATGAATTCACCTGAAAATATTTATCCTACACCAATTCTAAGCAAGGCTAGGGAGGCAGTGGAATGTAACACGCACTCAGTTGTAGTATTTGATCTGCACACGTGTCTCCCTCACTAAACCACAAGATTCCAAAGGATAATAGCAATCCTTTTATCATTTTTCATCAAGAATTTAGCTGGGTGCAGTGATGCACACCTGTAATCCCAGTGATTTGGGAGACTGAGGCAGGAGGATTGCAAGTTCATTAGCAAGGCCCTTGGCAAATTAGCAAGACTCTGTTTCAAAATAAAAAATAAAAAGGCCAGAGGATGTGGTCCAGTAGTTAGCACCCCTGGGTTCAATCCCCGGTACCTCCCCCCACAAAAAAAGTATATATATGTATATAAGTATATATATGTATATATAATCGACACAGCAGTGCACCTAGCACATAATTAAATGTTTGCTGAATAAATGAACAATTGCCAAAAGTTTCTGAGTCCATTTTACCAAATCTCAAGATAAAAAGGAACATCACAGGTCTTCTAATCCAATCACTCTCCCCTTCTGAAACAGTGGAGGTAAAGAATGCCCTATGATTATGTCATCTGTTATATGCTATTCTTCTGGCACAACCAAAGTATAATTAGTATGCAAGGAAGACCCTGAGTGATGAGCTGATCCAAACCCTCCCTGGCACAGATGCAGAAATGGCCTGCTCTTGGTGACTTTCTCATGTGCGTATGCAGCAGCTATGACTCAGAACCTTATAGGAAAAGTTAAATGACCTTGACAGGATTTCAATGAGTCAAAGTAAATGAGTAAGAATAAATGCTGATAAAACTGGCCATAGGGATTCATTTCACTTCCAATCCCTACCTGGATCATGTTTCTCCCAAAGTTAACAGAATTAAACTTTCCTAGCTGGGTGCAGTGGCCTGTGCCTGTAATCCCAGCAGCTTGGAGGCTGAGATAGGAGGCTCACAAGTTCAAAACCAGCCTCAGCCACTTAGTGAGACCCAAAGCAACTAAGTGAGACCCTGTCTCTCCCTGGTACAACAAAACAAAACAAAACAAAACAAAACAAAACAAAACAAAACAAAA
>JAJEJO010000575.1:57984-87438 GCA_020662805.1 Glaucomys volans | reverse complement strand
AAAACAAAACAAAACAAAACAAAACAAAACAAAACAAAACAAAACAACCCAACAAAAAAACTACACAAAACAAAACAAAAAAAACCTTTCCTTATCCTCTTGAGAGGAAAGTATGAGAGAAGGTAAACGTGCAGCTCAGACATAGCATGTACTGTGGCAGACAGAGGAAGAGAACTGGCAAAGGAGCACAGAGACAGGAGTGAGGGACAGAGAATGAAAGTAATAGGAGAGCAAAATAGAAAAAGGGATGGGGGCAAGGAGGGGAGAGGGGAGGAAAGAGGGGGAAGAAAAAAGGAACCAGATGTTTAAAAAAAAAAAAAAGATTGAGAGACTACAGGAATTATTATTTCAGGATAAACCAGCACAACAGAATAGGGAAATAATACAGCCTACATCACAAAAGGCTGTAAATAAAGGAAGCATGTTTGCTGCATTTGCAAGTGGAAAACCTAGAGAGAGTAGAGTTTTGGGGCAGGAAGCAATAGTTCCGGAAAGAACAAGAATATTCAAGAACCCACAGAAAAGGAAGAAGTACAAACAAGAGAGAGGAAGAATCTAGGGAGTCCTAAATGAGGGAAATATTTATATTAGAAAAAAGTATGCTCATTTCTGTATTTATGGTTAAAAGAATTACATACAGAATTCTGTTCTTACTCTAGTGTGCCAAACTCAACAAATCCCTTAAACAGACTCCTAAAGCCATGAGTTGAAAAAAAAAAAATCCCTCTAGAACGTGCATACATGTATTGTGTGTATGTGTTTGTGTTTGTAAAGCATTACAGTACCAATTATTTCACCCTAAATGGGGAAACTCCTGAATACTATCTCAGTTTAACTTAACCTGGCTGAATTATAGGGTCTCAGAGAATCTCTAAAAAGAAAATATTTCTTCTGAAACTTTGGGTTCTTATAAAAAAAAGTTCCAGTGCATTTCCCTTCTCCAAATAACACTCTGAAGAATACCACCGTGTTAGCAATCCAGTCCTTTTGGGTTAATTCCTTAAAGGTGTTTCTTGCTTTATTTAAGTCAGAATGAATAAACATGGTTTCGGCAGTTATTCTGTAGAAGATAAATAAGTAAATGGATAAGCAAATGAGAAAGGACACTTTGAAAAGAAGTATTTTACTAGATTATCTATTTAGACACAGTTTCTCCAGAGCTTGCCCCATTTCAATAAAATTACTTTTTCCTCTCAACTTTATAATAATTTGGCTTAACACCAACACAACTGAAAATGTAGTATACAATATGGTTATTTCTAAAATGCCAAAAAATATCAAGGTTGCATTAACCATGTATTCCTTAAGACTTTAATTCAGATACCATCTCATCTAAAATGAATAATCAATCAGGCAGGGGTATACAGCTCAGTGATAGAGCACTTGGTTAGTATGAACAAGATCCTGTGTTTCACATCCAGCACCACAGAAGAAAAAGAATGTTTAAGTAAAAATAGAAAATCAAAAAATATTTTCTAAAAAAAAAAAAAAAACCTACAGAAAAAAGATATTTTTTCTGTTTCCAGAAAAATGTGACCATTTCTTCCAATTGCATGAATTGAAAATGGGGTCCAAAGAAGGGTCATCAGCATGCCTGTAATTTCAGAAACTGGAGAGGCTGACTCAGGTGGTCACAAGTTTAAAGCCAGCATCAGCGACTTAGTCGGAGTCTGTCTCAAATAGAAAATAAGAAGGGCTAGAGATGTGGTTCAGTGGTAGAGAGCCTGTGGGTTCAAATTCCAAGTACCCAAGCCGGGCGTGGTGGCGCACGCCTGTAATCCAAGCGACTTGGGAGGCTGAGTCAGGAGGATCACGAGTTCAAAGCCAGCCTCAGCAACTTAGCAAGGCCCTTAGCAACTCAGTGAGACCCTGTCTCTAAATAAAATACAAAATAGGGCTGGGGATGTGGCTCAGTGGCCGAGTGTCCCTGAGTTCAATCCCTGGATCCAAAAAAAAAAAATTCCAAGTATCCTGTACCCACCCCACACAGAAGAGGCTCAAGAGAAAATTATTAATGGAATGTGTAAGTATCTTATTTATGTTTGATGAACAGAACAGATTCACTGTTTAAAACTAAGCTTAATCTTTGTTAATATATACATTTCATGTATAAAAGTAGGAATAATCTCTTTTAAATAAATAAACATGCAAAAATTTAGGGAAAGAAGTACAAAGGTGTTCTTCCCTAACACTTAGAAATTCAAAAGGGTCTAGGGGTGTAACTCAGTGCTAGAACATGTTAGACTAGCATGTGTGAGGCCCTGGTCTGATCCCAGGCACTACCAAAAAGAAAATAAAATTTTAAAATCCTTATTATCTACCAATGAAGAAATAAAGTACATCCTTCTCATGGACCATCATACAGCCATTAAAATGTTATAGAAAAACAGTGAATAATATGGAATTGAATCAAATGGAAAATGGGTACATTAAGTAAAAAGCAATATAAAAAACAATACCCTTTTTTTGTGCATGTCTGTCTACATTAGGGATCAAAACCTAGGGCATGGGCAAATAAGCACATCCTCTACCACTGAGCTCTCCCCCCTGCCCAATATATAACTTTTTCCTTTTGGTGCTGGGGATCAAACCTGGGACTTACTTTGTGCATGCCAAGCAAGCACTCTACCACTGAGCCACATCCCTAAAGATATTATTCTTAAGTGAGATTATAATTTCGATTTTTGTGTGTGTGTGTGTGTGTGTGTGTGTGTGTGTGTGTGTATGTGTAGGGTCTCATGCATGGTAGGCAAGTGCTCTACCACTGAGCCATTTCCTCTGTATTTGGACGTTTTATACAGCTATCAGATATTTGCTTTTATTGAAGAAAGTAATTCTGAAAAAAAGATAAACACATAGCTAACTTTTTGCCCTGGAACCATTTTGAATATGCTTTGGTAGTATTTTTAAAATAGAATTTTAACTTATTATATGTATTACCTTTCCCTTAAGAAACTTCCAGTCAGACAAGCAGGAGACGAAAATATCTCTCGGATTTCCCTACATCAGGAATAAGACAGTGGTTACACCAAATTGAACAGCATGCCCACTCATAGCACGAGACGTGATAAATGCAACAGCTTGTAACTGTCCTTCAAACTTCTCCCGGTCTTCTACCTGTCTGTACACTATCATGGCATCTAAACATCTGCCCCATTTGCTAATTCTCAGAATGTCAGTGGCAAACACAGGATACAAAGGCATATTCTGAGAGAAATCTCAGGGAAAGATGGAAAGGCCTGGTGCAGTCAGAACTTTCTTGAACAAATAAAATGCTCACAACTTCACAAGCTCTATTTATTTATTTATTTATTCATTCATTCATTCATTCATTCATTCATTTTTGGAACCAGGGATTGAACTCAGGGACACGCAGCCACTGAGCTACATCCCCAGCCCTATTTTGTATTTTATTTAGAGACAGGGTCTCACTGAGTTGCTTAGGGCCTCCCTAAGTTCCTGAGGCTGGCCTTGAACTCACGATCCTCCTGACTCAGCCTCCCAAGTCGCTTGGATTACAGGCGTGCGCCACCGTGCCCGGCTCTATTTATTTCTATTCCACCAAACTGGGAACAGAATAAATTACCAGAAATTAAATATGGTGGGGCCACTGGAAGTACACTAAGCTTCTTGATCATTTGTGCTCTGCAAATTATAACGCAACTATTTTGCACAAATAGCTTCCAGAATTAGAAGCCACATCTAAAATTAGTAGCCATCTGTAACAATGAGTACAATCATAGGTGGCAGGAGTTCTGTAGCTGAGAGCAGGGTTGTTCAACTATACAGCTGTGAATCAGAGGTGCAGGAACAAGTGGTTCCAGGGTCAGACAGGGTTGGGAAATGCCATAGAATATATTTCCTGCTCAGAGTCACAATATATCTAAACATAGTAAAGGCCCAGGGAAATCTTACAGTAAAGGAAGCTCTCTTCATGGAGTATACATGCTAATTGTGTTGATTAGTTTTAGGTGTCGAATTGGCCAGCTCATGCTACCTATATATTTGGTCAAACATTATTCTAGATGTTTCTGTGAAGGTATTTTTCAAATTCAGATTAACATTTAAATCAGCAGACTCTGAGTAAACCAGATAATCCTCCATTATGAGATGGGCCTCATCCAATCAGTTGGAAGGCCTTACAAGAAAAAAAACAAGCCGCCCTTTTAAAGAGGGGATTCTGCCTTTAAACTCGGAAACATCAATTCCTCCCTGTGGTTGGACCACAAATTTCAGACTTATGCTCCCACAATTATATAAGCTAATTATTTAAGATAATCTCTCTTTCAACAAGTAGGTATAGACATATCCTATTAGCTCTGTTTCTCTGGAAAACCCCGGCTGATCCAGTACAGGACCAGAGTCTTACATCCCTCTGTTGTGCAGAACCAATTTGGGAATGATACTTTAAAGAGTCAGATACATGAAGCATACATACCTTTTTGTATTTTGCCACTGCTTAGTGCCCACATCAGTGATCCATCTCTTTATAGTTCCTTCATTTAATAAAAGAATTTTCCTCCTCAGATTAACATAGGAATTCTATAAACAAACAAAAAAGCAGAATAATTTAGACATGTCAGAAAGTTACCCAATTTTTAGACACATTCTAAAAATAGAATACACATTTGTAAATATGGATAACTAACTCTGGGACAATCACAAAAAAAGACTCTACCAAGGAGTTGTCAATTTACCGTCCAAGGGGGCTGGAGTCAAAGCAATTCCTCTGAGTGTCACAACAAACATCAATTTGCACAAGAACAATCCTACTAAGGTGAACATCAAACAATCTCAAGAGGATGTTCCTAAGAGGGTTGGGTATGTAAGGAGGAACTTGATTTCCAGGGGCAAGGAGAGTGGGAAGTTAGGAATTCAGTACTCATAAGCCTATGAAGCCTTAAGTGTTTTCAGCACTGCACTGGCTAGCAAAATCATTTTTAGAATCTGTTAACCTATCTGCTCACGAGGACTTGACCAAGGTGACTGGGAAGAAGCCCACCAAAAGACAGGTTGAGTCTGAGGAAATTACACTGATTTGACATTCATTAGGGACAAATCTATTGATTTCTGTAGGTAAAAAGAAATAGCTTAGATGGTAAAGGATCAACAATGTCCATCTATTTCCAAAGTCACCTTAGTAACACGATGACTTTGAAGTTGGATAAACCTGGATTCCAGACCCCTTTATTTTGTTTAAAATACCAAGCTATAGAACATGTAGAGATTTATTTTTACCTCTTTTTCCATCCACAGCAAAATGCTTTGATTCCCTCCAGCAATCACAATCAGCTCCTTTCCTGAGCTATCGCTTTCTGAAAGGGATGAAAAAAGTGTATAGAACATTACTTAGTACAAACTTGTATACTCAGTGTAAATAACATCACGATTCATAAATGCTGTCATTTCTTTGTAACAGACAAAACTCAGTGCATTTCCCACCAATTAAGTAGAGATATATATACTTTAGGATAAAGATTAGCAATCAAATACATAAGGTTGACATGTGGCATCTGTTTAATATAACATAAACGCTTATATAGAGAGCATAAACAAATATTTCATTAACCATTGCCTAGTTTAATTCCGTTCCCATTCCCCAAAACCCCGATCTTAACATTTAACCAATGATGGCTGGCTGTGAAGACTATGAATAAATACTTCAGTCATGGAATGTTATAAGAAATCAAAGATAATATATGAACTGCTTGAGGAAATCACTGTTCATTTCCCCAGAAGAAATGAGAGAATCCTAAGCTTTCAGAAACAACTCAAGTGCTCTGATGTGCGTCTACTGCAGTGTTTCAGAGCTTGGGTTCTGAGGTTACGTGGAGTGTGGTTCAATTCCAGCTAAACCTCTTCTGGCTTTCAGTAAGTGGCTAGCTAGTCCTTTACTCTCCAAGTTTCTCTATCCTCCAGCAAAAAAGGGATGACAAAATACATCTTCCAGAATCATTACAGGACTGGTAAGACAGTACAGGTATATGCTGAGCACACTCCCAGCACCTCTAATTTGGCACATACTTCCAATTATGGGTCAATTAAACCAGGTAGGAAAACCAATCATTTTGGAATTCAGTAAGTCTCTTACAAACTGAAATCACCAAACATCTCTGAAACCATAGTCTGCTTTATTATGTGATTATTCAAGTTTACATTAATCCTAATCTGAAGAAACAGAAAAAGGAGGGTTATTCTGATTTGATAAATTAGATGGAATCTTTAAAATTATTTACATGTAAAAAATATGAAACCTATGTTCAGAGAAACTCCATCATACTCGTATACTGCTTTCCTTGTTATTTTACGCACTTAGAAAAATCACTCTCTCTAACAAGGTATTATGCTGAATCCTATACTCCTATAGAATTTACCAAATTTGAGTTCTTCATTTGATGGCAATTTCATGGGAAGCGGTATCAGCTGATTATGTTTTCCACCATTTCCTAATTGTCCTTCTTTTCCAAAACCAAAGGAAAAGACCTTTCCCAAATCGGAAACATAGGCAAGTGTGTGCCACCTATTAAATAAAAGCACATACTGTCAATTCTGAATTTCCCCAAAGATGAGTGTATTCAGCAATGTAATAAATTGCCAAAATCAGTTTACCCAGTCAGAGTGAAACTAATCCTCAAAGGATAAAAACTGTCCAGAAACCAAGAAACCTACTGTGAGGCTGAGAAGACTTTGGAAAACCTGCATCCACACAAGCCATGAGTCACACATTGGTCAATGGTGCTCCCTTTCTCAGGAACACTTTCCTTTGCCTGCTATTTTTCTTTCTTTCTTTCTTTTTTTGGTGGTGGGGTGATACTCGGGATTGAACTCAGGAGCACTCGACCACTAAGCCACATCCCCAGTCCTATTTTTTATTTTATTTAGTGACAGGGTCTGAGTTGCTTAGCAGCTCACTTTTTGCTGAGGCTGGCTTTGAACTTGCAATCCCCCTGTCTCAGCCTCCCGAGCTACTGCGATTACAGGTATGTGCCATCACGCCTGCTATTCCTTTTTCAAGCCTCAGCTTGAGAGTCACCAGCTCCTTGAAGTCATCTCTGGATCCCTCATCTCCCCATCCTAGAAGACTAAATAAATTAGCTGACCTTCTCTGAGCTCCCACTCTGTTTCCCAAAGACATTTATCACACTGGTTTTCTTACTGATTTGATCACTGGTCTCTTCCAACACACTGGTGTGTAATAAACAATTTAACCTTGCTCAGAGGGATCTGTCCTTATTCCCCAACTCATGGGTGATAACTGCCAAACCTTTAGTACTTTTCAGGTCAAAGAGAAGCATCTCTGGGCACTGAGAGAGGGCCCCGAGACCACTCCTGTTAGAGGGTCATGGAGAACTCCCCTGGCCTGGGATGTAAGCCTGACCCATGGAAGGAAGGAGCTGGAGATTGAGTTAAATTGCTTGGCAGTGGTACAATTAATCATACCTAAGCAATGAACCCCCAACAAAAACTCTGGACTTGGGTGTTTCCTTGGCTAACAATACTCCATGTACTCCAGAGGAAACAACCAAAAACTCAACATTTAGATTCTTCCTAGACTCTGTCCTCCACCTCTCTGCCTTCAACTGTTCCTAATGGGACCATTTTCCTTTAATAAATGTGACTGTGAGCATATCAACTTGCAGTAAATTCTGTGTGTTTCAAGTGAATTCCCCTATCTTAGTAGGGGTACTAACCTGGTTTGCACTAAGGGATCTCTAATGTGGTTCCTTCTCTTGAAATACATGCTATCCAAAGCAACATGTATTAGGAAGCATCCAAAGTGGTAGTAACATTTCTTTCATTAAGAGATATTGGGGTTGGGTGCAGTGGTGTACACCTGTGATCCCAGCAGCTCAGGAGGTTTAGCAAGAGGATTCCAAGTTCAAAGACAGCCTTAGCAACTTAATAAGGCCCTAAGCAACTGGATGAGACTCTGTCTCAAAAAGAACTGGGATATAGCTCAGTGGTGAAGTGCCCTGGGTTCAATCCCTAGTAGCAAAAAAGAGACATTGAATGGGGGCTTGGGATGTTGCTGGGATGCAGCTCAGTGACACAGTGCTTGCCTAGTATGCAGGAGGCTCTTGGTTCAATCCCCAGTATGGGAAAGAAAAAGGGAGAGAGATTGAATGTGATAGACATTAAGAAGATCTCTCGCTGGGCGTGGTGGCACACGCCTGTAATCCAAGTGACTTGGGAGGCTGAGTCAGGAGGATCGCAAGTTCAAAGCCAGCCTCAGCAACTTAGCGAGGCCCTAAGCAACTCAGTGAGACCCTGTCTCTAAATAAAATACAAAATAGGGCTGGGGGTGTGGCTCAGTGGCCAAGAGTCCCTGAGTTCAATCCTTGGTTCAAAAAAAAAAAAAAAAAAAGAAGATCTCTCTTTGGCAAAGAGCATCTTACTGTGATAATTTGATCTACATTAATATTATCACCATTATCATAATAGTCTATCTATACACTGAATGCATGAACACTGGATTTTTTATAGTAAGGATTTCTCAAATGAACACAATATTCAAACAGTCTGAATCTGCTTATGTTTAGTGAGGAAAGAATTGAACAAAGAAGTGGATCTAGGTAAAAATGTTTCTTAATCCCAACAAGTCCCAACATCTTATCAGTAAGAAGTGAACTGATTAGTGTGACCAAATAAAATAATTAAATAAACACAGGAGTCTGAGCAAGATATTTTGACTTTATTTAAAATAAATGAACTGTGAAAATCAAAAACCTCACTCTGAAAGTTAATTGCCTAAAATTCAGCTCTTGTAACTAAAATCTCTAATCTGAAGATTTAGGTAATCAACTAATAAAAAGCATGTTGGCCCCAACGCGTTTTGAGAGAGGGTGATTACACTAATGGATATGTGACTTACATTTATTTACTTTCCCCAAATAATGATGACTTATTTTCCTTAATGATGGAAGTTCACCTGAACAGTTAACAGAGGTAGTTCAGAAAGGAGACAAGAGACAGTTGTAGTTGTTCATTAAAAACAAAACAAAACAAAACAACAAGTAAAAGGCTGGAGGTGTAGTTCAGTGGGACCCTGGGTTCAATCCCAAGTACCTACCCTTCCACACACAAAGTCAAAGAAAACAAATATGGAGACTTAAAGATTATGATTAACAATATAAATTCTTCACCCATTTGAAAATGTTTGATATTTATATCTCAAAGAAACAGATGAACAGTTTATTAAATTACCTAAGTTTATAAGTATCATTGATATTTTCACTGACACTTTACAACTTACCTTCCACATGCTACCTGGGTTACTCTATTTCCAGCAAGGCTGCTCACCAAACAGGGTCTCAGCTCATTTTGCGTTGAATTATGACCAAGTTGCCCATAGTTTCCAGCACCAAAAGTAAACACCAGCCCATCCTACAAAAGGGAACTTCATGTTAGATGCTACAAAAATATCATACAGAAAGCACATTCATTGATTCCCAGTGAATAAAAGCACTGTCAAAGTAAAAAACCCCAATTATCAGGAAAACAGTTCTACATGCAGGAAGGCATGCATCAATTTTCCCTGGATAACATTAACTCCTCATGCAGTGTTCTTCAAGAAGTACAGTCAAAGGAGACCACATACACCTACCTGTGTGAGCAGGGCAGCATGAGAGCCACCACAAGCGAGAAATTCAACTTTCCTACTGTCTGGTATTTCAATAAGGTAAGGAGCCGCTTTATCTGCACAGGGAAGGAACAGTTGAAGTGACTGAAAAGAAGCAGTGAGTTTTCACGCTGGTTACCTGGCCTGCTTCCTCTCAACCTAGCAACAGCAGTGCTCAGCCCATTCTCAGAAGCTCAGCTCTATACTGGCATACTGGCCCAAGTTCTAGCCCTAAAGTTGCAGAATATATGTGTGAAAGGGTCAAGCCACTTCCCAAAACTCATTCTTTTCTTTTCAAACTCTTTTTTTTTGTTGTTGAGGTTCTAGGGAATGAACTCAGGAGTACTCTACCATTGAGCTATATACTAGCCTTATTTATTCTGAGATAGGGTCTCACTAACTTGTCCAAGTTGCTCTCAAACTTGGGATCCTCCTGCCTCAGCATTCTGAGTAGATGGGATTATAGCTGTGCACCAACACACCCAACTTGATTAACTTTAATTGCAACACATCAAATATTTCCAATTCCTGCTTAGGAGTACATCTTTTTCTGGTGCTCAGGAGTGAATCCAGAACCCAGGGTCTTACACATGCTAGCAAAGCACTCCACCAGTAATGAGCACAAATTCTTCTCTCTACCAGGAAAAGTGTCTCACACCTGTAATTCTAGCATCTTGGGAAGCTGAAGCAGAATGATCACAAATTTGAGGCCAGCTTTGGCAACTTAGTGAGATCTTGTCTCAAAATGAAAACTAAAAATGGTTGGAGATATGGCTCAGTAGTAGAGGGCCCCAAGTTCAATCTGAAAGAGGGAAAAAAATTCTCTACTGCAGCATTCTCACCTCATGCTACCTTTCCTTTCCTTCATGGTTATTTTCCCATCAAAGCACTCAAGATTCAGAAGAAAAATAATTTAATCACATTTAACTTCTTTGGTATTGGAGAATGAACCCAAGGACTCTCTATCACTGAGCCATATCCCCAGCATTTTGTATCTTGAGATGGGGTCTTCCTAAATTGCTGAGACTGACCTTGATCTTGTAATCCTGCTGCTTCAGTCTCTTGAGTTGCTGGGATTACACATATGCGCCACTATGCCCAGCATAACCATTTCTTTACTCTTACTACTTCTGAATATTTCTCTAACACTGATTTATGAGTTATCCTGTGTAGCTAGCATTGGGCCATGTCAAGGAGACATGAAAGTCTGATTAATGATCCAGGATAATGTATACATGCCATTTCCAGGTAAAGCAGCAGAGTTCACTACATATGAGAACTCTAATAAGTCATCTGAGACCATGAGAAATTTTGCCATGCTTTGTAGAGGTAGTTCAATAATAGCAACTGCATTTTTGTGTGTGAAAGTGTGTATAGACATAAACAATACTTTATAGAATAAAATCAGAATATGTGAGCTCCCACACAGAATTTTTGGGTTCTTTTGTGATAATACATTAATAGACTTTAAGTTCAAAGACACCTTAGAAGTCATTTTGTCAAAACATGTCACTTTGCAGAAAAAGGAAATAAGGCTTGAGGCAAGTAAGGGCATGGTAAGGTCCTATAGTAAGTAAACTGCAGAGTGGGAAGAATCTTGGTGTTTTGACTCCCAGTCCAAAGCCATTGCCATCTCACACAGGCCTTGATTATATCAAGAACTCCACACTGTGCAAGTCTCCTGGACAGATTCTGCCTTAAAGACAGACAAATCAGGAAGCCCAGTTCAAATGAACCCAAGAATCTGAACTATCTGTGACAGGAAGGACTGTGTTCAATTATCTCTCATTTAACAAATGTTAATAATATGCATTTGAAAATGTTCCATACTCTTGGTGTGGCCCAGGCCTAGTTGTCCAAAATTATTTTTTCCCCATGAGTAAACATTTCCGGACATGGATAAGGCCATGCTGTGGGCTTCTCCTGCAGAAATCTGAACCAAGGGGACTCCTGCGAGGTGCTCCACCATCTGTGGTATG
Source organism: Glaucomys volans (assembly GCA_020662805.1). Taxonomy (NCBI): domain Eukaryota; kingdom Metazoa; phylum Chordata; class Mammalia; order Rodentia; family Sciuridae; genus Glaucomys; species Glaucomys volans. The sequence continues at coordinate 75,840 of JAJEJO010000575.1, read as the reverse complement.
GGGGTTGAGGGAAAGATCCTTCCAACTCCAAGCTGGCCATGTAGGTTCTGTCCCCAGGCAAAAAGCTCACCACCTTGACGAAAACAAAGAAAATGCTGTCACATTAAATGTTAAATTTATGTGCACTATATATACTACACATGCCATAAATCACTCTTACATTCATACTCACACATCTCTAAGAACCTGTGCCTGACTCAGAAAAGCACAGAAGAATCTTCTCTGTAGCAGTAACAGTTAACTTCCTTATCCCTCATCTCAAGAGATACAATGAGCTAGCTATCTGAATATAAATATTTGATCAAATTCAAGAATACTTACTTTAAGAAAGCCACAAGTTGGGTCCATGAAAAACAGAAAAATTCTATTCTGAGAAAATAAAATCCAGAACTACGGTTTTTTCTACTTCCCTCCCTTTCATGTTCCTAAACATCCCAAATAAACAACTTAGAAATTCACTTTTGCCGGGTGTGGTGGCACACACCTGTAATCCCAGCACTTGGGAGGCTGAGGCAGGAAGTTCCGAGTTCAAAGCCAGCCTCAGCAACTCAGTGAGACCCTGTCTCTAAATAAAATACAAAATAGGTTTGGGGATGTGGCTCAGTGTTCCAGTGCCCCTAGGTTCAATCCCCAATACCAAAAAAAAAAAAAAAGAAATTCACTTGAAACAGGGCATGACAGTGCACACTTCCAACTACTTAGGAGGTTAAGGCAGGAGGATCACTTGAGCACAGGAGTTGAAGACACCGGTCTGGGCAATGAATGTAGCTAGACGCCAACTCAAATCATATTACAGCACAGTATTTTAAAAGACAACTTCTTTAGTTGAAATATTTTTTCAAGCAAAATTTTTAGACCTTATCTAACAGAATTGGCAGTATTCAGTGGAGTCTGAAAAAGTACATCAGAGAACTAGTTGTTTACTGATTACCTCTTTGTAGAATACTGTGCAGGGGGTCAAACTCTTTTTTAGGGGGGTACCAGGATTGAATTCAGGGGCACTCAACCACTGAGCCACATCCCCAGCCCTATTTTGTATTTAATTTAGAGATAGGGTTTCACTGAGTTGTTCAATGCCTCGCTTTTGCTGAAGCTGGCTTTGAACATTCAATGCTCCTGGCCTCAGACTCCCGAGCCGCTGGAATTACAGGCATGTGCCACCGTGCCTCGTCCAGACTCTCTTTTCAAACAGAATTTTTAAGTGCCTACTAGCCACTAGGAATATAATGATGAACATGACCAGTTCCCTTCCTTGTTCTCTACTTTTATTTTTTCTGTATTGTGATGTACCAGTAACTTTTTTTTCCCCCCTTTTTCCTTTGAGATGGAATCTCACTGTTGCACAGGCTGTCCTCAAAGTTGTGATCTTTTTGCCTTAGCCTCTGGAGTCACTTGATTCTAGACTGCAATGAAAACAGGTATGTAATTTTCCTAATCTGAACATAAGAGACATTCAATATGAAATATCTGGTCATTAATGGAGGAGATCAAATGCCTAATTTTTGCTAGTACAAGTTCATACTCTCAAACCTCAACAGAGCCTTCAGGGCAGGTCAAATACTTGCGCACATATATTTTACATGTATATGTGTATGTCCATACATATATACATATATGTACGTGTACACGCACACACACGTATGAATGTCTTTATCCCACCCCCCACTTTTTGGTGGTACTGGGGATTAAAACCAGAGGCTCATGAACGCTAGGTAAATGCTCTACCTCTTAGCTATATTTCAAGCTTTTTATTTTTTATTTTGAGACAGAGTTCTGCCACCTTGCCCAGGTTGGTCTTGAACTTGTGATCCTCCTGCCTCTGCCTCCTCAATAGCTGGGATTACAGGTATATGCCACCGTGACCAGCTGTCCTATGTATTTTTTAAAATTTCCTGGATCCTGAATTCCTTCTATCACCCTTCTATAACCATTCCTTTCATAGTCAAGTTTCTTTAGGAAGGAACCCATATTTGCTGCTTTCATCTCATACTACTAGTGTTTGACAGGAATACTGAAAGAATGGGAGAATACTTAAATTCAAAAGGTGATGTTAAAATATAACACAGGCCTGCAACTTGGTCCCCAAATAGAACCAAAAGATTCTGAGCTACTACCATGTGTTGCACTTGTGGGTCCTGGGGGCTTTCAGAATGGGGGGTAGGGACATGCCCTCATGAGCCAGACACCTGAAGTCAGACACCAGTCAGACACTGGGAGCCAGGTAGGCACGACCAGGAGCGAGCAGCCGTGGACTCTTTTACTGCGGAAGCTGCATAGCATTTTATTTGTTTAAGAGCCAATGAAATCCCTGCACCACCTTGCACCACCCCAGCAGGACCAATCATAGTTCTCGCCGTGGACCCACATTTCCACCAATCAACACAAGTCTCCATTTCTTGCAACCGTCCTTTCTAGCTCCTCAGTATGACCCACAACCATGGAAGCTGGGAAAGCGTTAGGAAAAGGAACGAAGGTTCTGAAAAGGGCAGCCCAGGCCTGGACCAGATTACAGAAGAATGTTTTTGATTATTCAGAAAATATTCACTGTTTCATATGTGCAAAATAAAAACCTGGAACAAAATGTAGAAACAGTTAATTCTAGAAATCTTATAAGATTTTATAGACCCAAGAAATCCCTCACTTTGAATCCTTTATGAGCAGTACTTCAGCTGGGCATGGTGGCACACACCTGGAATTTCAGTGGCTCTGGAGGCTGAAGCAGGAGGATCAGGAATTCAAAGCCAAGCTCAGCAATTGAACAAGGCCCTAAGGAACTTAGTGAGACCCTGTCTCAAAATAAACTATAAAAAGGGCCAGGGATATGGCAGTGATTAATAGGTGCCTTGGGTTTAATCCCCTGTACGAAAAAATAAATAAATAAAAGAATAGTACTCTGGCCGGGTATGGTGGCACATGCCTGTAATCCCAGTGGCTCAGGAGTTTGAGGCAGGATGATCATAAGTTTGAGGTCAGCCTCAGCAACTTAGTGAGGCTCTGAGCAACTTAATAAGATCCTGACTCAAAATAAAAAAAATAATAAGGGCAGGAGACACTGCTCAGTGGTGAAAGCACCTCTGGGCTCAATCCCTAGCACAAAAAAAACAAAAACAAATGAACAAAATAAAACAAAAAAAAACCCACAACTCTGAATCATATCAAATCCAAAACTACATTTCTGTCTTGTCACAAAATGAGGTATAACTATTTGACTGGCTCTACACACACATGTATTTACTACTTCTAAAAAACAATATCTCCAAAATTACCTTTTGACAGTGCAAGAGAATGATAATCTCCACATGTGATCTGAATTATATATTTTTCTTGCAAAATGCTTTGAAACCTGATGAAGGAAAATATATTTTATATGTCAGTCATCATAATGAAAGTCACAATATGAATGTTAGAACTAATAATACATTTAGGAAGGAAGCTCAAGAAAAACAACTTTAAATTAAATTTACCACTTCACATTCAGTACATTAAACTATAAAAATACTTTGAAGAAAACATTGAGCACAATATATTTATAATATGATGAATCTAAAATACTTATGTAAACAATTTTAAGATGCAGGAATAAATGCAACTTGGAAATAAGTTCTAAGTCATGTGATCTACTAGGAAAAAGTCTCAAACTGTTCCATGATAATGCATTTTTTTTCTTGTTTTAAAAACCTATTTCTGGAAATATATAGGATTCTTACAAGTATCAAATAATGTAATGAATGTGAAAGTTCAATTTGGGGCTTGATACACTAATCAAACATTTCAAATGCCAAAACAACATGATAGCTACAGCAGAATACTGGCTTGTACTGTATAGATGGAATTCACTGGTCAGTTCAGAATTCATCACTTCTTAACCCATTTTGTCCCATTAGTCCAAATGGTAAACACCTATAAAAACTTTAGTATATAATGTGTAATATAAATATATAATGTATAATATTATTAATTAATATTAATTTAATAATACAAATAAGATTAAGATTATAGCTTCCAACTTATTTTAATGACCTGTGTAATTTCGTTGAAATATTGGCAGAATTGAAAACTTGGGACTTACTGCCTTAAGATGCTACTATATAGATAAGAAGACAAGAATCATATAATGTAAAATTTTACTACAAAATGACTGTTGCCCTTTAGGTAAAAGTAATACTATTTGGGAGGGGGAAAAAAAAAAAAAGTTACCTACTTTGGGTGTTCTATGCTGTAATTGTATTCAAACAGCTTTCCATCTGAGGACAGAATCTGCATATGCTCTGCTCCTTGGTCCATGGAATGTATCTTCATTTTTTTCCCTAATTTAATATACTCTGAAGAGCAAATGCAACAGGAACTATTTTTCATTATCTACTATTATTATTGATTTCATTATAATACACTTAAAACACCTGGAAATAAGTTAAACCAGACAATCTTCAACTTAACATGATTTTCTCTTTAAGAAACCCCAAGTGTGCAAAGCAAATAAGAAATGACAATTGTCTAGCCAATGACTTTTTTTTTTTTTTTTTTTAGATTTGGGAAAGCACTTATGTAGCTTTACATGAAACAAACCCTTACCATAGCCCCATAAATATTTGCTTTTTTTGGCATCAGGATTGAACCCAGGGGTGCTTAACCCCTAGCGACATCCCCAGCCCTTTTTATATTTTTACTTTGAGACAAGGTCTCACTAAGTTGCTTAGGGCCTCGCTGAATTGCTGAGCCTGGCTTTGACTCTTGATCCTCCTGCCTCATCTTCCCCAGCTGCTGGGATTACAGGCATGCAACTCCTCACCTAGTTTAAATTCTCTTTAAATAAATTGAGACAAACTAAATTTTAAATGACAAATGAAAAAGTTGGTAAGAAAACAATTTTAGAGCAACATAATTCATTTCAAGAATAAATATACTGTGTATTCTGAGACACTCTATCCATAAACAAAACCAAAAACAATAATAAACACCCCCAGAATGCTCCCTCCACAAGCTAATGCCTATATTTAAAAGCAAGAATTGTATTTGGGGGACTATTTTTAAAGGAGATGCTGTGGAAAGAACTTTTATTGGCACTAGGGCATAGTTAGCCCTTTCCAAAAGTTAGATTTTAAATTGCTCAACAGTTACTATTTCATTTCACTTAATTTGTTCACAAAAATTGAAAGAGGATAGTTTGAGGACTTTGTCTCACTCTTTAGTTCTCATGAAATAGAATCTACCCATGTGAAAATCTCAAAGCACAAACCATATTACAAATCCTAGAGGAACGAAAATAGTTTGGTAGAAGAATTGGCCCAACAGATTAACTCCCCCCCCTTCTTTTACTTATTTTTATATATTTTTAGAAACCAAGCATTTCAAATCAGCTAAAGACAGCGTTACTTAGGAAACGATACTGGGATACTTATTTATGCCTTTGAAAAGAGGAATAAATTCAGACTCTTTCCCACGCACCTTGAATCAAAATCAACTTCAAACAAACCCAAAATTTTAACTTTAAAAATAAAACTTTAAACAGGTCTGGGTGGTGCATGCCTGTAATCCCAGCTCCTTGGGAAGCTGAGGTAGGAGGACCGCAAATTTGAGGGCAGCCTCAGCAATTTAGCCAGATTCTAGGTCAAAATAAAAAGGGCTGCGGATGTAGCTCTGTGGCAGAGCATCCTAGGTTCAATCCCCAGTACCACAACCCCCAACAAAATAAAAAAAAAAAAAACGCTTTAAAATTACCACAAGGATGAGAACAGTTTTTAAATCTCGGAGTGTAGATAAATTTCTAACTTTAAAGTTCATACACCTCCATAAAAGGAAAAAATTGATAGATTATTTAGAAAGTTTAAATTGTGCACAGGAAAAAAGGTCAACAAAAGGCAAGGAAGAAACATACCACGGCAGGAAAAGAGCTATTGTTTAATATCCAAATACCTCTTACAAATAAATAAGAAAAAGATTCACAGCTCAATTTTTTAAAAGTCAGGTAAGGAAATGAACAGGTAGGTGACTGAAAAAGGAATGCAAACGGCCAACGGAGAAGGAAAAAATGCACAATTTCACTCCAGTTAAATGCAAAACAACACAACAGCAGGACACATTTTCTTCACTCCAGAGATGGGAAAATTTCTAAAGATTAATAAGAGTGTGGGCACTTGTCCCCACCTGTAAAATCGGAACCACAATACCTAACATGTACGCGGATTAGGACCTGGGTGAAGTGCAACTCAAGGCCAATGTAAGATACTATCGCGGACAAAGATAACTGAAGTCTCTAAAAGGCTCCCAAAATCGGGGTAGGTAGGTGGTGGTGGTGGTGGTGTGTTATGTGTGGTAGGGGAAATCAACTTTGAACAGAAACCAAATTATAAAGGGACCGTGGCTAAGAAGGTGAAGATATTGCCTGCACACTCCCGCGCGGGTCAGTTTGCAAACGACGTCTTCAACCTGCGAACTCCGCGGCCGGTGGGGACCGGGATACAGAAAAGCTCAGGTGCGCTGCACCGCAAAACCACCCAGGCCAGGCGCACGCCAAACGCCCTTCCGACCGCTCCCACCGGGTTGAGGCGAAAGACAGCACACCGCACTCCGGCCCCACTGGGGGAGAGCTACAGTGCCAGCCACGCCCCCCCTTCACACCCCAGCCGGAGACCGAGCGGACGCTGCCCGCAAGCCCCACTTACTCGGCTTCCTGGCACCGTCGCCCCTCGGCGGCAGCTGGTGGACCTCGACGCCTGCCCCGCCGCGCTCCAGCACCGCCAGGCGCCTCTGCGTGCAGCAAATCTGGCGCGTGGTCTCGGACCTCCGGAGCAACGCGCTGCGGAGACCCGAGGCGCAGGGGAAGAGCCACAGCTGAGCTCTGTGCGGCTCCGCGGAACGGGACGCAGCGGCCCGGCCCGGAGTCGAGCGCGCGCGGCCCCGCGACTTCCTCGGCAGCCTCGGCTCCATCACTGTTATCTTTGGCTCCGCGACCGCGAGGGAATGAGAGAGCGCCGAGGACCGCAAGTCCCTCGCCCCGGCGCGGCACTGTGGAGCTGGAGCGAGCGCGACGGAGTCCTGGAATCGCTACCGCTTCTGCCCCGCCCCTACCCAGACTCGGGGCGCCCCACGTGCTGTTTGGGGGCGGGGCCGGCGGTCCAGGGAGAAAACGAAACTGTTTTTCTAAGAGGACGCGGAAACGAAAAGGGAAACTCAAGCGTTTCGAGAGGCTTGGGATTCGGCCAAAGAAATAGGTCGCTGGTAGATGGTAAAGTGACCAGGCAGAACTGAGGAGGTCGTCCCCGGGCAGGGGCCACCTGAATTCCTGGACAGGATGGCTTTCGAGGAAACTGCAGTTCCGCTAGGAGGCACCCTGAGGCTTGCCAACTCGGAGAATTTCTAGAGAATGCTGTGGTGTGAAAACAAGCTGAAGTTTGTTCAGCCTCTGTACCAGACTCAAGCCTTATTAGGACCGCAATGAAACTGGAGAAAGCTGGACAGTCAGTCCACCCCCTTTCACCGCACGCATCTTGCAAACAGCGATCTGCCCTATGTTAATATAGTTTGGTCTTTTCTAGAATTTTATGCAATGGAATCATACCGAGGTAGTCTTTTCGTGTCTGACCTTTTTACATAGCGGAGTGCTTGGAGACTCATCCTGTTATGTTGCGTAAGCATCCCCCCTTGTTACAGCTTTGTGGCATTCTGTGATATGGATATATCACAATTTATATACCCATTCACTAATTGATGGGCGTGTTAGCCCTTTCCAGTTTTTGGTTACAATGAATAGAGCTGCTGTGAATATTTGTGCCCAAGTCTTTGGGGAAACAAATGTTTTCATTTCCTAACCTACAAGTGGAATTGCTGTATCTTTTGGTAAACATTTGGATATCTTTAGAAGAAACAGCTAAATTTCTGAAGTGCTGTACCATTTGGCATTCCCTCCAGCAATTTATGAGAGTTCCAGTCACTGCATACTTCAACAGTTGTAGTGTTATCCTGTTTTGGTTTTGATTTTCATTTCCCTAATGACTAATGATCTTGAGTCTTTTGAGTGTGCTTAATTGGTACCTTTAGCTCTCTGTTTGGTGAAGTGGCTATTCAATTATTTTGCCCGTTTAGTAAATCAATGCCTTTTCGTATTATCTAAGGGTTCTTTCTATACTATATTAGAGTTCTTCATATGTTTTATACATGCCCTTTATTAAATATATATTTTATAATGTTTTCTACCAGTCTGAGGCTTACCTTTTCATTTTATTAAAATTGTCTTTTGAAGAGCTAGTTATATTTTTTATGCAGTTAACAACTTTCATGTAGTTCATGACACACCGCCCCCCTTTAAATCTTTGCTGAATACAAGATTGCAAGATAGTCTCAATTGTGTTCAAGAAGTTTTATAGATTTAGGTCTTTATTATATTTCAAATGCATTGTTCTTTATAGTGTGGGGGAAGGGTAGATTAGTATTTATGCTTTCCATGTAAACTTGTAGTTGTTCCAACTTGCCTATCTCCATTAATTTGCCTTTTTCAAAACTCATTTGGCCATATATGATTGGATTTGTTTCTGGTTTTTTAAGTGTTCCATATGATCTACTGACCTATGTATCTATTTTACTGTACCCACACACTATTTTATTTACTATAAATCCCAAGTCTCAAAATGAGTTCATATGAGCATACCAGCACTGTCCTTTTTCAATGTCATATTGTCTATTATAGGCCCTTTGCATTTTCAGATATACTTTTGAATCAATTGATAATCATCAATTTCTACAAAGCAGGCTACTGGAATTTTGCTAAAGATTGTATTAAATTATCAATTTAGCTAGGCGCTAGTAGTCCCAACTATTCTGAAATCTGAGGCTAGAGAAAAGCTTAAGCCCAGGAGTTAAAGGCCAGCCTGGAAACATAGCAAGATTACCTCAAAAAAAAAAAAGAAAGAAAGAAAGAAAGTATACACACACACACACATCACACACATGCACATGTATTTTTATATACATATGAATTTGGGAAGAATTGATGCTGTTTTTTTTCAGTGAACACAATCTATCCCTCTACATTACTTCAAAGCTTTCTTTTCAACATTTTATAGTTTTACATGCATAGTCATACATATTTATTAAAATTATCATTCAGTATTTCTTTTTGATATTGTAAATGGTAGTTTTTTCAAATTTCAATTTATGGTTCTGGTGACTATATAGAAATATAATTAATTATATAGTGATCTTGAATCCTGAGACCTTTTTGTATTTACTTAATCTGGTTTTTGTAGATTCTGCAAATAAGACAATTCTGTTCCTTTCCAATTTGTATGCCTTTTATTTTCTTTGTCCTCTTGTACAATTTCTACCTCTAGTACACTATTGTGTAAAAGCGATGAGAGATGGTGTTAGTAGGAAAGCATTAAGTCTTTCACCATTAAGCATGAGCTTAACTTCACACAGGCTTTATTTACCAGGTTGGCAAAGTTCCCTTCTAGTCTTTGTGTGCTGAGAGTATTTATCATGCATGGCTAGGTATTGGATTTTGGTCAAGTTTCCTTTCTGTCTACACTAATTGTATTGTTTTTTTTCTGTTAATATGGTGAAATATAATTGACTTTTTAATGCATTTCTAAGTTAAACGCCACTGGTTCATAGGCATTATCCATTTTATGTTTTGCTGGATGTGTTCAATGTTCTAAAATTTGGCAAAAGATTTTTGTATCTCTGTTGGCTTTTTTTTTTTTTTTTTTTTTTCCCCAGCACTGGGAATTGAATCCAGGGCTTCAAACATGCTAGGCAAGCACTGATGTGCATCCCCAGCCCTTTTTATTTTATTTTGAGACAGGGTCTCACTAAATTGCCCAGGTAACTTGAAATCTTCCTGCCTCAACCTCCAGAGTAGCTGGGATTATAGGCCTATGCCACCATACCTGGCTTGCCTCTTTGATACTAGGGTATGGCTGAAGTAAATGGGAAGTGTTCCCTCTTCCCTGACTTTCCGAATGATTGTGTATAGAACTGTTCCCCTTTCTTCCTTAACTATTTAATACAATTCACCCATTTGCATTAAAAAAAAAAAAGTAATGGTGGTGAAAGGTCAGAAGAACACAATCCAAATGTCAGGTGCCTGGGAAATCCCTAAAATTTAGGGATTCCCTTTTTTTTTTCCCCTTTACTAGGGATTGAACCCAGGGCCTCACATGTTAGGCAAGCATTCTACCACTGAGCCACATCCTCAGCTGAATTACCTTTTCCTTTAAAATTCAAATAGAATAAATATGGGCTTTCATTCCACTTATTAAAGTGGAAAACAGATTCAGAGTAACTCAGGATTCCCTTAAGGGCTCGTGGTTGTACTGGTCTTGTTACATTCTAGTGTCCCTGGCGAATTCTCTGTTCTGTACGTCCTTCGGTGATTTCTGTCCTTTTTTCATATCAGAACCCCAGAATGGACTTGGCCCCATAGTCTTTCATTTCCCAAAGTACCACTAGTACCACTAACACAAGACTTCTATAATCGTTAGGATAGCAGCAGGTATTTGTAGAACAACTTAACACTTTTTTTTTTCTAGTACTAGGGATTGAACCCAGAAGCACTTAACCACCGAGTCACATCCCCATCCTTTTTTATTTTTTATGTTGAGACAGGCTCTCACTAAGTTGCTTAGGGCCTGGTTAAGTTGCTGAGACTAGCCTGGAATTTGCAATCCTACTGAGTTGCTGGGATTCTAGATGTGTGCCACCATGCCTGGCCACACTTTGTTTTGTATAGTTAAAATAAGGAGATGATCAAAGTATGATTTCACAAATCACATGTTTTTATTGCCATACAAAGGTTTTTCTTTCTTTATATTTGAGGAGAATAATAATGGAAACAAATTTCACAGGGAATACATTGAATAGAGGAAGTACGTTAACCACATAGTGTATAAATTCCAATTTCATTGGAGTCTAATTATTAAAGTCTACAGTGGTGCAGTTAGGATGGAAAGTAAAGTTTGATCATTTTTTTCAGGTATACCTGAATGAGAGTAGATCTCAGCAGAGACTAGACACGTGGGCAGTGTTGGTGCTGCCTGGCCAAGCTACCTGGGCAGCTCTGCCCTGGCATGAGCTCTCGATCTTTGGAGAAGTGGCCAACACAGTGTGGTCTGCCACAACCTCAGCTCTCAAAGTGTCTGCCAAACACTTGGGTTTAATACATATTTTGGAGTCCGCTGGTTGAAGACAGAAACTCGCATATGAGGTCTGATAAAGTGTGATGTGATATAATATTCTCATGGCAAGGGGCTTACCCTTCAAGTTATCACAGCAAAATGTATGTCACTCATATGGCATACTTGTATTTGGAATCATTTCAAAGCTGCCTAGCAGTTTAAAAATCTAAGGTTAAGAAGAACAGGTCCAAGCCGGGTGTGGTGGTGCATGCACGCCTGTAATCCAAGCGATTTGGGAGGCTGAGTCAGGAGGATCGCGAGTTCAAAGCCAGCCTCAGCAACTTAGAGAGGCCCTAAGCAACTCAGTGAGACCCTGTCTCTAAATTAAAATACAAAAATAGGCCGGGGATGTGGCTCAGTGACTGAGTGTCCCTGAGTTCAATCCCTGGTTCCAACAACAAAAAAAAAAACAGGTCCACAAAATTCATTAGCTATTTGCTATCAGAGTTACAACTCTCTATTAATTTACTCTATAGTCTTGGTAATGACACATTTCAACTTCACATTTACCCACCTATAAGTAGGAGTTCCTGATTGGACTTAGTGTTTAACCAAAATAATTATAACTGCTTTTAGAATGGTTCTTGGAACACTGTATTGAGTGTAAGTAATTATTCAATGAATTGTGAATCCTTTAATATTTAGATATTTCAAATAAATTATCTAACAGTTTGATAAAAACAGACTAGAGATATTCCTTAATATAAAAGATACATCTACATGCCTTAAATCATATAAAAATTAGTTTATATATTTTTCAAACTTGATAGGCTTTTCAGACTTGAAGGTAGTTTATTAGAGGTGCCATAATATTTTAAAAATAGCAATATTCTCAATATTCAGTTTATTTTTAAATTGTTCAGGAAATAATTCAGTAAAAGTAAACATTCTAATATCAATGTTAGGGATACAGGAGATGTTGTTTTATATAATACTATTCTACTATTCTTTTTTTTTTTTTGGTACTGGGGATTGAAACTAGGGGCACTTAACCACTGAGCCACATCTCCTGCCTATTTTTATATTTGATTTAGAGATAGGGTCTCACCAAGTTTCTTTAGGCCTTGCCCAGTTGCTGAGGCTGGCTTTGAACTTGAGATCCTCCTGCTAGGATTACAGGGCTGTGCCATCATGCCCAGCAAAAAATACTATTATTGATAATATTGAGAGGCCTGAGCACCTGAGGTCTCCATGAGACTCAGAAAGGGGATCATTGCAATGTGACCACGGGTGACACAAAGCCTCTGCTATTGTTGACAGCTACTTCAAGTGCTTCTTCCATTCTTTCCATTGTAGAATATTTAGGCAGGTCTAGAATACTGTAACATGTCACTGATCTCGGACAGTCATTTTCACTGAAAGTTTCAGGACAGCGAAATATTATTCCTGTATCCTGTATGCCTCTCACATGCAGCCGATCACGTCCTGTAAGAAACACTAGAAAGGAACACGATTTGGTTAAGATATTTCATAGAGCAAAATTTATGAAAAGAAATTAATGATTGCATTTACTAAATATTGAGTATTCACATGCCCTCCATGAGTTCATGATCTAATTGCAGGGAAATTACATACACAAAAAAATAATAGCAAGAGAAAAGGAAGTTTAATTTAGCTCAACTAGGAAATATGTGGTTAAGAGTCAACTGGAGAGGCTGAGACTTAGGGTAGGGAGGGAGATGGCACGTTGGTCTGGTCGGGGAGACCTCTGAGAGGTCACACTGGCTAGTTCGCTAACAGGAGTGAGGTGAGCTTTCAAGTGTGAAGGAAAAACAAAATGGAGTAGCATTGGTTCAGAGCACCTAAAATGAAATCAGAGGCCATGGTTAACCAGATCTCAGACAAGTCCACTGCTGAACCTTTGAACTGGGTTGCAGACACGCCCATCCTTGGAGCTGGCATATTTGAAACTTTGTTGACTTTCAGTACAGTGAACTCCTTCCTCCAAACTACCTAGGGACTGAAACCACACCTAATCCATTTCTTTCAAGATGACTTGACTTTGGCCAGCACTAATCATAATTCCTGACTAACAAGGGACCTAATTTCCAAACCTCTTGCAGTTTCATTGATAATACAGACAACTGAAGCACTGGGAAGTAGCAAAAGTGTCCCTTTAAGAGAGGATTAGAAAGGTAGTTTGGGCTTGTTAGAGAAATAGATTGGGTTTGTGAAGAAGTCACAGTTGTTCTCAACAACATACTCAGAAGCAACAAAAATAGCAAAGAGTGTATATCAAGAATTGAGACAGGCCTGGTGGCACACACCTATGATCCTAGCAGCTTGGGAGTCTGAGGCAGGCAAGTTCAGACCCAGCCTTAGCAATTTAGCAATGTCCTAAACAATTTAGTGAGCCCCTGTATCAAAATAGTAAAAAACAAAACAACAACAACAAAAACAAAAACCCATCTGAAATATGGTAAGAGGTCACAGTCTAAAACTGGGATTAGTCAGTGTGAAAGAATTTGTAAAATAGCAATATGTCTGTTACTCTTTTATTTATTTTTTTGTACCAGGGATTGAGCTCAGAGGTGCTTAACCCCTGAACTACATCCCCAGTTCTTTTTATATTTCAGTTTGAGACAGGGTCTTGCTAAGTTGCTTAGGGCCTCACTAAATTGCTGAAGCTGACTTTGATCTTCCTGCCTCAGCCTCCCAAGCTGCTGGGATTACAGGTGTCTGCCACTGCACCCAGCTCCTCTTATTTTTTAAAATGGGAAACAGGCTCATGTAAGGAAAAGAATGCTGTTCCGGAAGGCAGGGAGCCTGGGTCCTACCCCTTACTCTGCCATTAACACATGTGACCTACCGTGTTAAGAATGACTTCATTACCAACAAGATATTTATCTTCTTAAAAGATACATAATTGTAGACCTATGTCATGTTGCAATACTTACGGAGAAATTTTTTCTTTTTGTCCAAAGTTAACTTGTGGAAAGCCTTCCAAAACATCTGTATAGTTGGATGTGATCTGTGGTACCCCTGGTCATACTTGGAATTCTTGAGAGAAAGGAGGAGAGAAATGTTTTTTGGAGAATGGAATATATAGCAGTTGTTTGAGAAAACTGGGGACACTTTAGGTATCACCTACCTTTTCAAATTGTTTCCAGTCATAATTAGTATCTCCAATTATCGCTGTCATTAGTTCCTCAGGCTGAAAACGTCTAATTATATCCCAGTCACAAACTTTATAAAATCCTCTGTGAAATTCCTTATAAATCGCCTTTACAGAGATGTTGAAAATGTAATCAACACACCTAGAAACAAAGTCCTTCCTTGAGAGAAGGGGGAAGAAAAAAGGCCAATGACACCTTTTACTAATGACTAGAATATTCTCTGCTTTTTTTTTTTTTTAAACCATTTCTATTGAGAAAGAAGCATACATTTCTTCCACACAGTTCTTCTACACAGCCTATAAGCCTGTGCAAAACAGGCATATAAAAACCTGGTCCCTTCGAAGAAGGAAACTTAGAGAAAAGAAGACAGATTAAGACTTTATTTAGCTTTCATTGTATTCATTGCAGGCAGGAAGATTCTTTAGAAACATGAATCTGAATACAGATGCTCCTTGGTTTGACTTACAATAGGGGTGCATCCCAACAAGCCATCGTATGTAAATTGAAAACATCTGAAAACCAAACATGCATTTAACACCCCTAGGGTACTGAACCTCATAGCTGAGCCAGTCAGTTCACTGTAGAATATTAGGTGTTTCCCCCTTGTGACCACGTGGCTGATCAGCAGCTGTGATTTGCTGCCTCCGCCCAGCATCACTAAGGAGTATGTACCACACATTGCTAGCCCAGGGAAAGATCCAAATTCAAGATTTTTTTTGTTTTGTTTTGTTTTGTTTTTTGGTACTAGGGATTGGACCCAGAGGTGCTTAACCACTGAGCCACATCCCCAGCCCATTTGATATTTTATTTAGAGACAGGGTCTCACTGAGTTGCTTAGGGCCTCGCTAAGTTGCTGAGGCTGGCTTTGAACTCAGGATTCTCCTGCCTCAGCCTCCCCAGCCACTGGGAATACAAGTGTGTGCCACTGCACCTGGCCCAAATTCAAGATTTGAAGTACAGATTCTATAGAATGCATATCAATTTCAGACCATTGTAAAGTTAAAAAAAAAATGTAAGTTGAATCATTGTAAATCATTCTGCTAAAAATCTTTCAAAGGCTTCACATTGCACTTAGGGGTAAATTGCAAATCTCCCTAGCTAAGGTCAAAATCCTCTCCATGGCCTGACCCTTGCCTGACTCAGCAGCCTCTTCCCCCTTCTGTTTTCATCTCTGGCCATACTGACCTTTAGTTGACCTGCCTTGCTGTCTCTCATTTGTAGGTAGCCCTACAAGGTGAATTTGCTCTCCAGCATGGCAAGATTTTTTACCTAATAACTTCTGTCAGTCATCAGATTTCAATATGAACGTGATGTTCTCAGGGTTGGTTTTTGTGCTCCTCTCCCTCTCTCCTCTTCCCTCTTCCCACATGTCCCTTTACAGAATTATTTCTTGCACTACCAGATGCAATTTCCACTACATGATGAATTTTCTGACAGTAGGTGGTATGGTTTGGATATGGTTTGACTGTTCCCCCCAAGGCTTCGAATATTAAAATTCAATCCCCGTTGTGAGGTATAAAGGGGTGGAAACTTAATCTGACTGGCATTTACAGACAGGGCCTTTGGGAGGCAATTAGGATTACTAAGGGTCATCCCAGTGCCTCCCTCATGACAGAATGATGTTGACCTCTTTAGAAGAGAGACCAGAAGAGAGACGCATGCGTATTCCTTGACTTTTGTTGTGGGATGCCCTGTGCAGCCTGAGAACTCTGCTGTCAAGAAGGCTATGCTGCAGGACCCTGAATCTCCAGACCCGTGAACTAAATCAACCCCTTTATTTTTTATTTATTTATTTTTGTGGTATTGGGGATTGAACCCAGGGCTTTGTGCATGCTAAGCAAGCACTCTACCACTGGGTTATATCCTGAGCCCACCTCTTTTCTTTATAAAGTTACCCAGCTTCAGGTGTTTCATTGCAGTAATGAAAAATGGACTAATACAGCAGGGTCACTACTGGAGGGATTTTCACCAGAGACATGATTATCTCCCATCCTTAAAGCAGCCTTGGGGAACTAACATACCTAAATCAACTCCTCTCTTCCCTCCCTGGAACCAGTGGTATGCTGGTAAATGTTTAACAACCAGCTTTCTGAAAAAACAGAGAGAAAGACTGAGTTTCTGTGGTGTAAATATACCCACAGCAACTGATTTCAAGCTACTACTGATTTAATAATAAACTGTCAACATTCTTGAAAATTTAACAATCAGCTCTCAATGTTGGTACCATCTGACTCTAGCATACCATCACCCATCGCCTCTTAGTTCTTTAATTGGTTTTAATTTTCTTCAGAGCATCCATCATTATGTGACATTACATTACATAATACTTTATTTTGCATTGTCTTTCTGACACACTAGAATTTTAGTTCCAGATGTAATCTTTTTCACTGCTATAATTTCAGTACCTAGAATAGGGTCTGTTACAGAATAGGGGCTCAGAAATAATTGTTAAGTGAGAAATACTTAACCTTAAATCCTCTCTTCACTTCTATTACCTTATAAGCATTTATCTTTCTAAAAGATGGCTAAAATTATCATCTGAGAAGCTAAAATGTATTTTTAAAGTATAGTGATACAAACATTTTATGAATATTCAAAGTGGAGAGTCTAGGTCTTAAAACTCACTTATTGCTTTGGTCCACAGGTATAGAGATTCCATTTGGAATTAATTCAACATCAGTTTGATCCCAGTGTATCTGTAACCAAAATGTTTTCAGTAACAAACATGACTGTAAGTCTGAATAATCAACCACCACTGCTGCCAGACATTTTTCCCTATAGAATTTTAAGTAACTGGGGTTAATGATTTTTTTTATGTAGTTCAGCCTTTTAAATACACATAAACAATTTTTAAAACCTACCCTAATACATGTTGTTTGTAGATTTCAAGCATGAATTGTTATTTATCTGTTTACATTGTTTGGATTAGTTGAGTAACTTCTGTATCTTTGGTGAACTATAGGTACACGGTATCAAAGGAGGAATAAGTGGGCAAAGCTCTGCAGTACACAAGTACATTATCTTTGGAAAAGTATAGATCAGGAGGGGAGTGAGGGAGGCATGGGGCTGTGGGGATGGGAAGCATGGTGGAATGAGACAGACATCATTACCCTATATACATGTATGATTATACTACTGGTGTGACTCAACGTCACATACAGCCAGAGGAATGAGAAGCTGTGCTCCATTTGTGTATAGTGTGTCAAAATGCATTCCACTGTCATGTATAACCAATTAGAACAAATTAAAAATAATTTTAAAAAAAAGTTTGGGGGCTGGAGTTGTGGTTCAGTGGTAGAGCACTTGCCTGGCATGTGTGAGGTCCTGGGTTCAATTCTCAGCACCACATATAAACAAATAAAATAAAAGATTCACTGACAACTAAAAAAAAATGTTAAAAAAAAAGTTTGCCTATTTGCTGATGACATGATTCTCTATTTAGAAGACCCTAAAAATTCCACCAGAAAACTTCTGGAACTCATAAATGAATTCAGTAAATATATAAATATAAAATTAATGCTTATAAATCTAATGCATTTTTATTCGTAAGTGATGCATCCTCTGAGAGA
>JAJEJO010000575.1:37095-52984 GCA_020662805.1 Glaucomys volans | reverse complement strand
AAAAAAAAAAAACAAATAAAATAAAGGTATTGTGTTCATCTATAACTTAAAAAAAAAAAAAAGTCTGGATCTGCCAGACATAGAGTGCACACCTGTAATCCCAGTGACTTGGGAGGCTGAGGCAGGAGAGTTGCCAAGTTCAAGACCAGCCTCAGCAATTTAGTGAGGCCCTAAGCAACTTAGTGGGACCTGTCTTAAAAAAAAAAGGGGGGGGGTTTGGGAATGTGGTTCAGTGTTAAGCACACCCTGAGTTCAATCTTGTTATGTATAAATTAATTAATTAATTAATTATTTTTTAAAAGTGTCTATCCCAAGTTAGGCACAGGGGTGTGTTCTTGTAATGCCAGCAACTCAGGAGGCAGAGGTGGGAGGTTCACTTGAGCCCACTGGTTGGATACCAGCCTGGACAACATAGTAACACCCTATCTCAAAAATCAATAAATAAAGGACACCATATTTAAGACACTATAAATTATTTTAAATTATTTTTTAAAATCACAGATTAGGGCTGATGGTGTAGCTCAGGGTACTGAACATTCCTAGCATGCACAAGGTCCTAGGTTGAATCCCCAGCACCACCACCAAAAAAAACAAATCAAAACAAAAGATTAAAGCTAAACTATAGATTTAAAGCTATTTTAAAAAAAGCTATTTAAAGTTATTTAAAGCTATTTAAAGCTAAACCAACAGATTAAAGCTAAACTATAATCTGGCTCTCATTAATACTCACAGAAAAATATAAGGAAAGTTCTTCCAGGTCATCAGCTTCATCATTTAGAACTTCTTGCAAATTCCTAGTAAAAAATGTGGTTTAAAAAATTATATTTGTTGATTTTATGAAATTTCAAAAGTAATAAATGTTCAATGGGAAAATTTGTGAAAAATATAGGAATGTATCCAATGCACTGTAAATTTCTTGTCCGCCACCTTCCCACTCCTCTTTCTAGGGGATCCTGTACTTCTAGTTTCTCTAGTTCGATTTGTTGGACCATGGCTACCCCATAGACATTTGCTGTGTATTGTGAAAAATAAAGAAGGACCCCCGTTCCTCTAAGCCAGTGATTCTCAACCAGGGATGAGCTGCCTCTCAGGGGGCATCTGGCAAAGTCTGGAGACATCTCTGGTTGTCACATGAATGGGAGGGTTGCTACAGGGATGTAGTGGGCAGCAATCCCAGATGCTTCTAAGCATCCCACAGTGCCTAGAACAGCCTCGCACAACAAAGAATTAAACATCCAGAGGGCCAGGGATATAGCTCAGTGGCGGAGTGCTTGTCTAGCATGCAGGAGGCCCTGCTGTTTGATCTGCAGTACTGAAAGAAAAAAATTTAAACAGCCCAAAATGTCAATATTGCCAAAGTTGTATAAATCTAGTGTAAATCCAGCCAAATTATTTTCCCATAAACAGTACGTGAGCCAGGCATGGTGGTGCATGCCTGTAATCCCAGCCTGTAACCACTGAGCCACATCCTTAGCCTTTGAATTTTTTTATTTATTTTTGTGTATTTATATATTTATTTATTTATTGACATTGAGGATTGAACCCAGGAGGGTTTAACCACTGAGTCATATCCCCAGTCCTTTTTATGTTTTATTTTGAGACAGGGTCTGGCTAAGTTGCTTAGAGCCTTGCTAAATTGCAGAGGCTGGCTTTGAATTTGCAATCCTCCTGACTCAGCCTCCCCAGTCACTGGGATTACAGAGGTCATCGCCACGCCCAGTGAGGTTAGTCAATTTTAAGTCATGCTAAAATTTGAATTCATCTGAAGGGTATACAATATTGAAATGAAAGACCTCATCTATATGCTTCTCTGTATAATATTTATTTGTGCCTAAATCATTGAGACTTATTAGATATTGTCTTAAAAAAGCAAATATATTTACTTACTTCCCCCAAAGAGGACTGAGTTCTTTTAGATCTTCCAATGATGGCTTTTTGTCCAGAAGTTTCTTATACAGAGCCAGTGGAAAAGAAAGGTTGGCAACATTTAAATTGTATAGGGAGAGTCCACATAGCATCCCAAAGAGGAAATATCTCTTCTTCTCAAATGTGGGCTGGAAAAGGGGGTACAACAAACAAACAAAAGCAAAACCCAAGTTATTGTAAACAATCAAGTACACAAAGGGATAATTACATTAGCAAAGAAAATTTCTTAGTTCCCTCTTCTAAAATTACAATTGGAAACAAGCTTCATGACAATTAAAACTTGAGGTTCTTTCGCTGCTTATGATGTGATTTAAAATTCCTTATCCGGTGCCGTAGTGCATGCCTGTAATCCTAGTGACTTGGAGGATTCAAAAGTGTAAGACCAGCCCCAGCCACTTAGTGAGTCCCTAGGCAACTCAGCAAGACCCTGTCTCAAAATTAAAACCAAAAAGGGCTGGGGATATGGCTTACTGGTTAACCAGCTCTGGGTTTAACCCCCAGTACCCACCCCCCCAAAAAAATAATTCCTTGGTAATTTTCAGTACAAATGAACAGTACAGAACATTAAATAAATGAATTTATTCTTATTACCAATAGCATATCTGAAATATAAAAAGTTATAAAAGAAGTTTCATGATTGAATTTTCCCATCTTTTTTTTTGTTTTTTAAGTATTTTTTTTAGTTGTAGATGGACACAATACCTTGATTTTACTTATCTATATGTGGTGGTGAGGATGGAACCCAGTGCCTCACACGTGCTAGGTGAGTGCTCTACCACTGAGCTACAACCCCAGCCCTCGCTTCCCTGGTCCTTTTTATGTTGCTAAGTTGCTGAGGCTGGCCTCAAACTTGCAAACCTCCTGCCTCAGTCTTTTGAATTACTCGGACTACAGGCACTGCCACTGCACCTGGCTTTGTGATTTAATTTTACAGTTATTCCTTTCCTATCCCTGTAGGAAAATGACACTGAGGAAGGAAGGTGTACTTCATCTCCATTTCTGGTCAGCATCAGGTTGTCAGATGAGCATCCCATGACAGAGGTCCTCTTTGGTACTGCAGTTAAATAACTAAAACACTTCAATTCAGCCATCTATAGTTTAGAACCAGTTGGTAATGTTTTCTGGTGTCTTATCACTGCATCTTATATATAAAACGTTTCAGGAGGAGATTATTGTATATCAATTCAGATCTACAATTTTTAATACAATGTAGGAACATCAAGAGGCATTCAATAAATGCTTGCTGATAGACTGATAAAAAGTCCTAACACACCTTGGCTGTTTCCGTCTTTTTCTAAAGAGGTTCATTAATACTCCAAAAAATATGAAACCCCTTTCAATATTTTTTTCACAAGGCATCATCCTTCCCCTCATCTTCCCTGTCCTTTCTTTTTTTTAAATATTTTTTTAGTTGTTGATGAACCTTTATTTGTTTATTTATATGTAGTGCTGAGAATCAAATCCAGTGCCTCACATGTGCTAAGCAAGCACTCTACCACTGAGCTACAACCTCAGCCCCTTCCCTGTCCTAAATTCTGAACTTCCATTATGTCATTTGGAGGAACAATTTGAAAGTATGTAAGAAAGGGGACCAATAAATACAGAGTCAATGTATGATTCTTTTTAGAACTATTTAGTCTGTGTTACCAACAGAGAAATGATTTTTTTGTTTGTGTGGTGCCGGGGAATTGAACCCAGGGCTTTGCATATGATAGGTAAGCACTCTACCACTGAACTACATCCCTGCCCAAGACTTTTATTACTTTAAAAAATAAAATGTTTACACTTCAAAGATCTTTTATAAAATATAAAATATAACCACTACAGAAATCAATCACTTTTAGCCAGGCATGGTGGCATGTACCTGTAATCCCAGTGACCAGGGGAGCTGGGACAAGAGGATCACGAGTTCAAATCCAGTTTCAGCAATTTAGCAAGACCCTAAGCAACTTAGCAAGATCCTATCTCAAAATAAAACATAGAAAGGGATGAGGATGTGACTCAGTGTTTAAGTGCCCCTGGGTTCAATCCTGGTACCCTTGCCCCCCCAAAAAGAATCAATCATTTTTCAGAATTAAGAGTTATTTCTAGGATTCCATCAGTGACTTCTCTCCTAATTTAAAACACTCCAGATTTCTACTTCTTGAAATTCAGGATACATCCCAAACTTCTGTACATCAGATAATAGGAATACAAACCATAGTATATCCATATAATGGAGTATTACTCTGTAATGAAAAAGAACAATGCCAGGTGCAGTGGTGCATGCCTGTAATCCCAGTGCCTCAGGAGGCTGAGCAGGAGGATTGTGAGTTCAAAGCCAGCCTCAGCAAAAGTGAGGTCCTAAGAAGCAACTCAGTGAGGCCCTGTCTCTAAATAAAATACAAAATAGGGCTGGGGATGTGGCTCAGTGGTCAAGTGCCCCTTAGTTCAATCCCTGGTACCAAAAAAAAAAAAGGAATAAACAATGGATGCATGTCAAAATATGGACGAGTATCAGCAATAATAATAATTAAGTGTGGTGGGGCACACCTATAATTCCAGAGGTTCCAGAGGCTGAGGCAGGAGGATCATGCATTCAGAGCCAGCCTTAGCAATTTAGTGAGGCCCTAAGTAACTTAGTGAGACCCCGTCTCAAAATAAAAAATAAAAAGAGCTGAGGATGTGGCTCAGTGGATAAGTGCCCTTGGGTTCTATTCCCTGTACCATAAATAAATAAATAGATAAATAATGAAAAAGAGTCAATAAAGACTACATGATGATCTCATTTCTATAAAATTCTGGGAAATTTAACCACTCTGTAGTGACAGAAAGCAGATCAGTGGTTGCCTAGACACTGGGGGGACAGGAGTTAAGAGAGAAGGATAAGAAAAGAATAGGAGGAAACTTTTGGGGATGATTGATATGTTCATTATTTGGATTGTGGCAAGAATGCCATGGGTGTACAAGTATATCAAAGTTTATCAGACTGGGGCTGGGGTTGTGGCTCAGTGGTACAGCACTGGCCTAGCATGTGTGAGGCACTGGGTTCGATTCTCAGCACCACGGACAAATAAATGAATAAAGGTCCATCAACATCTAAAAAAAATTTTTTTTAAAAAAGTTTATCACATTGGACACTTTAAATACGTGCAGTTTATTGTATCTCTATTGCACTTTATTAATGCTGTTTAAAAATTGAGCCAAGGTGTATGCCTATACTCCCAGAGGTTTGGGAGGCTTGGGAGGCTGGGACAGGTGGATCCAAGTTCAAAGCCAACCTCAGCAATTTAGTGAGGCCCTAAGAAACTTAGTAAGACCCTGTTTCAAAACAAACAAACAAACAAACAAACAAACAAACAAACAAACAAAAAAACAAAAGGGGCCAGGATGTGGTTTGGTTGGTTAAGTTCACTCCCTTCACTTCTACTACCTGGGCTTAACTCCCTGATACCACCCCCGCCCACCCACCCCTGCAAAAAAAAGCATGTGTGCATGGTTGTTTTTGTTTTTGTTTTTGCCCTTGCTTGGAATTGAACCCACAGCCTTGTGCTTGCAAGCACTCTACCAACTGAGCTGTATCCCAGCCCCTGGGGGATCTTAGTCAATGTTCCAATTCTGTAGGCCTGGAGTGAGGCCAGAAATTCCGCTTTTCTACACACTCCCAGGTGAGCTGTAGTGGCTGCCCCGTGCACCATATGATTACTACTTAATATAGGTGTTGCAACTCTGCATGGCCTCATTGTACATTATCATCTATGGTTTCATTTGCAGTACATGGCATACTTCTTCTGTTCTGAAAACTATGAGAAAAGAAATGACTCACATTGACAGGAAACCACATGTAGGAATCCTTTTCAGGGTACATGAACATTCCATAGGTTGGCTTGGTCATCTCTTCAAACATACAGTGGAAGAACTCTGAACTGACACCTCCACACTCAGGACGAATTTCTTTAATAAACTCAACCTAAGGAAAAAGAACAAATTCCCAGGCTCTGATTTAAAATACAATGCTGCGATCTTTAGGGAAAGGTGTTCAACTGCTACTGACCATTGCTACAGTAACTAGAGTTTCCAGAGTCACACAAGTCCTTACCTTGGTGCAGTCGACCTTCCCTCTGCTTGCTGCTAAGCAGGGAGGCCATGAGCCAGTTATTCTCAGGTTGCTGCAGTGAGCACATGGATCCTTTTTTTTTTTTTTTTTTTTTGCAGTGGGGGGGGGATTGAACGCAGGACCTTAACCCAGGACCTTATGCTTACAAGGCAAGCACTCTACCAACTGAGCTATATCCCCAGCCCGAGTGTGTGGCTCCCTTAGACTGCCACATGCACCAAGAGAAGGGGAACTCCAGCAAGACGCGGTGTTTGCCCATTACGTGGACCAGTATCTTGAACCAAAATTTTGATGTGCTTCAAACTCCTGTGCCATTAACTTCCCCAATTATTCTTTCTTCTTCTCTGTCTTCATCTAATCCCTTGGCTGAGGTTAGCAGCGATTGCGTTTCTCCTCTATCTTCATTAGGGCGTCCACAAAGCAGTCTTCTAGTTAGTGTGGGCACGAGATCTTTGCAGGGACCATGAGACCTTGTTGCCCACAGAATCTCATGTGTGTTGATGGATACCTGGGCTCGTACCATAACTTGGCCATTGTGGATTATGCTACTATAAATATTGGTATGCATATATCACCATGATATGCTGGTTTTAGATTTTTTGGATAAATACCAAAGAGTGGGACAGCTGGATCATATGGTGATTCCATTCGTAGTCTTTTGAGGAATTTCCATACTGCTTTCCAAAGTGCTTGTACTAATTTTCAGTCCCACTAATAATGCATTAAGTATATTTTTCTCCCGATATCCTCGCCAGAAATTATTGTTATTTGTACTCATTTTTTAGTACTGGAGATTGAACCCAGAGGTGCTTTACCACTGAGCCACATCCCAGCCCCTTTCATTTTTTATTTTGAGACAGGGTCTTGCTAAGTTGTTCAGGATGTCACTAAATTACTGAGGCTGGCCTCTAACTTGTGATCCTCCTGTCTCAGCTGCCTGAGTCACTGAGATTACAGGCGTGTGCCACCATACCCAGCCCTTATTGTTTTAATGTAAGCATCTTTAAGCTTCATTCTTTGGATTTTTGTTCTGGTTCTCTCTTTGCCTGAGAACTCTTATATATGGATGAAGGATATTATAAACAGAGCCAAACTGCCCCACGCAGGCTGAGCACAGACTAGCTAATGTGAGGCCAATTTTATTTTATTTTATTGTTTTTTGAACGGAGGACTGAACTCAGGGGCACTCGGCCACTGAGCCACATCCCCAGCCCTATTTTGTATTTTATTTAGAGACAGGGTCTCACTGAGTTGCTTAGGGCCTCGCTAAGTTGCTGAGGCTGGCTTTGAACTTGCGATCCTCCTGCCTCAGCCTCAGGCGTGCGCCACTGAGCCCAATGTGAGACCAATTTTAGACACATAAACAAACTCAGACAAAATCTGCAGGCTGTGGATGTAGCTCAGTGTTGAATACTTGCCTAGCATACATGAGGCCCTAGGTTCAATCCCCAGCATTACAGAAAACACACGCACACATACAAGCCACTAACAGCAAAAATCTGCAAAACCACCCAGATGAGTTCAGCCTAGATCAGTCATTGGTAAAAATAAATTATTGTTATTTGAAGCCATTAAGCAGTGGGATGGATCATTATATAGCCACCTTTGTAACTCAGAGTTAACTCACACCCAGTGTACAAGATGCTGTTCTCCAAAGAGAGGGGAAATCTGAAACCATTAGACTGACAACCATAACTGTAAATGCAGACTTTAAAAGAGCCCTTGTTACAGCATATGAATGTTCCCTCCCACAGCAGGAAAATATTCAGTGAGATTTTTTACTATACCACTAATAATTTCCGAAGGTCAGGGACTTCAGCTTGGCTTAACTGACGCAGGGCATCTTCAACCAAGTAACTCCGTCTTACTCTAAGTGTAAATGTAGACAACATATTCCCTTCTGGCAGAATCATTTGCCTCGAATATTCCTAGTGGGGGAAAAACATTTTAGTTGGCTTTTCCTTTTGACCTCTAGGAACCCCAGCAATTGTTTAATACTTCTCATGAAACACATATTGTGCAGTAGGCACTCAGTCTTGCCTGCCATTGCTGAATGATCTCACATTGTGATTACTTAAGAAAAAAGGCAATGCATCTACATTATTGAAGATAAAGTAATCATAGGATCAGAAAAAATGATGGTATCTAAGAATCATTTACAAGAAAGTTGTCACCACAGATGAACCTCTACGTAATTAGACACATCTCAGATCACTTATTGCCGTAAACAAGACCTTTAAAGGCAATACTGGTATTCAACATTCTAAGACATTCATCTATCATCAGTCTTAAGAAACAGTGTTAGCATCATAAATCTCAGGAAAATAAGGATAGTTGAGGAGCTCAGGGATAATGTTAACTGTGGGAAAAAAGATGAGTGAAAAGACTTGCTAAGAGAATATTCACTCTTCTCCTGCTACAGTGATATATCTGGTGTGGTGGTACCTGCTTGCAATCCCAGCAGTTGAGGAGGCTGAGGCAGGAAGATCAAAAGTCCAAAGTCAGCCTCAGCAATTTAGAGGCCTTACGCAACTCAGCAAGACCCTGTCTCAAAATAAAACACAAAACTGCCTGGGGATGAAGCTTAGTGGTTAAGTACCTCTGGGTTCAATCCCTGGTACCACCCCTTTCCCAGCCCAAAAGAAATTCAGGGATGGGTTTACTATCCTTGTTTTGACCTCCAACAACCTTCCAGGGCTTCTGGGATATCACAAGGACAAAAAAGGAATATTTAGTACTCAAACCAACATAGTCTCTGGGGGCCTGCCCTGCAATGATGGCAGTCAACCCACTGGATCACAGCTATCCTACTCCAGGTCTCGAGGATGGGTGTGTTGGTGCACTCAACTCTCTATTGGCACTTCAGTGCAGGGTACATGTGGCTCTGGACTTAAGAAACCCCTGTCCCTTGGAGGACTTGTGGCACAACAGTAGCATGTCTGACTCCAGACACCCATGTCCCTGATCTCTGTCACCACTTTGTATTGAGAAATCTATATATGACTCCACTAAATTCTTCTGGTTTTTTTTCCCCCTTGAGATGTTTTATGGAAAGAAGTTCCAGGTTTGATGGGAAATAGTCCCATCTCTGGTCCTTTCTAGAGGTCAGTCACCTCTAGCGTCCAAGCATCTGCAGCCCGGAGCACTTCAGCAATACTGACTGCTGAGCAGCATGTTCCATGGCTCTGAGTGACAGTGACATCCTCCACTGACTATGGCAGGGAGAGGTGCCTGCACCTTCTCTTACCTTTTGAAGAGCTAGATTGGAAACTTATATTTCATTTTCTAGCTTCTCTATTTCGGTTCCTCTAGATATTGATTTTCCCTTTCTGTGTTTATATATTTGAGTTGGTAATCCAGATTGGAGCTCACAGGTTTGACTCTGTACATCATTTCTTCTTTGAAGAACTGGATGATGAAGACTGCTTTCCAACTTCACCCGTGAGAACTAGGACAAGCAGTTTTCTTTCCTAATCCTTCATCATATGCAATGTCCCCTCAACTACTCGCTAACAGAGTAGACAAATTAGAGAGGAACACTGGTACAAGAGAAAATACTACAGACGGAAGGCCTTGCACAGAAGTTGGGTTTGGGAAGGAAAGACCTAATCTACTTTTTTTCCTTTACTATGGATGTTAGGAAAATAAAAATAGAAATGATGTGGTCAAACTTACATATAAACATGCTGATGACAGACACTAGTAACAGTAATTAGAGGGAGTGTTCTTATTTACAGGAAGATATTAGCAGGATTTATCTGTCTAGGTTGCTTATTGTAAATAAATCTGGAATTTAGCAACTAATGGGGCATTGGAAATGTCACATAAGCTAGTGTATAACTGACAGATTATAAAATGGAAATGATTTATAACTAAAATGACTCCTTTTGTGACATGGTATCCCAAACTTCTGTTTCACCCAGATGGCTAGTATCTTTTGAATTGTTGTTGTTGTTGTTTTTATTATTATTATTATTATTATTATTATTATTATTATTAGGTCCTGGAGATTGATCCCAGAGGTACGTAAACCACTGAGCTACACCCCAAATCTTTGTATATTTTATTTTGAGTCAAGGTCTCGCTAAGTTGCTTAGGGCTTTGCTAAGTTGCTGAAGCTGACTTTGATCTCATGATCTTCCTGCCTCAGCCTCCTGATATGCTGGGATTACAGGCATGTGCCACTCACCCAGCTCCTTTGAATTATTAATAGAAGTCAGTAATGAGCAGGGCTTGGGATTCCAGTGTGTCTTTAAGTTTAAACAACATAGATAAATAGATACGAACCTCTCCTAAGGGATGACTTTGAAAATGAACCTCAGCAATAAAAAAATGTTAGAAAAATCTTTAGCATAATGTCTGGAGGGGTGAGCATTATGAATTCCTAACAGAACTAAGACTGGTGGCAATAAAGAAACAAAATACTAAGTAAATGTTAGATGGGCATGATATAACTACAAGAAAGGAGCAGAGTGTGAGAATAAGTGGAAATCAGAATAGACTCATTATTTGGGAATAAAAGAATATCAGATGGGGTTTACAAATCCAGCTCCAAGAAGCTAAAGGGGGTATAAAAATTCAAAGACTGACACATTAGTAACTAAAACTGGATAGAGGAGGGGAGAGAGACTGGAGAGGAAGAGAAGAGCATACTAGATAGTTTCAGTATTTCTCACAATAGAAAAACAACAGACCTTATCTAAAAAAGTGAGGACTGGAGAATTAAATAATGAGAAATGCACACTAAAACTGAAATGTGATTTAACTTATCAAAGATCACAAAGCACTGAAGATAACATGTGAAAGAGGCATTTCATGCTGCTGTAGGAACCTCGTTTGGTACAACTCTACAGAATCTAACAACAGTTAACAGTTAAACAACTAAACAGTACTTTCCCAGGTGAAATTTTTTTTTTTTTTTTAAACAATGTTAGGGTAACAAAATGGTCCTTACTGAGGAGGAAAAATTCTTTACAGAATTCTAGTTAATGACTTTGATAGAATTGATAATATTAGAAATATGCCATATTAAAAATAAAGGATGAAATTGTTAATAATTTTCTATCTGTATAAAAGTTCAAAAGGTAGATGGGGGATATTAAAATGAAAGAACCATGTGGTAACCAAGTGACCCACTGATGAACCTCAGCATAAACAAGGGAGTCAACCAGAAATCGTGGAGTAAAGTATGGCAAAGTGAGAAGAAATTGGGATTTGCTTCAAAATATTTCAGCAAAAAAAAAAAAAAATAACAACTACAGAAAAAACAAAAGTGATTGAAGAACAAAGATTGGCAAAATGTAGATAACAACTGCATCTTGGTGATGGGGTTCCTTACCTCATTATCTCTGTTTAATATGTGTGTGAAATTTGACAAAACAAAAAAGTAGGCCATATGCTATGCTTTAGATATGATTTGTGTGTGTCCCCCTCAAAGATTCATGAAAAGCTTGGTCTTCTGTGTTGGTTTTGGGAATTGGTAGACTCTTTTAAGAGATGGACCCAAGTGGAAGATAATTAGGTAACCCCTTCAAAGGGATTAGTGCTGGTCTCACATAAGGAGTTAGTTCTTTGACAGCAGGTTGTTATAAAGCTAGGCTATTGGACATAACTGGCCCTCTCAGCACATGGCTAGTTCCCTTTCTGTTGCTTTATCATGTGGTAATGCAGGGGAGGCAGGGGTCATCCTCACCAGGATGCCAGTTTCATGCTCTTAGACCTTCAGAACTCTGAGTTAAATAAACCTATTTTCTTTATAAAATATCCTCTGGTATTTGGTAGAGCAACAAAAACCGGACTAATATACATACCCACATTTTAATTTCTGAATCAGCTTTCAATAATTTAATTTTGCATGGCAAATTAAAGATAAATGGAAAATCACTGAAAACAACAAGAGTGGGGATTTCTGCAGGTACCTAGAAACAAAGAGATAATAGTTTTAATAATTAAAAGAAAATAAATCCATTCCTTCATCTCATTTCCTTATTTCCCACTATGCTTTTGGAATCTGTTCTTAAGAGTCCAAATTACTGCCGGGCGTGGTGGTGCACGCCTGTAATCCCAGTCGCTGGCGGGGATGGGGGTGGGGGCGGAGGCAGAAGGATCAAGAGTTCAAAGCCAGCCTCAGCAACTCAGTGAGTCCCTGTCTCTATATAAAATACAAAATAGGTCTGGGGATGTGGCTCAGTGGTCGAGTGCCCCTCAATCCCTGGTACAAACAAAATAAAACAAAACAAAACAAAATCAAATTACCCCACAACACATTTCTAAGAAAATACATCTGTGAGTGAAAGATGTTTCAGTTTTTAATGATCAGCTAATTTAGTAAATTCAGCATTGTACTGAGAAAATTTTTAAATCTCGACTCATCAAAAGAATATGTACATAGCTACAAAGATGTCCTCTTTTAAAGTATGAACGTATTCATGAGCGATCATGTTATGCTTACCAGGTTGTTATTCTGATGAAACAGTCTTTGTCTCTCTGCATGAAAGTTCAGCAGGTCAAAGAGCTCATTTATGTGGAAAGTATCTTCTGGTAGTTGACAATTAGATTTATTTTTCTTAGAGAACGTGACCTGGAATTTCATTTTCTATTAATAAATTACTTATTCTATGATATACAGTTATGTATGTACATGCTGAGTACATTTGTTAACAATGAAGTAGAGTTCTATAAAATTCCATTTTCTGACTTATAGTTTCTCCAATTTTCATGAAGAAGTATTGTCAAAAATATAACGTTGTATCGTTAGCAATTAGGGAAACAAAAGTTAAAATTACACTGGGATTTCATCTCACTCCAGTCAGAATGACAGCCATCAAGAATACAAACAATAATAAATGCTGGAGGGGACATGGGAAAAAAAGAACACCTTTAAACTATTGATGGGATTGTAAATTAGTATGACCACTATGGAAATCAGTATGGAAATTCTTCCAAAGACTAGGAGTGGAACCACCATATGACCTAGCTATACCTCTTCTCCGTATTTATCCTGAAGAATTAAAGTCATCTTACTACAGTGATAAATCCATACCCATGTTTATAGCAGCACAATTCACAATAGCCAAACCATGGAACAAGCTTAGGTGCCTGTCAATGGATGAGTGGATAAAGAAAACACAGTGTATATACACATTGGAAATTTATTCAGCCATAAAGGAGATTGAAATTATGTCATTTGCTGGAAAATGAATGGAACTTGAGAGCCTTATATTAAGCAAAATAAGCCAAACTTAGAAAGTCAAGGGTTGTATGTTTTCTCCTATATGCAGAAGTTAAAGAGGAAAAAGGAAAAGAAATTGAGTGGGGGGCATCTTATGAAAATTGAAGGGAAAGCAGCAGAAAGGGAACAGGGGGGAGGGAAGAAAGAAGGGAAAGGGGAAATACTGGAGAATGATATTGGTCAAATTATATTGTCATATTGTGTGCATGTACAAGTATGTACAAAGAATCCCACCATTATGTACATGTATAATGCACCAATAAAAAATAGAAATGAAAAAAAAGTACACGTAACAGCTTGTTAGTGAGATTGATAAACTAATTCCGAGGGTTCAGGTTTACTAGAAACTGTTTCTAAAACAGAAGTACTATTAATTTGGCAAATTTGACATTTTATTGACTAACTAATGAATATTAATTTGTTACACCATTATAGTTTGGATATGAAATGTCTCTGAAAGGCTCTTGTGTGGAAGGCTTGATCCCCAATGCAGCAATATCTAGAGGTGGGGCTTTCGGGAAGTGATCTCATCAATGGGCTAGTCCTACCAATGGGTTCATAATTGAATGGACTATTGGGAGGTGGTGAAACTGTAGGACGTGGGGCCTCATTGAAAGAAGTAGATCACTGTAGGCATGCCATGGAAGGGTATATCTTGTCTCTGGCCCTTTCCTCCCCCACCTCTACTTTCTGGCAGTCATTAGGTGAGCAGCTTTATTCTACCATGCCCTTCCATCTTTTAAAAAAAATCATATATATATGTATTTCTTTTTAGATGTTGATAGACCTTTATTTTATTCACTTATTTATATGTGGTGCTGAGACTTGAACCCAGTGCCTCACACTTGTGGGGCAAGTGCTCTACCACTGAGCTACAACCCCAGCCCCTTGTCCTTCCATACTGATGTTCTGCCTTGCAACAGACCCAGAGCAATGGAGCCAGCCAATCAAGGCCTGAAACCTCTGAAACTGTGAGCCAAAATAAATGTGTCCTCCTTTAAGATTTTTTCCCCCTCAGGTATTTTGTCACAGTGTCCAAAAGCTATCTAACACAGGAAATACATACCAATATGGAATGGCACAGATTACATAACTTTTTTTTTTTTTACAAGATCTCACAGCTAAGAATTTGCCTTGAGTCTCAGAAGAGTCTTTGGATTTAGACTTTTGAGCAATATTGGAACTGTTAAGACTACGGAGACTCTTGGAAATAGACTAAATGCATTCTGCGTTATAAGATTCATGAGGTCAATCTTTAATATCTACATTCCTATCAGCATTCTGGTCTTCTGGGCTAACAGCAGAATTGTCCATTATGCTCCACTTACAATATTCTAGGGCTTTGCTGGTCTACATCTCTAAACTTTTCCAAATTCTTCTTGCAAAACAGTTCCAAAAGCTTCTGATATACCTAAAGGGATTCTTATTTAATAAATTGGTATATACATTACTTTAGATGGCCTTACCTTATGTACTTCTTTCATCGTTTCTAGAAGTGCTTTAAAATTTAAGAGACTCTGCTCCGTTGTAACAGGGAAACGCAGTTGAGAGACGAAAGCTGTTTTAAGCATCTGGACCAGCGTGTTCAGATAAGATGCTTCCACTGATGCCCAACACTTTTCTGAGTGGTGTAGAAATCAACCATAATAAATAGAGTCCTCCCCTCAACTTCCAAATTCCTCAGTTTCTATTGGGGTTCTTTAATATAAGAAATTGATAATATTTTCCATTTCCAAGGGCATAACCCATAAAATATCTTTTCTAAAGATATTATCTATAAATGTGAGGGAGAGAGATCTTCTGATTAAGTATCATTAGAATTAAAAGTTAAAACTCAGGATTTGAAGAAATTTGTTGGTGGTTTATATTTACACTGACTTCATGATTTTCAAAGTGACATTTCTAAAATCCAAAAAAAAAACAAAAACATGTAGGTGAATAAACACAATGTTTATCGAAGGTCATTTTTATATCAATTTTTTTTGATGGTGCTGGGGATTAAATGCAGGACTTTGCATCTACTAAGCATATACTCTGCCACCAAGTCCAACCCTCAGCCCTCAGGCTCATTTTTAGTCTGTAAAAAAATGAAATAGTATTATCTCTGTTTTTAGATTTTATGAGCTATTACATATGGATATTTTAAAAATAGACAATAACTATATCTAAATATTACTGAGACTGAAACCTTGATTTTGGTACCTTTAAAGGACAATTCTCAGAAAACAACTCTATCAAATGGTAAAATAAATTACCAAACTAATGTTATTAAAACAATATTACACAGATCCATGTAAAGCAGACCAGTACATCAGAGTAGAAATTTGACAAAAGTACTCAAATACACAGGAGACTTGACTAGGATAAAGGTGACTTCATTCTCATTAGTGAGAATGAAACAGATCATTTAATAAATGTGTAGGGACAACTGAAAACTGATCTAGAAAAAAAATAAACCAAAATAAACTCCATGTGAATCAAAAATTTAAACATAAAAAATTAAATAATAAAAGTTGAGCATGGTCCCACACTCCTGTAATCCCAGTGTCTTGGGAGACTGAGATGGGAGGATCGCAAGTTCAAAGCCAGCCTCGGAAACCTCAAGGTGCTAAGCAACTCTGTGAGATCCTGTCTCT
>JAJEJO010000575.1:23102-36695 GCA_020662805.1 Glaucomys volans | reverse complement strand
TGTGGCTCAGTGGTTGAGTGCTCTCGAGTTCAATCCCTAGTACTCCCCACAAAAGAAATAAATAATAAAACTACAGTTAGGAAAGAAATTCTGTCATTTGCAGCAACATGTATAGAGCTGGAGGACAGTAGTGAAGTGAAATAATAAATCAGGTACAGAAAGACAAACACACCATTACCACTTACATGTGGAAGCTAAAAAGTTGATCTCATTAGAAGTAAAGAATAGAACAGTGGTTACCAGAGCCCAGGAGGTGTTGGGGAGGGGATATGCTCAGAGGATGGTTAGCTGGTACAGGGGTGCAGGTAGATAGTAGATAGGAAGAATAAATTCTAATGTTGTAAAGCGCAATGGGATAACTATGGTTGACAATGATTAATTTTAAATATTTCAAAATAGTTAGTAGAGAGGAATTGAATGATCCCAACACAAAGAAAGGATAAATGTCTGAGGTGATCAATATGTCAGTTACTCTCATCTGATACATTGCATACTGTGTTGGGCACAGTGGCACAGGCCTATAACCCCAGCTCAGGAGGCCAAGGCAGGAAGATCACAAGTTTGAGGTCAGCCTCAGCAACTTAGTGAGATCCTGTCTCAAAATGAAAAATAAAAAGGACTGCTGAATGCAGCTGAGTGGTGAAGCACTCCTGGGTTTAATCCCCACTGCCAAAAAATAAATAAAAAAGAAGTATCATACCGTATTTTATAAATTTGTACAATTATTTTGTGATATGTAAGATAAAAATATATTTAAAGAAATAAGCCAGGCATGGTGGTGCACACCTTTAATCCAAGTGGCTTGGGAGGCTGAGGTAGGAGGATTACAAATTCAAGCCTAGCTTTAGCAACTAAGCGAGGCCCTCAATTAGGAAGGGAGACCCTGTCTGAAAAAAAAAAAAAAAGGCTGGGAATGTGGCTTGGTGGTTAAGTGCCACTCAGTTCAATCCCTAGTACCAAAAAATAAAAATAAAAATTATAGTGGGAGCATGAACATTTTTAAAAATTTCAGATTGAGGTAGGATTTTTGCAAACTTAGAAAACCCTCAAGCCCAGAAACTATAAAAGAAAATATTATTATAGCAGTCTGCATAAAAATTAAAAAAAATAATTTACATGGTAAAAATACAACACAGTAAAAGAAAAAAACACCCTAAGGGTGGAAAATACTTTCAATTAATTTTGTTAATAAAGGATTAATTGCCTTAATAGTTAAAAAACTTCTACAATAAAACAAAAACACTAATAAGCAATTTAAAAAAAGGACTGAGAGGGAATAACCATTAGTTCACAGAATATGACACACAAATGGATCTGAGTTATAAGAAAACCAGCACAACCTCATTCATAATAAAAATTCAAATTTAAATTAAGAGATTTTTCTTTCAGAATGATAAAGATCAAACTTTGATGATACCATTGAACAACATGTGGTTATCTGTTGATGAAGTTTACATTGGTACATCTTCTTGTCAAGCCTGCCTTGCTGACCAATCTCAGGGCTGCAATTTACATAGACAACGGTGTGAATGGCAGCCACTGAAAGGTGAGTGACATCATGGCCCTGATCTCTGTGAAGGGTCATTTGAAAAGTTTCTCAAAATAAAAATGTACATACAATTTGATCCTGTTGTTGACATCCGGAAAATTTTCCTGAACGTGTAAGTTTATATATGTAAAAAGAAGTGCAAGTTAGCACTACTATAATTGCAAAAGAGTAGAAAAAACCATACATAGTACATCTCCCAATAGAATACTCTTCAGTCAGTTTTACTGTTTGATGTGATCTGTCCCCCAGTGGCCCTTGTGGTGGAAGCTTGGGTTTCACTGTGGCAGTGGTTGGATTTTTAAGAGATGGGGCCTAGTGAGAGGTGGGGGTGGGGGCTACCTTTGGAAGGTGTTAAGGTGGTTCTCATGTAACCCCTGGTAATTCTTTCAAGAGGGTTGGTTTGAAAGCCTAAGTCTGGCCCCATCCAAACTTCCTGTATCAAGATGTGGCCATTTGTTCCAATATGTGCTATTAAAGAATAGAATTGGGTGTGGTGGCAAATGCCTGTAATCTCAGTGATTAAGGAAACTGAAGCAGGAAGACCGTAAGTTGGAGACCAGCCTGAGCAGTTTAGGGAGAGCCTATCTCAAAATAAGTAAAAGGACTGGGGATATGGTTCAGTGAAAACTAAACTATAATGGGAGCTAAGTCCTCATTAAAAAATAAAAATAAAAGAATAAAGAAAGAATTTTTATGTTTATATGCATAGAATATCTTTTGAAGTTTACGTAAGAAATTGTAATCACCTTCTAGGAGGGGAACTGGGTGGCTTATATTTTACTGTACATATCCTTTGTATATTTTAAGTTTAGGTCTTCAACATTAGCTTAAAATTGTAAAAAGACATTCCATGATACTGAATAGCATTAACAATAATATCAAAGCTTATTAGCATTTACTTTTTCATCACCTCTAGTCAAAATGTCTAAAGTTTCAAAACAATGTGAATAAAAAGTTTTAAAGCATTTATCTTGCTTGGACACTGTAGATATCAAACTCTAATGTCAAAGCCATGTCCAAGTCTAAGGACTCAATTTGCTTTTAATGATAAGAGTAATGGTTATAATAGCTTTAGGTTAATTCTTGCAATAATTCACCTACCATGTACTCAAATATGTGTAGATTTTGAAATCTTGTATCCAGAATTTGTTACTTCTATTTCAGACAGTGACTCTCAATTGAGTATATACATGAAGTGACATAAAACTTACTCAGGACTTGTAAAGATTGGTTACTCATTTTACAAACAGCATTTGCAAATGAAACCACCAGGCTCTGGTTCTGAGAATCTTGCATCACAGGGCATTCTGGGAGCAGGAGAAAAACTGACAGAGCTTCCTGGTGTGGAGAATGGCACGGGAGAGCTGTTAGTAGATTATCCTGGAGACTTGCCGTCATCTGTGGTCAAAATAGGATCAGGAAAAAGGCCCCGGTTATATGAGATACAGAGTGTTGTGACAAATAAGCTCTGGGACCAGGGGTTTCATTCTACCAAGTTCAATTGGAACAGGTGTTTAACTCTTTTTCAAATCTACTGGTAAAACTCCATTATTCTTTACATTTCAAATGGCCCTGAGGTAGTACTTGTGAGAGCCATCTCCCCATTTTATATCAGGGAACATGAAGGAAATAAAGTGAAATTACATGTGCATGGTCATATTGAGTGAATTGTGACTCCAAAACTAATACAAAGCCCTCCAAAAGCAATATTGTAACTGGGTACAGAGGTATGCCTGTAGTTCCAGCTACTGGGAGGCTGATGTGGGAAGATCACTTGAGCCCCCCATTTCAAGACCAACCTAGGTAACACAGTGAGACCCTGTCTCAACAAACAAACAAAAAAACAGAGCAACATCCTATATATAGGTCCACTAATATTTCCATTACTGGAATGTGAAGCTGTTCACACACACACACACACACACACACACACACATAATCCATTTCTTCCTTCGTTTTTTCACCCCCTCATATGTCAGTAGGAAATTTTCAGAGCAAAAATAGCTCTGATTTTTTATATTATTTATTTTACCCAGAGGTAAACTTTTAAGGTAGAACCTAGTCAGGTATGGTGTGGCACATGCATCTAATCCTAGGTACTCAGGAGGCTGAGGCAGAAGGATCACAAGGGTCTCGACAAATAAAGAAGTCAGGGAATGTGGCTTAATGGTGAAGCACCCCTGGGATCCATTTCTAGTACCAAACAAACAACAGTAAAGGGAGAACATACATATATTAACATATATTAGTGGGAAATGTTTATTTATTTATTTACATATTTATTTATTTTATGGTGCTGGGGATCAAATTCAGGGTCTCATGCATGCCAGGCAAACAAGCACTGAGCCACATCCCTGGCCCATGTATGATATTTATATTTGTCAAGTGTTCATTAAGTTCTCACCATGTGTCAGGTGATCTCATGTAAATCATTTTATTTAATCTTATTAATAACTGGGTAAGGAAGTTTTTGCTTTTTTTTTTTTTTTTTTTAACAGACGAGGTAGAGGCTCAGTTAACTAAGTAGAGGAAGGAAGTCATTCACTTAGTGACAAATCCAGGTTCCATACCCAGATCTGTCTGACCTGAAATCGACCACGGCAAGAAGACCATATATGTTCACCTCACTGATCTGTCTCATTTTCCTTCTCGGTTCACAGAAGGATGAACTCTCCCAGCCTCCCCTGAAGCTGGGTGGAATCACGTGATTTAGTCTCAGCTAATGAATGACCCCTAAAACTTCTCCTGTGAGCTTACATAGGCCAAATACTAGATTCAGTGGAGGATTTTACAGCTGTAGTAGCTACAGACTTTTTCCTTTTTTCTTTCTTTTGGTACTGGGGACTGAACCCAGGGGTACTTTGCCACTGAGATATATCCCCATCCTTTTTTATTTTTTATTTTTGAGATAGGGTCTCATCAAGTTGCCAAGGACCTTGCTAAATTGCCAAGGCTGGACTTGAACTTGTGATCCTCCTGCCTCAGCTTCCCAAATCACTGAGATTACAGGTGTGTGCCACCATGCCTGGCTCTAGAGACTCTTTTGAAGGAGTCTATGTCAAAGAGAATCTGTGCAGCCGGGCGCAGTGGCGCACGCCTGTAATCCAAGCGACTTGGGAGGCTGAGTCAGGAGGATCGCAAGTTCAAAGCCAGCCTCAGCAACTTAGAGAGGCCCTAAGCAACTCAGTGAGATCCCGTCTCTAAATAAAATGCAAAATAGGGCTGGGGATGTGGCTCAGTGGCCGAGTGTCCCTGAGTTTAAAATAAAAAAAAAAAAAAAGAGAGAGAATCTGTGCAGAGGTGATTCCTGTCCCCACCCTTCACTGAATAGTGATGAGAAAGAAATCTTCATTGTTTTAAGCGACTGAGATGTGGAAGATTTTTGTTATAACATCTAGTATTATTTGTTCCAACAGATCAATACTCTTTTTATTTTATTTTTTTGCGGCGCTAGGAATTGAACCCAGGGCCTGTGCTTGTGAGGCAAACACTCTGCCAATTGAGCTATATCCCCAATCCTCAATACTCTTTTAACTGCAGTATCTACCTATACATGTCATAAGAGCTAAATAAGATAATATGTGTAAAAATAAACCATGAAATGTTCCAAATTATTTTTATCACACAGCATCCTATGATTTGTTTTTGCACATGTCTAATAAGAACACAATTTCTGTGGAATACTAGTAAGCATTATGTGGGAAAATAACATCACAAAGTCAATAACTCTGAGAAAAACAGAGTGAAAAAAGTCAGATTTCTTTCAACCTACGACACTGTAGAATGGTGTTGGATTTACTAATGTGCATCATGACTCCATAACAGTATGCAGCATTCCCAAAGTGATTTTATTAAGAATCCCTTTCCATGGAGCCCATGAAATCAATATTCATCAGAATTCACACTGGGAATACCACCCCAAGTTATCTCCCATATCACCTAAATAAATTTACTTTTAAATATACTTGATAACATCTACTATTCTTCATGTAAAAAAAAAAATTATCTTACAGTAAAGAACACTCTCCTCCTTTTCCTTCTAAATGCAAAGAACCATTGGTCCCACCAAAATGCTAGAAAGAGTAACACTTGATTTTTGTGGTGCTGGGGATTGAACTCAGGACCTCACACATGCCAGGTAAGCACTCCACCACTGGGCTACATGCTCAGTCCTAAAGATTACTTTAAACTGAAGATATCTGAGGTATAGCTGATATAGAAAGAAGTCTTTTGTGGAGTTTCCCTTATGACTAAAGTGGAGCTTTCTGGGAATGAAGCTTTCACAAATCCCCTCTCCAGGAGCTACAGAGCCAGGAAGGAGAGAGATCATTCAGGACTTGCACCTGTATGAGAAACTGCATAAATGAGCACTACCACAAACTACCATACCTTCCATCCGGCCCACAGAAGCCCCCTTGTTCTTTCCACAGAAGTCTTTGCTCTCCCCTTCCTTTCCATTATTGAGTTGGTACATAAACTCCACCCTCAGCTTTCAGGGAGCCTCTTCTCCAAATGCTCTCAAATGTGCATGAATGCCACTTGTCCTCCTTCCTCATGTGCTATTTAGACTGAATGTGTCTCCCCAAAATTCATAAGTTCAAATTCTATCACCCGATATTATGGTATTAAGAAGCAGGGATGGCTCATACCTGTAATCCTAGAGACTTGGGAAGCTGAGACAGAAGAATCAGAAGTTTGAGGGCAGCCTAAGCAATTTAGCAAGGCACTGAGCAAATTAGTGAGACCCTGTCTCAAAATGAAAAATAAAAAGGACTGGGGTTATAGCTCAGTGGTAAAGTGCCTCTGGGTTCAATCCCTAGCACCAAAAAACAAAATGTAGAACTACTGTAGGTGATTAGGTCTTAAGGGCAGAGACCTCATTAATGAGATTAGATCTAAAACAGAGTCCCAATCCATTTTAGCACATGAGGATAGAGCAAAACTACGATCTCTATGAATCAGAAAGTTGGCCCCCATCGAACAAAATTTGCAGGCACCTTGATCTTGAACTTTCCAGCCTCCAGAAATGTGAGAAGTAAGTTTCCATTGTTTATAAACTTATAGACTATGGTATTTTTATTTTTAATATTCCAGTGTTGGGGATAAAAACCACAGGACCTCGCACATGCTAGGCAAGCACTCTACCCCTGAGCTACACACCTCCAGCCCCAGACTATGGTACTACGGTATTCTGTTCCAGTTGTCCCAAAGTACTAAGACATCCTGATGACACCTGCCTATTGTTAATTTGCAGCCCCTTGTCCCACACACTCCCGAACCCAAATCCGCAGAGGAAAAGTTGTCTGCCCTGCTCAACCCAGAATCATAAAGTAGTTTACCTCAAAGATGAAATGAATTTATAGGTAAAGATAATGTGAATCAAAGAGAAGCAGGGATGGATCAGTAGCATAGATTCATCTCAAATATATTTAAGATTTATCTCAAAGTAGAGAACATGCCAGTTCAGGACAAGGTTACCCTGCTTCCCAAACCTATGCTTTTCTCATGCATTGTGCTAGAGACTCTCAAACATTTGCTTTTTTCATAAAGAAAATAAAAATACTGTGTCCATTGTACATTTTAGGATTGAATAAAGAAATAAATGGTAGCACCTAATGCAGTGTCTAGAATATAGTAACTTCATAATGAATAGTAGCCCCTATTCCAGTCCCAACTAAGTCTCTGACTCAGCTCCCCACAAAACTAAACTGCCATCATATTTATTCCTATAAAGAAATCCTATTGTTCTATTTCTTGAGTAAGTATTGTCTACTACCGTGAAAGAAATCCATTCCTTTTTTGTTATCTTCTTGAAGATATCTCTTGCCATTTGTAAATCCACATCAATGGAAATCCCTTCTTCGGTTCCTCTTTGGAAAGAATGTTAAAGAAAAAACAACATGTAAACAGATGGAAGAGGCATAAACTTCGCATGTTATTATTTGTTGTACTAACAAGAAATATATATCTATGACAAACCTATGACATATAAAATATAAACTTTTATCTTGCCTCCTTTCAAAAGAAATCAACTTACAGGACACAATGAATTTTACAAACTATATTCTCCTTGTTAGACAGTAATAAGCTATTACCTCTATATTAGTTACATCATCAAATTTGAGCTATACTATTAGCAAAAATTTTTCCCCCAGTGCTGGGGAGTGGGGCAAGCACTCAACCACTGGACTACATCCCAACTCTAGTAAGATCTTATGTTGAGTATGAGATCTGAAAATGGCTATCCCCCACACTTAGTTTGCATACTGAGAACTAGAGCTACCTACTATCCACACACAATACCATTTCTATTTATATAACTTTGTAATTCCACTGTTTTCCTTAGCAGTGGACTAATGAAATAATAGTGGCTTTACAATTCCAGGAGACAACTGCTCAGGGAAATGGCTCCACTGTTCCTCACAGAAAACTTCCTGCACCATTCATTAACAATTCAGAAAGACCCATTAATGATTCAAAGGAAAGCACGGACAAATAGTTTGACTGTGAGATTGACTCCTTTATCTCAAAATCCTGGCCTTGCTGTTTCTACCCATCCAGGATCCTTGTATATTTGCCAATCCTCATCAAGCCCACAGTCCTTTCTCCCACACTGAAAGACTGTCCAGGTGTAGTGTCTTATCAACAGGTCACTTTGGTGATGTTTGAGGAGCCAGAATTCAACAAGTCTAACATTTTAAAAAACAATGCATTATGAAGAAACATGCTTTCTGGATTAACTGATCAATAGTAACATTAGGAGCATGGTGGTGAATGTCTATACCCCAGCTACTTGAGAAAGCTGAAGTAGGAGAATCACAAGTTTGAGGCCTACCTGGGCAACTTAGTGAGACTTTGTCTCAAAATAAATATTTAAAAGGGCTGGGGATACATAGCTCAAGAGTAGAGCAACCTGGGTTCAATCTCTAGTACTGGGGGGAAAAAAAATATATATATATACATGTGTATACACACACACACACACACACACACACACACATAAGTATTGGCTA
Organism: Glaucomys volans; assembly: GCA_020662805.1. Classification (NCBI taxonomy): domain Eukaryota; kingdom Metazoa; phylum Chordata; class Mammalia; order Rodentia; family Sciuridae; genus Glaucomys; species Glaucomys volans. Next base: position 28,133 of record JAJEJO010000575.1, on the reverse strand, counting down.
CTACCATGAAAGAAATCTATTCCTTTTTTGTTATGTATATTAGGGCTAGCATATACATGTAAGTTCTAATTTTAAATTTTTCTCCCTCTTGAAATACTTTCTCCTTTGCAGCCTTTGGCATTTTAAAAGTATGTCACTCCCAGAAGGCTGGCACAGATACTTTTCTGCTTTAGAAAGATAATACTGCAGGGGAGGAAGAGAGTTCTCTATCATACCTCATTCCAGTTCTTATGTGGGCTCTTTGGCTGATCTAGGAACTAAATGAACATCAGGTTGATTAACAAAACAAAAGCACTTGCTTGGGCACATGCCTGTAACCCCATCAACTTGGGAGGCTGGAGGAAGAAGGATCACAAGTTCGAGGCCAGCCTCAGCAATTTAACAAGACCTAAGCAACTTAGTGAGACCCTGTCTCAAAACATAAAGAGGGCTGGTGAAGTGGCTCAGCGGTAAAGTGCCCCTAAGTTCAAACACCAGCGATGTTTAGTTTTCCTGGGCTTATCTAGTTCCCAGATGACATCCCTGGGACCAACACTTCTTAGTCCCCAAGATTACTTAGAATGCATCTGGGTTAAAAACCAATGGAACCGCCTTGGGTTGTGTAGGGGAAAGGAACAGGAGTTAAGACAGTGCTGCCTAGCATCCAGGAGGGGATCAAACATGTGTACAGCCATCTTCTGAATCAGTGAGCCAACTTGAGACCAAGTTAAGGGAGGGGGAGGACCTGACCAGGTAAAGGAAAACCAGTATGAGTTACACCAGCCAAAGATCAGCAGGGCAACAGCCTCCAGAGGCAGCAGAGGGCAGCCTAAGACCCCCTCATACTGCTATCCCTCCAGCTCCCCCTCACATATCCAGGTGCCACACAGAAAGTTCAAATAGTAAGCATTAAAGGAATTGCTTAAACTACTGGAATCAGACCAAGTGTTAAACCAAATAGGAGAGAAATCAGAATTTTCTCCATAGCAATGAGTTAAAAACAAAACAAATAAGATCCATTTTCCTTAGTGATCCCACACAGTGGACGATGAAGTGAATTCTTGGTTTCTAATTACTAAGGCAATGTTAGATTTAGCTAATCAGGGGTTGACACAAATTCCATAAGAACACCATTCCTTCCAATTGGATAATAAAGGAAAGCAGGTGGAGGAAGTGAACAACGTTAATTAGGAATTACAACTTACAGCCCAGTAGAGTGTTCCTTGCTAAAATGGAAGAATTCTATATACAACCAGCTCTGGAGTTCTCAACATTGAACTCTGTGCATTGATAGTAATAGTCACACATTAAACTAACTCTGAACATTTCATTTAAAATATTTCACAGTATCTTAAGTGAAGGTAAGTCTCACAGAAATATTACCTTTGCTTTAAAAAGCTTGCAGTCAGACAAGCAGGAGATGAAAATATTATTCCAATTTCACTAGAAAATTAATAACAGGTGTTAAGTCAAAACACACTTTGAAGCAAGCCTCCTCTCTTCCCATGTCTGAATAAATAACAGATGTCATGAAATCACTAATGAAAATATTCTCTTAAGTCTCCCAAATTTAGGTATAGTAGTTTGTACACATTATTGCTAAATATTACAAAAACCCTTCATAGTTTACTTTTTCCAGTCATCCATATTTGAATAAAATCCATCATTCTGAAGACAAAAACTCCAGCTCTCCAGAGAATACACAGGATACAAAAACAGTTCAACTCTCTGAAGGCTTGGTGAGCTTTTTTGATTCATTCCTGCATCTCCTTCACCTAGATAGGTGGCTGGCATAGTGTATATTCTCCACACATCTCTTATTTATATTGAATAAAACATGAGTGACAGGGTACATCAATGACTATTCAAACTAAGAGGTGGTGGAGGAGATTCATGGTCAAATTTAAATTCCCTCATGACAGAGTCATGAGTCTTGTATCCAGGACAAAGGACGAGCACTTTAGAAACAGATGAAACTGGTTTATAATTAATCGGACACAATCACCTTTTAGCCACTTCATATTCACTACTTCCTCTCTTCACTGCGAGCCATTTTTCTGCCAGGGACTGGTTCATTCGGCTTATTTCTGGCAGGATTTTCTTGGAAATGCTTGTGGAACTAGCATCCTTAGAGGAAGGAAGAAACTAGGATGATCAGGAACACACACACAGGCTGAGGACAAGCAGTACAGCAGAGCATCTGCACATGAGGTCCACAGGCCCCAACCCTCCCAGGCAGGGTGGGCGAAGCTTTGGCAAGATTGGCCTGGCTGTTCTACTTCCTAGCCTGGGCCACTTTGCTTATTCTGCACCTCAGTGTCATCATCATCAATTAAAAAAAAAAGGCTGGGGATATAGCTCAGTTGGTAGAGTGCTTGCCTCCCAAGCACAAGGCCCTGGGTTCAATCCCCAGGACCGCCAAAAAAAAAAAAAAAAAAAGATAAGACAAAAGAATTGAAAACAAACCGAAACAGATACTCGCAAATCAATATTCACTGCACCACTGTTCATGATAACCAAAAGATGGAAATGACCTAGTGTTTATCAACAGATGAATAGATTAAAAGAAAAACAACAAAAAATGAGGTATATATATGCAATGGAATATTATTCAGTCTTAAAAAGGAATGACAGTCTACAACATAGAAAAACTGAAAACATGCTGAGTAAAATAAAAGAGATTAAAAACAATAAATATTGAACATATTGTATGATTCTGCTTATATGAAGTGTCTAGGCAAATTTATAAAGATAGAAAGTGGAAGTTGCTAGGGCTGAGGAGAAAGGAATGAGAAATGATTATTTAATACAGAGTTTTTGTGGTGATGAAAAAAATGGATAGTGGGGATAGTTGTACATTGTGAATATAGTCAATACCAATGAATTGCAAATGTAAAAGTGGTTGCCAGGCATGGTGGCACATGCCTGTAATCCCAGCAACTCCAGAGGCGGAGGTAGGAGGACTTCAAGTTTAAGGCCAGCCTCGGCAACTTAGCAAGGCCCTCAGCAACTTAACAAGATGCTGCTTAAAAATTTTAAAAGAGGGTGTGTGTGTGTGTGTGTGTGTGTGTGTGTGTGCTGGGGGTGTAGCTCAGAGGTAAAGTGCCCCTGGGATCAATTCCCAGTACCAAGAAACAAAAAGTTTAAAATGACAACTTTTATGTTCCATGTATTTTACCACAAAAGAAATGGAATAACAATACCTACTTCTCTGGGCTTTTCTTAAGATATAACCCCAGAACTCCTGCATGCCAAGCACCTGTCCTACCATTGAGCTACATCCCCAGCCCCTCCCTTCAGCATCTTGATCTGAGTCTTGGGTCACCCCTATAACTTGATCAAGATGACGATTACTTCATCCCATGTCCCAGGAATCTTAGGATAATGAATTGCTCCCTATGGGCACTGAATGCCACTTTATTTTCTGCTTTGAAATCTCCAGCTGCTCTCCAGTGAGTGGCATCAGACTCCCTTCTTTCATGAAGACTTGAGCTCCTTGCTGGCTGTTTCCTCACTGCCACCATTCCTGTGGCCACTCTTCCTATCACCATGCTTGGCAACATCAGAACTGATGAGCACAACGTATCTTCCACCTTAGTCTCTTCTCTTTTTGTACTGGGGATTGAAGCCAGGGGTGCTTAACCACTGAGCCATATACCCAGCCCTTTTTTCTATTTTATTTAGAGACAGGGACTTGATGAGTTACTCAAATCCTCACTAAGTTGCTGAGGCTGGCTATGAACTTATGATCCTCCTGCCTTAGCCTCCTAAACAGCTGGAATTACAGGTGTCTTAATTCTTAATCTCAGCTCCACTCTTCCTCTGCTTCACCTCAGCCATCCGTGTCCTGAATCAGGGTTCCTAATCTGACACAATTGACCTTATGGTTCAGAGAATTCTGTTTTGAAGGGCTATCCTATCCTTGTAGGGTAGGAAATTTAGTAGCATCTGTAGTCCTACCCACTAGATGCCAGTAGCAGGTGATCTTCACATCAACATACCTCTACCCCCGAGTCATGACAACCTAAAATGTCTTCTGACATTGCCGAATAATTCTGGGATACAAATTCACCCCTAGTTAAAAGCCACAGTCCTATATGTAGGTGATAAGCTGGAATTTCATAATCATCAATTACTCTCCATCTCTGAAATTTCTACTGAAAACATTCCCTTCTCTGACATCCAATACCATCTTTTGGATTCATTTCTTTTTGAGGGAAACCCGGTCCCAGGTTCCTTGAGGCTTTGGAATCTCCCGTCCTTGGACCCTGTGGTTTGTCCACTGTCCTCCCTCCTCTCTTCCTTACTCCAGTCACTTCTCTCTTTCATTTCTTTCCTATCACACTTCGCCAGGAAAATTCCATTTGTAATTAATCTCAAGTCTAGATTACTAGAAAATCAAATCCAGGCAGCCTCATACCACTGGAGACAACTACCCAACTGTGCTCAGTGATTGCACTTGAAGATTATGATCACAGATTTCAAATGCTCATTTGATACTGCCTAGTCATTTCTGAGAATCTATATTTTCTCACTCTATGAGACAAATATTGCACTCTTTCCTTTCCTTCCTAAGCCTGCCACACACCTTTGCTTCTCTCACATTCAGATGAGGACACTGCCTTGTTCCTCTCTGAGAAAAATGAAGTCATGAGCCAAGAACTCCCCTGCTCACCATTGCCCTGCCCTCACCTGCACTCTTCCTTATTACAATGGAAAAACTATTTCTGCTCAAATTCTTCAATTCTGCTCTGAATTCTGCTCCTAGGATATAGTTCTCTACTCCCCTTTCTATCAAAGCTTCTCAGAATTCCCACAGTCTTGTGGGGGACAGGAAGGGGAAGGAGAGGTACTGGAGACTGAATCAGAACAAGATATATTCCATGCTTTTATAATGATGTCAAAATGGATTCTACTGTCATGTTTAACTAAAAAGAACAAAAAGAAAGAAGAAAGAAAGAAAGAAAGAAAGAAAGAAAGAAAGAAAGAAAGAAAGAAAGAAAGGAAGAAAGAGAAAGAAAGAAAGAAAGAAAGAAAGAAAGAAAGAAAGAA
>JAJEJO010000575.1:7571-23002 GCA_020662805.1 Glaucomys volans | reverse complement strand
AAGAAAGGAAGAAAGGAAGAAAGAAAGAAAGAAAGAAAGAAAGAAAGAAAGAAAGAAAGAAAGAAAGAAAGAAAGAAAGAAAAAGAATCGTCACAGGCTCTGTTCTCGTTTTGCACCCTGTCCTCTTCTGTGTCCATTCCACCCCAGTCAGGTTTCCTCCTGTCTCTGGAACACAGTTTTAACTCTGTGTCTCTCCTACTTAATCTCTCAGTCATGGTTACAGTATTGATCACTTTGATTTTGTGCCTTTTCCTTTTCTTCCTTTCTTCTTTTTTCTTTTCTGCTTTTTTTTTCTTTTTTCTTTTTTCTTGCTGTGTTCCTGGTCTCTATCTCCCGGGTCCAAGCGATCCTTGACCATTAGCCCTCTGGGTAGCTGTGGTGATGCACCTACCACCATGCCCTTTTTTTTTCTTTTGGATTCCAAAATATGTTTATTGGGATGATTTCCAACCCATCTTGGTCCAGGGTGCTGCTCCTCCTGAAGTTGCATCCCGTAAGCCTTGCTTTTCCTCCTGTGTGTTGGCAGTGGACAGTGGAGCAGCTAACACACAAAACTGACAACTGTGCATGGCTGAAGACTATGGTGGTTTTATAACATCCTGGGCATTTCACATCCATGATATAGGACTGGGCCTCCGCTCAGGTGCTTCCTGCAGTTTTCGCTTCTCTTTTGGACGGAGACTAGGCCTATTTTCTGGCAGTTGTTACTGATGATAAAGTCCCTGTGCCCTTTCATCTGGATCCCTTGCTTTATATTTTTATTTTTTACTTATTTTTTACTTATTTATTTTATACTTTTTATTTTTTTAGTTGTAGATGGACACAATACCTTTATTTTATTTATTTATTTTTATGTGGTGCTGAGGAGTGAACCCAGTGCCTCTCACGTCATAGGCAAGTGCTCTACCACTAGGCTACAACCCGAACACCACCACCTACAGTTGGATAGCTTCCATGTTTATGTTTCGGTGCCAACATCCTCCCTGAGCTCCAGCTTTGGATATCTCATCAAGTCTTTGGATCTCCTCTACAAGGACATTTCAAAATGATACTTTCTCATATAACTGGCTTCATCTTATACAACTCTTCATCTTTTCTTATTATCTTCAGCCTCACTGGCCTTCTCTCTGTCACACATACCAAATTTATTCTTGCCTGAAGACCTTTCTATGTGTAGTTCCCTCTTCCTTCAATGCTCTTTCTTTGACTCAGTTTTTTCATTTATAAAATGGAGCAAATAATATCAACTCCAGTTGATATTAATATTAGTCATTACTGTTATTACCATCATTAATATTTTTACTAATAAAAAGGACAAAGGGCTGGGCATGGTGTACACACTTGTATCCCAGTAACTTGGGAGGTTGAGGCAGGAGGTTCACAAGTCTGAGGCCAGCCTGGGCAACATAGGGAGACCCTGTCTCAAGAAAATCAATCAAAAATAAAAAGGGCAGGGGATGTAGCTCAATGGTAAAGCAACTTTGTGTTTGATCCCCAATACCAAAAAAAAAAAAAGAGTACAAAGGCAATAAATATGAGTTTGCAGTTCAAATCTGTTAGAAAGTTTGATAAATGAGGAAGTGAGAATGACATGATACTTTTTCAAAAGCATCCTAACAGAAGACATTATTTTAGTAAGAAATCTGAATACATATGAATAACACAATGCCCCAAATATTGCTCTGAAATCTAGAGGAAAAAACATTTTTTTAAAAGAAACAGAAAGTGTACTAGGTACCTGATGAGTTGTCACAAAGTTGGCATATGTTCCAGCAAAAATGTGTTTGACGTGAATATCCACAAGGTCTAAAAGAAAGGCAGAAACCCATGCCTGGAGTTGTTAGCAGTCAAAGATAAATCTGATAGCAGTCAAAGATAACCAAGTCAAACTGATTCATTTATGGGAAATACATACTGTCCAAAATTTTAACTATAAACAGCATAAAAGATTAATTTTTATAAGATTAAATATTAAATATACTTTAATGAAAAACTTAGCTTTCCAGCTATTTGCATAATAAATCTAGGTTCATGTATTTTAGAAAAGGTTTGATTAAATACATAAGTATACTGTTCTGATAAGTAATCTATTTGGGAGCTTTTTTGATATTATCTTCATCTTCAGGAATGATTACCAACTACTCCAGGAATCACTGCAGAGGAACAAATGCACAAATTTGAAATAAAAGTACTGGGGAAACCTTAGTTCTATGGGCTCCTTTGTTCTTTTTTTTTTTTTTTTGGAACCAGGATTGAACTCAGGGACACTCGACCACTGAGCCACATCCCCAGCCCTATTTTGTATTTTATTTAGAGACAGGGTCTCACTGAGTTGCTTAGGGTCTCGCTAAGTTGCTGAGGCTGGCTTTGAACTCACGATCCTCCTGCCTCAGCCTCCTGAGTTGCTGGGATTACAGGCGTGCGCCACCGCACCCAGCTTCTCTGGGCTCCTTTGAAGGAAGCTGAACACTATTTCCTCTTCTGTGGCATGAAAGGAATCATGAATCAGTGGGACAATTCATACCATCAGCAGAAATCAGGCAGCTCATGTCAAAGTTCTCTGTTGTGGCTTCCGAATGGGTTGGGTTGCTTGCGCAACCTGGTCCACGACCAAAAGATACCACCTGACCAGTGGTATAGACATATGCAAGGGTGTGAAAACTGCAGGAGAGAATACAAGACAATGAAGACCAAGGTTCTCATGGTTTTTGAGAATGGCATTTTTCAATATAAAACAACACAACTACTTTTACTAAGTACCCAGCTTCCTTATCACAATATCAGTGTAGAGGGCACCAGCTGATGTAGCTAAACAGATGGTGAGTATTAATTTATCTTAACATTAAAGATAAAATATTATTGATAGGTCTTTACTATGGCTTCTATCATTTATGCTTTAAAGGCAAATATTTTTATTTTTGTTTTCTTAAAACATTGGGTTAGATAGCTAAATACTCAAAAATGCCCTCATAATTAGGTTATGAAAAAGTCTGTATATACAAATATTCATCATATTCTACAAACATGAAACTAATTTTGTCTTATCAACTCAAGCATACAAGTACCACAATTTTGTTTTCAAGCAGTGCCCCCCCCAGCCAGTTTCTAGTAAGATGGTCTATTAGAAGCAGACTTCTAATAATGTCTTATTAAATAAATTAAGTGCCTAAGAAAAAAGATGAAAAAATTGAAAAATTTGAAGAAGGTAAATTTTTAGGAAAAAAAGCTCTATAAAAAAAGCAGGGCTGGGGTTGTGGCTCCGTGGTAGAGTGCTTGCCTAGCAGGTGTGAGACACTGGGTTTGATTCTCAGCACCACTTATAAATAAATAAATAAAATAAAGGTTCTTGACAACTAAAAAAATATTTAAGAGAAAAGAGCAGTCAAGCCAGAGCCAGTGGCACATGCCTATAACCCCAGTGACTGAAGAGGCTGAGGCAGAAGGATCACAAATTCTAGCCCAGCTTGAACCAGTGTCTCAAGTCAGCGAGACACTTTCTGGAGACAAAAAGAGCTGGGAATGAAGCCCAGTGGTAGAGCACCCCCAAGATCAACTCCCAGTACCACAAAGCGGGGAGAGTTTGGGGAAAGCAGTCCCACATTTTAGAGTTTTAAAGTTTGGTAAGATTCTGTATGAGTTGGGTGTGGTGGTGCACACCTGTAATCCTAGGAACTCGGGAGGCTGAAACAGGAGGATGACAAGTTCAAGGCCAGCCTCAGCAAGTTAGTGAGCCCTAAGCAACTTAGCAAGACCCTGTCTCAAAATAAAAAATTTAAAAAAGAGCTGGTGATGAGGCTCAGTAGTTAAGTGCCCTTGGTTTCGATCCACAGTACTCCTTCCCCGCAAAAAAATTCTATCAGTAGTTTTTAAATAATAAAACATAACATTTTCCACCCATGCTTAAAATAAAACCAGCCTATTACCTTCCACAATCTATCTGTGAAACCAAGCCATCAATTCTTTCCACAAGTTGTGGGCCTCTTGCCTTGACAGTGGTGCTGTGTCCTAGCTGTCCAGAGCTGTTGTCTCCAAACGTAAACACTTGCCCATCCTGTTTTAAAAGGAGGAACCAGATTAATTTCATGTTCAAAAAAGGTAACTAAAAGCTTCTAAATTAATTATCATAGGAGAATTTGTGGGGGAGGGGAAAGGGAATGGGGGATAATGGAAATTGAAATAAAATTTTTGGCATGTATTACTTTGTCAAAATGAACACAAATACTAAATACAATATAATGCTCTTGTTAAAAAATGAAAAAAATAAGAATTTGTATGAGAACAATATGTGAAATACAATCTCTACATAAATAGAAGGGGTCCTTTATTATGTCTTACAGTGAGTTTAGAGCTACCACATTAAACATACAAGATCATTGACATGCCCTTAAAAACAAGGCACTGTGGAGATGTATTGCACAGCATGGTGACTATGGTTAATACTAATGTGTTACTGGAAAACTTGAGAGAGTAGATCTTAAAGATTCTCACCACAAAAAAAGGTAATTATCTAAGGTGACACATATATGAATGATCCTGTGATAATCATTTCCCAGTGTACACATACATTGAAACGTCATTTTGTACACCACACATTTATACAACTTTTGTCGATTCTATCCCAATAAAGCTAGGAAAGAAAAAAGAACTAGGCATTTATTATGGTTTGGATCTGAAATGCTACCCCAAATCTCACATGTTGAAGTCCTGGTCCCCAGTGCAGCAGTGTTCAGAGCTGAGGCCTTTGGAAGGTGATTTGGTCATGCGGGCTCTAATCTCATCAGTGGATGAATTCACTGATGTATTTATAATTTAATGGGCTTTTGGGAGATGGTGGAAACTTTGGAGATAGGGTCTAGTTGGAGGAAGCAGTCCTTGGGGATGTGCTGTTGAAGGCCAAATCTTGTCCCTGTCCTTGTCCTCTTTACTTCCCAGCCACCATAAAAGTGAGCAGCCTTGTTCAATTGCATGCCGAGAAACAACAAGGCCAAGAGATCATGGCCTAAAAGCCTCTGAAACCATGAGTCAAAATATACTTTCCCCTTCCCCCTCCCCCTCCCCCTTCCACTCCCCCCGCTCCTTTTTTCAGTTCTGGGATCAAACTCAGGGTCTTGAGCATGCCAGGCAAATATTCTACCAGTAAGCTGTATATTCCCAGCCTTAGATCAGTCTTTACTTAAAGTTGATTTTCTCAGGTTGTTTGTTACAACAATGGAAAGCAATTAATAAATATCTGTTAAATTAATAGATGGATAAATTAACTGGCTCAAGAGTAACATCAGCATTGAAGTACAGAGTTGCTTTATTTATCTGAGCTTTTTTAAAAAAATGTTCTTTTCAAAAGATGATTCTATGATTGAAGCAACTCCACCTTTCTCTGTCAACTAAGAATAATATAATTCACTGGGATCCTAATTAGAATAAGATATAGTCCATGTTTGTATAAATACATCAAAATTAATTCTACTATCACATATAACTAAAAACAAATAAAAAAAGAATAATTCAAACAATGAACAGTTTCCTAATTTAAGATGTGTTTTTAAAACAGGAAGTAAAAATTGCTTGGTAAGCTGGGAAGATAGCTCAGTAGTAGAATGCTTGCCTAGTATGTGAGAAGTTTTTGGTTTGATCCCCAGCACTGCAAGATATAAAATAAAAAAACATTTGGAGTATAAACGTTTGTTTTGTTTGGTACTAAGGATTGAACCCAGGGGTGCTTTACCACTGAGCCACATCCCTATCCCTTTTTACTTTTTTATTTTGAAGCAGGGTCTCTCTCACTATGTTACTTAGAACCTCAATAAGCTATGAGATTGGCTTTGAACTTGTGATCCTCCTGCCTCAAACTCCCAAGTCGCTGGGTGGAGTATACAGTTTTTAAACAAGCATTTAACAAGTATACAAATGGTTTTCAGGTCTATTCCTTATGGTTATGGGAAGAACACACCTACTGGAATACATTATCTGGCCAAAACAAGAGGTAGAGGAAAAAATCTTCATGAAACTGGGTCATAATTGTGCCAAGCAAGAAACTGAACAAAATCTGTAAAGTGAGCTATTTAGAATTATAAAAATTACTTGGTAGTCTCCTTAATAATTTTTATCTATAGCACTAGTGCAGTGGACCACTACCATTAGTTATCCTAGTACCTTTGGAGGCTGAGGAAGGAGGATCTCAAGTTCAAAGCCACACTCAGTAACTTAGCAAGGCCCTGCACAACTTAGCATGACCCTGTCTCAAAATACTTTTTTTTCTGTACCAAGGATTGAACTCAGGGCCAGATCACTGAGACACATCCTCAGCTCTTTTTGTATTTTATTTAGAGACAGGGTCTTACTGAGTTGCTTAGGGCCTCTTTGAACTCTTGATCCTCCTGCCTCGGCCTCCCAAGCTGCTGAGGGATTATAGGTGTGTGCCACCGTACCCTGCTAAAGTTAAAAAAAATTTTTTTAAAGGGGCTGGTTATGTGGTTAAGCCACTCTGGGTTCAATCCCTGGTACCAAAAATGAACTACACTGTCAATGAATAATTGCTAAAAAGATTAACTCATACATTAATCTAACTTAATAGGTATCTGAATACATTTTCTAATGCTGAAATTAGCTTTTTTATAGGATCTTGAAAAAATCATGATTTATATTTGCTTCATTTCTCCTCTTGAGATATCTATATGTTGAATAGATATGTCTAGATATTAATATACACCTCATGCTACAATTTGAACATTTATGCCTCAAAATTTATATGCTAAAATCCTACCCCCAACATGGTGTGGGAGGCAAGGTCTTTGGATCATGATTAGTCCTGAGGGCAGAACTATCATGAATGAGATTGGTACCCTTATAAAAGAGGACCCAAGAGAGATCCCTCACCCCTTCCACTATGTGAGGACATGGCAAAAGCTTGGTCATTAATGAGCCAGAAAGTTTGCCTTCAACAGACGTAAATATACTGTCACCTCGATCTTGAACTTCTCAGCTTCCAGAACCATAGGAAATAAATTTAGTTTTAAAGCTACCCAGTCTATGGTATGCTGTTATAGTAGCCTGGACTACATCATCTTGCTTACAACATTACTCAGAACATGTACCTTGTTAATCTTTATCTGGGATTTGTAAAAATTGCAAATTACCTGAGTAAGCACTGCAGTATGCTCATCACCACAACTGATATAAATCACACCTAGATTCTTCAGTGCACCAATTGAACGAGGCTTATAGCTTTGCTCTGTAAAAGAAAGCAGAATTTCTAGAGTTCAAGAAACAAATTCAGAATTTCATGAGTCTTTCTATTTGTATTCCGAGTAATACCTTTCATATTATCTCACAATTCATTAACCTAATTTTTAAAGTGCACAATCAGGAGTATAAAATAGAAAGCCCTATTTTGTTTTGATTTTTTTAAATATTTTTATTAGTTGTTGATGAAACTTTATTTACTTATTTGTATGTGGGTGCTGAGAATCGAACCCAGTGCCTCACACATGCAAGGGAAGCGCTCTACCACTGAGCCACAACCCCAGCCCTGTTTTGATTTTATTGGTACTGGTAAGTGAACCCACAGGCTCTTAACCACTGAGACACAACCCCTTTTTATTTTTTATTCTGAAACAGGGTCTCGCTAAGTTGCAGAGGCTAGCTTTGAAATACCGATCCTTTTACCTCAGCCTCCTGAGTCACTGGGATTACAGGCATGTGCCACCACGCCCTGTGAAAACTCTATTTTGGAAAAAAATAAAGGCTGTCCTTTAGCTTTTATTCTGAAGCTACCTAATCTTATGGAAAATCTGAGGCTATTGATTTAAAAAGCTAAGCTTTGAGACTAACTTCTAATAATACTGTTATTATATTTTACTCATTTCTGCCACATTATTTAAGTGCTCTGCAAATAGGTAATAATAGAGATGAGAAGAGAAACAACATCATGTTAAGAGTGTTAAATAAAATGAGATGGAAGCACTTGGCACAGTACTAGCACATAATAGATGCTAAGTGTATATATATATACCAAATGCAAAGAACTGAACAGGGAGGACAGAGTTCCTGGAGCAGACTTCTTGGTAAGTTTTGTTTTTACCATTCAGAAGAGTTTTGTCTGGAGGGCTGGTTATTTCCACTAGCATTAGCAATCTACTGCGCCAGTGGTTTCCAAATTTTGCTGCGCATTGTAATCCCCTGGCAGATCTGTAACAAAGATTGAAGCCTGGTTTTCACCCCAAAACATTCTGACTTCGTAAGTATGGAGTTTAACCTGGGCATCAAGACTTTTAAAGGGCTCCTGTGGTAAAGAGAATAATGGCCTTGCAAAGAAAAGTGGTCTCCTGCTTTCCAGTCCCAGAGCCTTGGATGTCAGGTTACTTGGCACAGGGGAGTTAAGGAAGCAGATAGAATTAAAATGGCTCATTCATTGACCTTAACATAGGGAGATAAGCCTGAATGATCCAGGTAGACACAGTTGCATCCCAAGGCCACTTAGGAAGAAGAGGGAGGGAGAAGAGTCAATATCAGAGTAATGTGACTTAAGAAAAACTTCATCAGCCATCACTATCTTTGAAGAGGAAAGAAGGCAGAGTCAATTAACGCAAGGGGATTCTAGAAGCAGGAAAAGGTGAGAAATGGAATACACCTCAACTGCCTCCAGAAGAGAAGGCAGCCCGTCTGATGCCTTGTCTTTAGTTCAGTGAGACCCAATGTCAGACTTCCGATCTCTAGACAGTAAGACGGTAATTAGGAGGACTGGGGTTGCAGCCTAGCAGTAGAGAGCCTGCCTAGCACACAAAGGCCCTGAGTTCTATCCTCAGCACTACAAAGGGAAAAAACAAAAACAAAACAAAAGAAAAAAACCCAGATAACAAATTTGTGTTGTTTAAAGGCACCAAGTTTTTGGCAATAGGAAACTAAAATGGCTCCCAGATGATCTGATGTGTCACAGAGTTTGGAAACCACTGTTTTAACCATTGAGACTGCCCCTGCCCTTTGTCCAGCTTGCAACTGGCAACACTTTCCTCACCTGGGACATTATTCCCACTGAGGGCCAGCTGCCCGGCATTGTTGTTTCCCCAGCCAAATGAAGTCCCACAGAGTGACAGGGCAAAGCTGTGAGCCCCTCCTGCAGCCACCTGAGCCAGCGGGATGCCCTCCAGGGATTTCACTCTCTGTGGGCTGGCTTGCGAGGGGAACTCCTTCCCCAGGCCCAGCTGCCCATCGCTGTTCTTTCCCCATGAAAACACTTTGCCATCTATAAAAATAAAGAAAAGAAATTCAGAGTTGCATATACTGGAATACCAAATTCAAGTAGAAATTACTACCTTAATCCTACAAATCCCCCCCAGCTGCATTGAGGTGTAACTGAAAAATTAAAATTACATACATTTAAGGTGTTCAACACTATTTTAATTTACATACATATTGTGAAATGAATGCCACAATCATCTAATATATTAATTTCTTTACATAGTTACTTTTTCTGTTTGATGACACTATTTAACATCCACTCTCTATGCTGCGGCTGTAGCTCAGTGAGAGAGATTGAAGCTGGGGCCTTGTGCATGCTAGGCAAGCACTCTATCCCTGAGCTTTATCCCCAGCCCTGGCATAAGGATTATTTGAGCTACATCTGAGAATCAACAGACACAGGAAGAGTTCTCTGCCTGCAAAAGAGTAGGGTATAAATTTCTCTAGTGAAACTGCCTTTCCTGCCCTAGAGAGAGGAGAACAACTCTCATCCCTGGTGATGGAGAGTTGGCATGGAGATGAGTCTGTACGAAAAAGATTATTAAAATAACCCTTGTCTTCCATTAGTTTCCCCATATATTTTCTAATCACTTCCCTGTAACTTATTTTCCCTTGAAGCTCAAACTCCCTTTCTTTGGGTAAAGTTGTATATGGGTCCCTGAGTCTAACAGCTTCTTTTCAGTTTCATTATTTTTCTGTGAACCCCTGTGTGCAAAAAGATTAACAAATATTGGGTGCATTTTCTCTGTTAATCTTTCTTCTGTTCATTTAATTCAAAGCCCCCCAGATACTAAACATAAGAGGGTAGAGGAGAAGATTTTCCTCCCCAGCATTCTCCTTTAAGAAATTTGAATTGAGGGGCTGGAATTGTGGCTCAGTGGTGGAGTGCTCACCTAGCATGTGGGAGGCACTGGGTTAGATCCTCAGCACCACATGAAAACAAATAAATAAAATAAAGTTATTGTGTCCATCCATCTACTACTAAAAAAACTACTAAAAAATTTGGATTGAGGATGGACAAAGTGTGGGAGAGGTTAGTAGGCAAAATGCAGGGTCATAATTTTGTCATCTTGAATTTCTTTCTTTGATCTAGGTTAAAGAAAAAAAGTCCTTTGTCTTGGTTTACCAGTGCAGATAAGCCATTTAACATAAAGGTCAACAAAAGCCATTACTAAGTTCTGAGGGAGCTGGCTAGTCAGATCCTATAAGCAGGGACTATCCCTTATGGTAAGATATGAATGAGGCACTATTTAAAGCATAGTAAGAACAAAGAAACTTGACCACGAAGAACACCATATGTGTTGAAATCTAGAAAGTTAAAAACTTTTAAATGTATTAAAATGAGTCCCAATACATTAGACATCAACAGTTATCATTCAGAAAACTATTTCCTAATGATACTCAAGAGTTCCAAAATGTGATTTTTACCTTTTGATAATGCCAGGGAGTGGTAGTGTCCACACGAAACTTGTATTATGTGTACACCAGCTAGAGCTGTTATTTTCCTATAATAGAAATAATACAAAATCTATTATAAATCCTTATTTAGGGTGAGTTGCCAGGTAAACTATGGATCTACAGACACATAAGACACCAATCATAGAAAAACAATTTTATTCTTTCTCTTTCTATTTTGTACCAGTGATTGAACCCAGAGGCACTTAACCACTTAGCCACATCCCAATCCATTCATATGCATCACTAATTAGATGATAGCATTGGTTACCTTAAAAGTGTCATAGTTGTGGGCTGGGGTCATAGATCAGTGGTAGAGCACTTGCTTAGCATGTGTGAGGCACTGGGTTCGATCCTCACTACCACATAAAAATAAATAAATAAAATAAAGATATTGTATCCAACTACAACTAAAATTATTTTATAAAAGGTGTCACCGGGCATGGTGACGCAAGCCTGTAATCCAAGCGACTCAGGAGGCTAAGCCAGGAGGATCACGAGTTCAAAGCCAGCCTCAGCAACTTAGCGAGGCCCTAAGAAACTCAGTGAGACCCTGTCTCTAAATAAAATACAAAATAGGGCTAGGGATGTGGTTCAGTGGCTGAGTGCCCTTGAGTTCAATCCCAGGTTAAAAAAAAAAAAAAGGTGTCATGGTTACTCCTGCTGTTTCCCCGCCCTTCATTGAATTTCTTCACTGTGACATTCACTGGGCAGAAATCACATCTTGTCAAGCTGTTTTTTTTTTCATTAACCTTTATTTTATTTATTTGTTTTTAATGTGGTACGGAGGATTGAACCCAGGACCTCACCTATGCTAAACAAGCGCTTTACCACTGAGCTACAACCCCAGTCCTTATCAAACTGTTTTTAACATGACATCAACGTTTACAAAAATATAGGACAGAATCCAAAACAATATATAATGCAAAATCTACTTGTATTGGACCTTAAGGCATTCTACAATATAATAATTTTTATTCTTTACTTATTGGCCTAAAAGAAAAATAAATTCCTTCAAACACATAGAGCATAGGTTTTGGAATTTATAGATCACCAATATCTTCATCACCTAATTTAAGCCCTATGAGATAAAGACAAAATAATCACATTTGTAGATCAAAAAGAAATAACTATCAGCAATTTCATGTGGTTGAACCCAATATAACTCAGAGAGGTCAAACAATTACCAAGTTATAGAAGTAAACACAAATCTTGGCCTTTTCATTTTAAGTGTGGTCTAAAGCTGCATCTGTACCCATTCTAGATTCGGCTTTAAGGTCTCTCGTACATAGTGAACTGTACACTAACTTGATGTGTGAGCACACCATAACCTACCTTTGTAACAAGTATCCTAGTTTCAGTCACAGGAACTAACTGTTCACACCCTGTTTATATAACACAGATGCAGCTCTCTCTATTCTCCACCAGTTTCTGTGTGTCTTTTCTTTTTTCTGGCTGTAACTATAACCTGCCCATGTGGTGGGGTAAAGCATTATGAACCACTTCTGCCCAATTCTAGAAGCATAAAGCCAGTTTAGATCTGTAAAATGAGATTTGCTGTCATTTTCTTTTAGCAGATCCAAGTTCAGTTTTCATTCTCCCAAATCACATGATCTCTCATATGATTTATGACCAGAAGAGGTAAAAAAAGGTAACTTCCTGAAAGTAAAACAGGCATTTCAAAATTCCCTAAATGTGTAATTCATGAACACAAAATTCAGAACTAACTTTTTGTTATAGTACCTGTTCTGGGAAGCTATTTGTGAGGAAATGTGATATTTCTTACCATTTATTTTCAAATTTACACAATAGATAAACAGGAGAAGAGACAGGGTGTATTTATGCATGCTTATCATTGCAGAATAGCCTAAAGTAAAAACTTATATATTTGGGGGCTTCAATGGAAGAGCATCAGAGTTTCTTCTGGGCTTTTTGATGGTAGTGATGATTGCACTCAGCTCCATGGCAGCTGAATTTGCAGGAAACAACCACAAAAGAAATTAGGGGCAATTTTATTTTGGGGATTCTCCACAGTAGTCAGATAAAGGATGTTTAGATAAGATTCTTTCTGCATCTTCTGCAGTCAAATGGTTTTACTTTGAAATAATCTTGGGGCTGGGGATGTAGCTTAGTGGTAGAGCATTTGCCTAGCATGAGTGACGCTCTGGGTTTTCAATCTATAGTCCTGCCATAAATAAATAACCGTGGGTCCCACAGTTACATTCCAACAGATAAGGTTAAAGATCAAAGAGACATATCCCATTTCATTCTGCCCTTTTCCTTCACAGGACTTTAAATTTAGTGTCAGACTTTTCTTTTTCCCTATCTTCTTCCTGTACTACACTGTAATTCCTAAGTTTAGGGACTGTGTTCCTCAGAGTCCTCTTTGTATCCTGGCATCTTGCATGGTGCCTGATACATGGTACTCAAAATTATTGAACAAGTAAAAGAGTGAATTGAAATACTTACGTAGGGATAAAGTTTATTTCTTTAATTTCTCCAATCCCCAGTTGCCCTTCAGAACCAGCTCCCCACGCAAAGACTCTTCCTCTGTGGCAGACAGCAAGAGAGTGCTCCTTACCGCAGCTCACGAGATCAACACGTAGAGTTTTCAATGCCTGAATTAGTTCTTTAATACAAAATAACACCCCCCCAGATTAATTAGTTTCACATAAACCTTTCCTTCAACAAGTAGTATTACTTAGATTCTTCGTCCCATTCAATAGTCTTGTGGGGTTTTTTGTTGTGGTTGTTTGTTTGTTTTAGATGGGGCCTTGCTAAGTTCCTGAGGTCAGCCTCACACTGGTGATCCTCCTGCCTCAGCCTCCCAAGTCATTAGAATTATAGTCATGTGCCACCATGACTGGCTCCCACAGTCTTAAATCAAAACCTAAAGCCCATGCTACAAATTGGAGGAGATAAGTTTAAAGTGTATGACATCACTTCATAGGAAAATAAAAATTGGAACACTGTCTGGCTGAGACTCTAGAACCTTGGGTTCCTATGTAATCAAATGAAACCTAACAGCAAAGGTCACAGCCTAGGAAAATGAAACTTAAGCTTAACCAATCAGAAACTAGCAGCTGACCTCTAAGGACTTTAAGCAATTCAACAAGATTTCTGCCTTGCTTCCTCAAACACCTTATAAAAGTTTCCCTCTTGAATCCCTTCAAACACCCTTAGTGGAGACTAACTGCCTGAGGTCTGATGCTGCCCAGTTCATGAATTACTAAATACTCAAACTCTTTAAAATTTTAATGTTCCTAAGTTTATCTTTTAACAGCAGCTAAAAAGGTGGGCACTGTGGAGGGCAGAGGCCCATAGGGCTATGATCTTTAGCCAAATGCTTCTCTATGATGGTAGTAGCATATACAATACATTATCATCAATAAGCACCCTACTGTTCAACAGCACATCAAACTTTCTCATTCCTATCGCTTGATCAACCTTTACCGATCTTCCCTCTCTCCTACATTTCCCAACTTCTGGTAACCACCATTCTATTCTCAATTTATATGGAGTCAACTTTTTTAATTCCACATATGAGGCCGATCATGTGAGACTATTCTTTGTGTCCCTGGCATATTTCACATAAAATATAGTGTATACACTCTTGAAGCTAAGTGTGTCTTCAAGTTTAATTTCGGTGAATTTCCACGCATGTAAATTACTTCTGTGTAAAAGATTGATATATTTTTTTCTCCTTTTAATTAGTCTTTGGTCAGTTAAATTTGCAGGCTCCAGGAAATGAACTTGAGTGGGTAGAAGGAAAGTTTTCTATCCTCGGCACACCTATTGCAATTATTTTAAGCAAGTAATCAGGAACATGGTGAAATATTTAGTTAAAATAATATCAGTCACTATTATTTATAAAAGTTCCTAATGGGAAACGCCTAATTTCCACAAAAGAATAATAATTAAATTATAGGACTCTCTGAGCCTGGACTATTATGCGACAATCTAAAAGATATTTTCAACTGGGCATGGTGGTGCACACCTGTAATCCCAGCAACTCCAAAGCTGAGGCAGGAGGCTCACAAGTCCTAGTCCAGCCTCAGCAACTTAGCCAGACCCTCAGCTATTTACGTAGTCCCTGTCTCAAAAGAAGGCAGGTGTGATGGTGCATATCTGCAATCCCAGTGGCTCAGAAGACTGAGGCATGAGAATCTCAAATTCAAAGCCAGCCTCAGCAATTTAGTGAGGCCTTGTCTCAAAACAAAAACATAAAAAGGGGGCTGGGGATATAGCTTAGTTGTTAGAGTGCCTGTCTGGCAAGCACAAGGCATTGGGTTCAATCCCCAATACCTCAAAAAAAAAAAAAAAAATACATATAAAGGGCTGAGTGGTTAAGCTGTTAAGCTCCTCTGGGTTCAATCCCCAGTATCAAAAATATATTATAAAAGGATATTATATGACATTATTTGTTAAAGACACAATTTACAGAATTCTATAAATACTACATATACAAAACTGTATACCGACATGATTTTTTATAAAAATTAAATATGTACACACAAAAATGGACTAGGAGAAAATGGCAACAAATGTTAGACGTTATCTTTGGGTGTTGGGGTTACAGGTGACTTCTTTCCCATACTTCCATAACAATCAGTGATGGTGAAAATGCTATTCTACTAGCTAGACCTTGGCTCAAAAACAAACTGAACAAACGGGTTGGGGATGTGGCTCAGTGGTTAAGTGCCCCTGGGTTCAATCCTTGGTACAAAAAAAAAAAAAAAAAA
>JAJEJO010000574.1:435330-448316 GCA_020662805.1 Glaucomys volans | reverse complement strand
TACTCCAACAAAATAGAAAACCTGGAAGACATCAACAGGTTCCTAGAAGCATATGAGCCACCCAAACTGAATCTGGAGGACATACATAACTTAAATAGATTAATTTCAAGCAATGAAATAGAAGAACTCATCACAAGCTTACCAACAAAGAAAAGTCCAGGACAAGATAGATTCACAGCCAAGTTCTACAAGACCTTTAAAGAAGAGCTCATTCCAATACTCCTCAAAGTATTCCATGAAATAGAGGAGAAGGGAACCCTTCCAAACTCATTCTATGAAGCTAATATCACCCTGATACCAAAACCAGAGAAGGACACATGGAGGAAAGAAAATTTCAGACCAATATCTCTAATGAACATAGATGCAAAAATTCTTAACAAAATTTTCGCAAATCGCATACAAAAGCATATTAAAAAAATGCACCATGATCAAGTGGGTTTCATCCTGGGGAAGCAAGGTTGGTTCAACATCCAGAAATCAATAAATGTGATTCACCACATCAACAGACTTAAAGACAAGAACCACATGATTATTTCAATAGATGCAGAAAAAGCATTTGATAAAATACAGCACCCCCATGTGAAGAGAGAGCCTTCAGAGTGGGAGAAAATTTTTGCTACACACACTTCAGATAGAGCACTAATCTCCAGAATCTAAAAGTACTCAAAAATCTTTACACCAAGAACACTAATAACCCAATCAACAAATGGGCCAAGGAAATGAACAGACACTTTACAGAGGAAGATCTACAAGCGATCAACAGATTTATGAAAAAATGTTCAACATCACTCGTTATAAGAAAAATGCAAATCAAAACCACCTTAAGATTTCATCTCACCCCAATTAGAATGTCTTTTATTAAGAATACAGGCAACAACAGGTGTTGGCAAGGATGTGGGGAAAAGGGTACACTCATACATTGCTGGTGGGAGTGCAAGTTGGTGCAGCCACTCTGGAAAGCAGTGTGGAGATTCCTTAGAAAACTTGGAATGGATCCATCATTTGACCCAGCTATCCCACTCCTTGGCCTTTACCCAAAGGACTTAAAATCAGATTACTACAGTGATGCAGCCACATCAATGTTCATAGCTGCTCAATTCACAATAGCTAGATAGTGGAATCAACCTAGATGCCCTTCAATAGATGAATGGATACAGAAACTGTGGTATATATACACAATGGAATATTATTCAGCCATAAAGAAGAATAAAATTATGGCATTGTAGGCAAATGGATGATGTTGGAGACTGTTGTGCTATGTGAGATCAGCCAATCCCAAAAATCCAAAGGCCAAATGGTCTCTCTAATAAATGAATGATGATGCATAATGCAGGGGGGAAGGGTGGCAAGAATGGAGGAAGGATAGATAGCATAGAGGGAAGGGAGGGGTGGGGGCGGGGTGGGGGGTAAAAATAATAACAGAATGTGTGACAGATACCATTGCCCTGTGTGCATGTATGAATGCACAGATGGTGTGACTCTACTTTGTGTACAACCAGAGAAACAATAGCTGTATTCCATTTGTGTTCAATGAATCAATAAGTAAATAAAAAATTTTTAAAAATACAGCACCCCTTCATGCTCAAAACACTAGAAAAAATAGGAATAGTAGGAACGTTCCTTAATGTTGTAAAGGCTAACTATGCTAAGCTCATGGCCAACATCATTCTAAATGGAGAAAAGCTGAAAGCATTCCCCTGAAAACTGGAACAAGGCAGTTCTGGTGAGGATGTGGGGAAAAAGGCACACTCATACGTTGCTGGTGCAACTACTCTGGAAAGCAGTATGGAGATTCCTCAGAAAACCTGGAATGGAACCACCATTTGACCCAGCTATCCCACTGCTTGGTTTATACCCAAAGGACAATGTCCTCTTTCTCTACCCAAAGGACCACGTCCTCTTTCTCTACTTCTATTCAACATTGTCCTTGAAACTCTATTCAGAGCAATTAGACAGACCAACGAAATTAGAGGGATACAAATAGGAAAAGAAGAGCTCAAACTATCCCTATTTGCTGATGACATGATTATCTATTTAGAAGAGCCTAAAAATTCCACCAGAAAACTTCTGGAACTCATAAATGAATTCAGTAAAGTAGCAGGATATAAAATCAATGCTCATAAATCTAATGCATTTTTATTTGTAAGTGATGAATCCTCTGAGAGAGAAGTTAGGAAAACTACCCCATTCACAATAGCCTCAAAAAAGATAAAATACTTGAGAATCAATCTAACAAAAGAGGTGAAAGAACCTCTACAATGAGAACTACAGAACACTAAAGAAAGAAATTAAAGAAGACCTTAGAAGATGGAAAGATCTCCCTTGTTCTTGGATAGGCAGACATAATTCATAGAAATAGAGTCTTGTTAAGGAATTCAGTTCCTAAGCCAACATGGTAGATTTGGGCCTACTTTTTCTTCTATTAGTACAGGGTCTCTGATCTATTGCCTAAGTCTTTGGTCCAATTTGAGTTGATTTTTGTGCAGGATGAGAAATAGAGTGTTAATTTTATTTTGTTACATATGGATTTCTAGTTTTCCCAGCAGCATTTGTTGAATAGACTACCTTTTCTCCACTGTATGTTTTTGGCACCTTGGTGTAGTATGAGATACCTGTATTTATGTGGTTTGTCTATGGTGTTCTATTCTGTACCATGGGTCTGCCTGTCTATTTTGGTGCCAATGCCCTGCCGTTTTTGTTACTGTTGCTCTGCAGTATAGTTTAAGGTCTGGCAGTGTGAGGCCTCCTGCTTCACTGTTCAGGGAACTAAACAGACAGACACTTCACAGAAGAAAAAATATAATCAATCAACAAACATATGAAAAAATGTTCATCATCTCTTGTAATTAGAGAAATGCAAATCAAAACTACTCTAAGATTTCATCTCTAGTCAGAATGGTAATCATCAAGAATACAAGCAAATAATAAGTGTTGGTGAGGATGTGGGGAAAAAGGCACA
This sequence comes from Glaucomys volans, assembly GCA_020662805.1. NCBI lineage: Eukaryota > Metazoa > Chordata > Mammalia > Rodentia > Sciuridae > Glaucomys > Glaucomys volans. The sequence continues at coordinate 445,357 of JAJEJO010000574.1, read as the reverse complement.
CTCATACATTGCTGGTGCAACTACTCTGGAAAGCAGTATGGCAGTCCTCAGAAAACCTGGAATGGAACCACCATTTGACCCAGCTATCCCACTGCTTGGTTTATACCCAAAGGACTAAAATCAGCATGCTACAGTGACACAGCCACATCAGTGTTTATAGCAGCTCAATTCACAATAGCAAAACTATGGAACCAATCTTGATGTCCTTCAACAGATGAATGGATAAAGAAAATGTGGTACATATATACAATGGAATATTACTCAGCCTTAAATAAGAATGAAATTATGGCATTTGCAGGTAAACGGATGGAACTAGAGAATATTATGCCAAATGGAATAAACCAATCCCAAAAAACCAAAGACTGAATGTTTTCTCTGATAAGCGGATGCTGATCCATAATGGGGAGTGGGTAAGGAAGAATGAAGGAACTTCGGATTATGCAGAAGGCAGTGAAAGGATAGGTGGGTCAGTGGGCATGGTAAAGATGTTAGAATGAGTCAGACATCACTACCCTATATACATGTATGATTGCCCTACTGGTGTGACTCAGCACCATGTACAACCAGAGGAATGAGAAGTTATGCTCCATTTGTGTACAATGTGTGAAGATGCATTCTACTGTCATGTATAACCAATTAGAACAAATTTTTAAATTTTTAAAATATAGTAAGAAGAGGAGGTGGAAAAGGAGGAGGAGGAGGAGGAGGAGGAGGAGGAGGAGGAGGAGGAGGAGGTTGTTGTCGTCAGAGGACTAGGGTTGTGGCTCAGTGGTAGTGCACTTGCCTAGCACATGTGAGACCCAGGGTTCGATCCTCAGCACCACATAAAAAAAGTGAATAAATAAATAATATAAAGGTGTTGTGTCCATCTACAACAAAAAATATATATATGAAAAAAGAAAGAAGAAGTCAGAGAAATCTTGAACCTATAATCATTCTTTGGCTATGACTCTCAGTGATATGAAGAGTCACTGCAGGACTTGGAGCAGAAGACAGTCATATTGTGGTTTTACCTTTAGCAAGATACTCTAGCTGCTGTGTAACATAACGGGACATAACGGTAACATAAAGGGACAAGAATGGAAACAGAGAGACACACTAGAAGAACTGCAATAATCTAGGTAAGAGTTAAAAGCTAAGACCAGGGTGTAACAAAAGGTGGGAGGAAATGATCATATTCTAGAAGCAAAGGAATTTGCTGGTCAGTTAGATGTGAGCCAAGAAAAAAGAAAGAATCCAGGATGACACCAAGTGTTTTGGTCTAAGGAGCTGGAATAACAGCAATGCCACTAACCGAAATAGAGAAAACTGCAGGCTCAGAGGGAGGATTTCAGTGTAGGTATGTGAAGTGGGAGACATCTATGAGACATTACAACAAAAGTGTCCAGCAGGCAGCTGGACATACACACTTGGAGTTCAAAAGAAGTTCTAGGTTAAAAGTACAAACTTTGGAGTCATGAAAAGATGAATATAGACTCTGAGCAATGACAAAATATATTTTCCTTACTTCATGTAACTTAACATTTTGTAGCTGAAGGAATGGCTTCCAAAGGGTGTGAGCAAAATCATTTACCAAGGTAACAAGTCAAAACCTCACCCTCTGATGCTTCCCATTATTTCATTTTTAAAGTAATGTCTCTTCAAAATGTGGTCTATGGACCCTCTGAATCAGAATAAAGCTACTTTTTGCAATAAGCTCCACTGGTAATTTCATGCATATTCAGATTCTGAAAACCACCCACTCTGTGTTTAGAACTCCGGGGCTTAGAATGTTATTTGGAAGCTCCAATGTTTATATCTATAATGGAAATTAAGGGTGGGTCAGAAATGATGCACACAGCCTAAGAACAAGATCACTAGGAATCCCTGAAAAACAAGTTATCCAATAATATCCACAGACTGACACATGTTAAGGCACTATTCCAATATCCCAGATTAAAACTCCAGGTCTTTTTGAAGTAAAAGACAATGGATTAATTCTGGCCAAGGCCAGGGAAGCAGAAAGCATACAGTTCTGCAGTCTCCCACCCCAAATGGGGTTGAGAGCAGCTTAAAAACCAAAAAAAAACACAAAGAAGCGGGGGTGGGAGAGGCAGTTAAAATCACAAGATACATTTCATAAAGTGGAAAGAACATTCTCAAAAATTGCACCTTTTTACATACTTAGGAAGGCAAGCTTGCATTAACTCCATAGTTCAAAGACATTGTGGTCAGGGTGCAAGTGGGTGAGGATAGAGATGTTACCTTCTATGCCAGTAGCCTCACAAGGAAAGGGGTCTGATTTTACACAGGGTGAAATGTCTGAACAAAATGGGGTCAGCATGACCTAATTTTCAAATCAGCCCATAACAATGTGAATGGAATCTATCAATATTCAAAGAAATATTTTCTGTGCAAGCTTTTGATCCATTTCCTGCATTATCTCCTTAGCAACCCTTATTATTTGCCTTTACAATGGATCTCTCTTGCTCTGAGTTGTAACATCTTTGGTTTGGATGAGCATGATGCTTCAGGAAACATACGACAGTTCTGCTGTTTCTCAGTCATATCTGATTCTCTGGTGTCAACATTTAGAAAACAAGAAAAGCTTTCCAATTCTGTCTAACCTTGATTTTTTTCCTTTTACTATTTTTTGTTTGCTCAGTACACCATTTTGGTTACTCAGACAAACAAATAAACCCACCAAATACTTGAAAGGATTCTGCAAATTCACTTTCGGAAAAATGCTAGTTCCAGAAGATTATACAAACACGTTAACAGTTTCCTTGGGTAATTATTTAAGGCCCAGGTTAACCTATAGTAACTAACTAGAGTTTCTAAATTTTCCAGACCAGGGAAGCCATAAACCCAAAGACTACTACAAACAGAACATGAGGTCCCTAAGGGCTGGCACTCCAGAATGGCAGGAACCAGTTGTGCTAAGTGGAGTCTTCTGAACACTCCTGTTGGTTGTGGTTTATGTGACTTTGTTCATATACATTTCCTGCCTGGCCCTTTTGATACTGAAGTTATCATTCTTACCTAAATTAAACATTTCATTGGTCCAATACCCTGAAATGACATTTTCCTTTCAATCTATTTATCACAAAAGAAAACTCACCTGACTTGGCAAGCTATGCCAGCGAGAAAGCATCTGTTCCATTTTTAAATCATAAAGCCCAAACCTCTGGAATCTCTGGGGCTTTTTTCCAAAATATTATTTCTGACTTCAGCTCTGCTGAACAGATTTACATTTTAAATTAGAGTGGTCACTTTTCATTTGTCTCAAATTCTAAAATAATACATTACATTTTTAAAATTCAGTCATGTAAAACATTAATATGTTTGATTTATATGTTGCACATAAATTCTGCAAGGGTGCACAGACTGAGAGAGTCCAGAACAGAAATAAGAGATCATAAGAAAGAGTGATTAAGTGGTTTTAAAGGAATCTGCAATCCCTGGCCCAAAGCATCTTCAAAATGGGTCAGACTTGATTTTCATAACCCTCAAGAGAACAGAACCCAGGAGGAAGAAGGGCAAATTGTGGAGTCATAAAGTGCCAACTCTGACCTCTTTCTGGGAACAGAATGGGACCCCTTTCAGGCCCCATGCTGGCCTTGTCTCTGGTGCTGATAGAAAAAGAACATAGGCCAGATCCGAGCCAGACACTGTAACTGGAAGTCTCAGTTTCTAAGAAGAGGTCTACCCTTTCCACTGTAAGTAAAAAAGAAGGCCAGAGCATCACCAAATGAGGAGACATTAATATCGGCTAAACTCTTGAGCTTTCTTGGCAGGCAGCAAATTTGTGAATTGTGATTTAGATGTACTTTGAGGGTGACCCACAAGGGTTCATGTTTAGCATGTCCCTAAAGTGGCAATGCTGAAACTACAATGGACCTTTAAGAGGTGAAGCCTGGTGATTGGGTCACTGGGGCACTGCCCTTAGAAGGAATGAACATAATTCTCCTGGGGTCTTAGTTAGTTACTTCAGGAAAGTTGTTATAAAAAGGCAAGACTAGCTGCTTCCCAGTCTCTGTGGCCTCCTGTCTCACCATGTGATCTCTTCTTATACATGCTCCTGCCATGATGCCACCTGCCATGATGTGACACAGCTTGGGGATCTTGGGGAGCCAAGCAGATGTCAGGGCAATGCTCTTGAATCTCCAAAACTGTGAGCTACATAAATCTCTTTATGATGATTGCCCTTCTTGTTTTACACATGAGTGAGCCATACCTTGACAATAAAGAACATTGGGGTATATTGGGGTATGATGGATATGGATTAAATACATATGCCAAAGTGTCTGGGATGGTCTGCCATACTTTTCATAATAGATGTCTTCCCATGGTGGTATTTTATTTCAGTTATGTTAACAGTCCCTACAGTGCAGGTGTCTTTTTTCTCTTGGCACTTGGTGTTCTATTGCATTAGACATTCACCAAGTGTTTATTGACTCATGACTGATACAAGCTAGCAAAGGGCAAAGACAAAGATAATCTATTATATGTCCATTTTCAAGGCTGCAAATAGCACAAGATGCTGTCATGAGAAGCTTAGTAGAAAAGCTGCAGTGTGTGGTATACATATATGGCTAACCTGGGAGCTATAAACAGGGAGAAAAATTATGAAATGTAAAAATGTTTTTTAACAGTTATTTGCTTAGAAAAAATTGAGAAATTGAGACTTGGAAGGTATTGATAGTGTCTGCTAAATTGTCTGTTATTAAATATATTATCAAGGGAATAGACCCTTTTGTTGAATATTGTAAGAAGATAGCTTTAAACATAATATCAAGAGCAGGGAAAAAGAGAAGAAAAGTTATTTGGTAAAATACCTTTGTTAAAATTATAAGTTGCCATTTCCCTTTTATTTCTATAGCTATTGAAAGACAATGAAGCAACAAAAACAAATAGTCTCCAAATATTTCTAGCTATATTTTTAAAATTCAAGGATACAATATGATTCAGTAATTTTTTTATAACAACTACATGAGATAATGTACTGCCTCAAAGGATCTGTTTTAGTAAAAACCTAGAAAATAATTTAACTCCTCTACAGAAGCATTTCTAATTAGTCAGTTATGATAAACCCTAACCTGGCTAAGCAGAGAACAACAGTCTCCTGCCATACTTGATTAGAGGAAATAATGTGATGCTGCAAGCCATGGGAAACAAGGTAGACACTGTGCGTGTGTGTGTGTGTGTGTGTGTGTTTGTGTCCCTCTCTCTTTCTCTCTCTCCAAGAACCCACACGAAGCAGAAACAAGAGCTTCAGGGCAACATTACCACCATTGTCTTTAGGCCAGATTAGGAAGAATGCAGCTAGAGGTGACTGGCTCTCATTCTTCTCTAAGTCCATTCACCTCAACCTTCTCCCAACCCACACGTGTCTATTATATCTGCTCTGCCAACTGCCATCCCTCTCCATAGTCCAGGCTTGCATCATTTTTTCCTTCAATTAAGGCAGCTGTCTCCTATCTGGAACTCCTGCTTCCAGTATCCTTCCACTTGACTGTTACAAGAGTAAATGTTTTAACAATCTATAGGCTTAAATCACTTTATTCTGTCTATTGCAGGCTCCTTAATGCCTGTAGATCCTGGAGAGCAGGAACACTGCCTTTCTCACTCCTACATCCCCAGTGCCCAGCACAGAGTACTAGCACCCAATAGATTCTCAATAAATATTGCAGATAAATACAGAGCAAAGCATGACATGCACACCCCTTCACAATCTGGCCCCACTTACTCCTTGTTCCCTCATTTCCTGCTGTCCCTCAAATGATTCAGAAGCTCTGAATTATTGTGTGTTCCAAATACATGACACACTTTTACCGTTTCTGATCTTTGATGAGGTTACTTGCTGTTTAAAATACCTCTCACCCATGATGAAAGGGATAGGAATGTGGCACAGAGGTAGTTCTTTTCTAGCATGCACAAGGTCCAGAGTTCAGTTGCTAGCATCGTCAAAAATAATAATAAATTAAAATATTTCTCATCCTTTTTTTTTTCTCTTGCCTCCCAAATCATCTTGTGAAGTTCAGACTCATATACAGTTCAAGCATGAATGATGAATGAACAAATGAACTAAGAATTCTCTTGATGTCTCTTCTCTATTCCTGCATCTCACTGGCAAGAATTCCCCATTCCCACAATTCTAGTATCACTCTTTCTGTTTGGGATTTATATTATATGATATGCTAATATTAATTATAACTAATAGTAAACAAAACTAAGTTTCCTTGTTTGTTTTAAAAATTGTAGGCAATCCAAGATGGGGGGGCAGGGGATCCAGGAATTGAACCTAGGGGTATTCGGCCACTGAGCCACATCCCCAGCCCTATTTTGTATTTTATTTAGAGACAGGGTCTCACTCTGTTGCTTAACGCCTCGCTTTTCCTGAGGCTGGCTTGAACTTGCAATCCCCCTGCCTCAGCTTCCAGAGCCACTGAGATTACAGATGTGCACCACCACACCCGGCGAAAAACCCAGGTTTAATCTACCTATACTGAAATAGCTATAAGATATTGTCAGAGATAGTAATACCATAGGTTATGTATACTCCTAGTTCTAATATCCCTTACAGTTAGGTGAGGCCATGTGATTAATTCTAGCCAATGGGCTTGAAGAGAAAATGAAGTGTGGTATCTAGGTTGTGATAGCAAAAAGCTCATGTCCTTCACTCTTCTTGCACTTCTTCCAGGAAAACAACAAAGGATGGTGGAGTTGTAAGATGTAAAACCTCCAATAACATAAGTCCCCGAGTAAAAGACCACACCAACACATGAAATATAAATGAAAAATACACATTAGATTGTTATCTGACAGCAAGTTTATGGTTTGTATCACTCTTCTGACAATGTCTGAGATCAACAAATTAGATTGGGAGTTAGAATCCAATTGTTATGTTCTGAACACACTATCAGAACACTATCAAAAACAAGTCATCTAGTCTAACCTCCAACATTCATGATTAAAGGAAAATCTAATGAGATCTCTAATGAAGGATATCTGGCACAGCTAGAACAAATTGGGGAAAGGAGAATGTGATTCTTTCCAAAAGCATTCATTTTTGGAGATGCTAATTCTTCCCATTGATTCTTTTAACAATTCATTCTAAAGTACTCTTCCACTAGATTTTTCTGCTATATTTTTTATCCTTTTATAGATTAAAAAGTCTATGACATTATTGACTACTGCAAAGAAAGCCTGGCACAAGGTAAATGGAGATGATATTATATCTTTAAAAGGAATATGACTAAACAAGTTTAATATTTGGCCTTCAAATGAATATAGTATATGAGATTTGCAATTCACCTGTGTATTATATTTGAATCATCTACAACTACTTTTGTCTCTTTTAAGTTCCTTCTGTAATACTTAGAATATAATTCACATTTGACTTCAGATCTTCTGTACATAGACTTCCATGGAGCTAAGATAATAATATTTGACTAGTTTTAAAACCACAGTTTTGTTGTAATCACTTGCATATGAGATATTTTTAGAGAATAATTTGAACCATAATAAGAAAAAAAATAACTCCAGTTCTATTAAGTTCAGATTTGGGTACCTTCAAATGAAGGGAAATGTGAATGCCTGAAGACACTCCAATAGTAAAAGATGAACCAATCTGCTATTGAAAGGGCATAGCAAGCACACTGAATACTGTGTTCAATACTAGTAATAAACATGCACCAAATACTTTCCAGGTACCAGACACTGTACATACACTGTCATACTTAATCTTCACACAATGATGAAAAAGATGCTGTAATTTTCCTTCATTTTACATGTAAGAAAATGGAAGACTACAGAAGTTAAGAATAGGGATGGGAAAAGGAAAGAACAGTAGAAGGACTCTGATCTAACTTTCCAAGGAACATATATGAATGTACCACAGTGAATCTCACCTTCATATATATCCACAGGATACTAATTTAAAAAAAAAAAAACTATAAACAGAAGAAAGATCAGTAAAGTAAAGGTACAGAAACAGGGGAGAGAGGAAGGGAGGGAACAGGAAGTACTGGGAACTTAATTAGAGAAAATTATATTCCATGCTTATGTAATTATGTCATAATGAACCCTAATATTATATGCAACTAAAATGAACTAATTAAAAATTTTAATAAATAAAAAATTTAATATATGGTTAGTGTAAGTAGTTTTCTAGGGCTACCACAACAAAGTACCACAAACTAGATAGCTTAAACAATAGAAATTTATTTTCTCATAGTTCTAGATATCCAACATCAAGGTATCAGTAGAGTTGGTTCTTTATGAGGATTATGAGGGAAGGATCAGGTCTCTCTCCTTGACGTATACATAGAAGTCTTCTCTATGCCTTCACATCACCTTTCCTTTACAGGTGTGTCTTACAAGAATACCAGTCAAATTGGATTAGGAACCACACTAATGACCCTATAAAGGAATTACCTTCATAAAGTTCCTATACAAATAGTCACATTGTAAGATACTGAGGAATAGGACTTCAACATACGAGTGGGAGGATGCGAGGGAGGGACACAATAAATAGAGTCAGTGCAGAATGAGGACTTGAACCAAAGTCTGCAAACTTCAGAGCTAAACTCATAACCACTCTATTCTACTTCTTTATGGTAGCTTGGTTGCTCATATTTTTCCTGGTTGCTATGTACTTAGTTTGATTTCCCTACTAGACCAAAAATTCCTTGAGGGTAAGGACTATATCTTATTCACTCAAAAGGCATTTATTGAGCAATAGTCAACAATCATTCTGACACTATTATAAAATGACACTATTACAAAATAGTCAATAATCATTCTGACACTATTATAAAATACAGTGACTGCATGAACATGAAAAAGTTGCTATTCTCAAAGACTTGACTTTCGAAAAGTGACAGACACAGACAATAAAAAATAAATAAGTGTTATAAAGACAATAAAACAGAATGATGTGATAAGAGTGGTGGCTTCTTTAGATGGTGCACTAACACACAGGAGCAGATTTTCAAATTTAATTTCCATGAACCAGGAATCTTATGCACTATCAGGTTTCATTAATAATTTGAAGGATACAGGCGACAAGGAAGCTCACGATAAAAAGTCTGAGATATTCAGTGAAGTTCCTCGGGTCCTTCCATGTCAAACATGCACTCTTTAGCCTAAAAAAACACCTGAGGTTTTTAAGTGGAAATTCACAAGTCACCTCACATATCAGGAGAATGTTTACATGACAACTTAAGAGGAGGTTTGTAAAATAGGGAATATTGGCCAAAAACATTAATGCTTCTGCACAAAGAACAGACTTTGTTAAAAAAAATAATAATAATAATAATATTGAACTACTTGAAGAACATAGGATTTTTAAAAAAGGATCAGTGATGAACTGTAAAATTTACCTATGATAAAAGAGACCCTTCATTTTTCAGATGTTGAGCTAAGGTCTGTGACATAAAACGTTTCCATTGAAATCCACAGCCTTTCCAGAGAAGGAAAGCCAGGACCTACAATAAGAAGTCAGTTTTCTGAGCTGAAAATTCATACTGTCTTAAATAATGAGGCAAGGGAAATAAATATTGAGAAATGCCAAGATCATTATTTATATATTCCAGATAAAAAGTCCTATTCAGGTCTCCGGGGAAAGTACACACTCCACAGTCACCAGATCTTCTGTATCACCAAGTGGGCTGGTGAGCTGGATAAGATTTGCAGTACATTCTCAGATGCTGACAAGGGTACAGTGACACCTACTTTTCCACTAAGGTAACATAATTTTTACTATGTAAAAATCCAAAGTTCTTCATAGGCAAATGCACAATGTTTGGTAGTTATCCTACCCACTTCTACATTAACTGTACAAAATCTTTATTTCCTTTGTTCCTTTTTAAAATAAAATAATGGATTTTTAGTATAAGTTTCTGACTAAAACTGAGGCACTTGAATACAAATTTTCTCTATGATTAAGAAATTTTCTAAATTAAATTTTTCTTTAAAGTACTTCCAAAATAAAATTATAAATCAGTAAAATTGAACCATGTGAAAATCATGTAAGAGTTTTAAG
>JAJEJO010000574.1:338438-435230 GCA_020662805.1 Glaucomys volans | reverse complement strand
GTTTTAAGGGCCCTTTTCTGCTATTTTATCAAATTACTGGCACACTGTATTTTCTAAAAAAAAATACTAAAAAAAAAAAAAAAAACAATCAGGATTAAAGAATGGCTGAGTCATTTTTAACTGTCACAAAGAGACAACTGAGAAATATCTAGAAAATAAATCCAAGTTAATGTGGTAACAAAGAATGAAGAAACTGCTTTTTTAAAAAAAAAAGTTTCACTGACCAAAGTAGCTATGTATGAAGGAAATGAAAGATATTCTTTTGATGTCTTTAACTTTCATACCTCTTTTGTGGGGAAATGGGTGAGCTCTCTCTACAGGTTCACTTTTGTTAATGAGAAATTACACAATAGTTGCTAAAAAAATATATAATTGCTGACGTTTTGTTCAGCATCTCAATTTTTACTTTCTGATGAGGAACATTCTAAAGCTGTGGAGAAACAGCTAAAGTGAAAAATAAGAGTGAGATTAGAAATATTTGGAAAACAAGCAGAAGACGGATTATTATGACATGTTTTTTTAAAAAGTTATTTTGTTATCCCATTCCTCGGTTTATACCCAAAGGACTTAATTAGCATACTACAGTAACGCAACCACATCAATGTTTATAGCAGCTCAATTCACAATAGCTAGATTGTGGAACCAACCTAGATGCCCTTCAACAGATAAATGGATAAAGAAACTGTGGTATATATATATATATATACACAATGGAATATTATTCAGCCATAAAGAATAATAATATTATGGCATCTTCAGATAAATGGATGGAATCATGCTAAGTGAAATAAGCCAAGACCCAAAAACCAAAGGCTGGAAGTTTTCCCTGATAAGTAGATGAAGATACATAAGAGGGTAGGGGGGTGGGGGTTGAGAGAAGAATGGAGGAACTTTAGATTACACAGAGGAAAATGAGAGGGAGGAGGGGGCAGAGGTATGAAAGATAGTGAACTGAAACAGACATCATTACCCTATGTACATGCATGATTACATGAATGGTATGAATCTACATCATGCACAACCACAGAAACAAAAAGTTGTACCCCATTTGTGTACAATGAATCAAAATGCAGTCTGTAAAAATAAAAAATTAATTAATTAATTTAAAAAATAAAAATAGAAATTAAGTTATTTGAGGCCAGATCATGAACATCCAAGGCCAAAAATAATTATTACTCTGTTAAATACATAGTTTGATTTGGACAGATGGATGGAAGGTAAATCTTCAGGAATGTCCTAAAAAGAGGTGGGAAACTCTTAAAATGCTCTAGGATCACATATTAATAAAGGACCTGGCAGCAAACAGGTAGAAATCAAGCTAGATATTTTAAGAGAGACAAACAAAGAAAATATTTACAAAGATGTGAGCCCAATGTAAGGAAACCCAAGAAGAACGGTAGCAAAGAATAGTGATGCTACAATGGCAGAGAACCACAGTCACCCTAGGTTACCTGATGGGAGCTGTGGCCTATTGATGCCACAAAAGCTTTTGATGGCAATCTGCAGAGGACTGAGGACATGTGTGTACTGGCCTCACTCTCTTTACACCTTCTGATCTGTCACTCCTTCCAGCTGGTCAAACCCAACTGAAAGCCAAGGGCAGCAAGCAGAGTGAAAAGAGGATCTGGAGAAGCAGATGGAAGAGATACAGTAGAGGAGAACTTAGGTAAGGTCACTGTTATGGCTTGGATATGAAATGTCCCTCAAAGACTCATGTTGAAGATTTGGTCCCCAATGTGGTAATGCTCAGAAGTAGGGCTTTTGGGAAGTGATTGGATCATGAGGTCTCTGACCTCATCAATTAATTAATCCACTGAGGAATCCACAGCCAAATAGATTATTAGGAGGTGGTGGGAAATGTAGGAGGATCATTATATATTCTAAATAACTATTGGAATTACTAGAGGGAGTTGGAGGGGAGTGGGTCCTTGGCAGTATGTCCTTGGGACTTGATAGCTTGTCCCTACTCCTTTTCTTTCTCTTTGATTCCTGGTTGCCTTGAGGTGAGCAACTTTCTTCTGTCATGCCTTTTTTTTTTCATTTGGAAGTACTAGGTATTGAACCCAGGGCCTTGTACATGCTAAGCAAGCATTCTACTGGTCTACCACTAAGCTATATTCCCAGCCCTCCAACAAGCCCTTCTTCCTTAATGTTCTGCCTCACCTCAGGCCCAAAGTAATGGAGCCTGCCAACTATGGACTAAAATGTCTAAATCATGAAGTCAAAATAAATCTTTCCTCCTTTAAGTTGTTTATGTCAGATATTTTGGTCACAATAACAAATTAACAATTTAGTCATGGCAGTGGGACTAGAAAGGGTACAATATAGAGACAAATCTCACAGGACTTCTGGACTAATTGGATTTGGAAACAGGAAATGGTCAAGACTGACTTCACCATTTCAAGCCCAAATTAGTTGAACATAATGATGATAACATCAACTGAAACTGTTTTTACTAACAATCATATATGGATGATAGAATAAGTGAATTTGCAGGGAAATTATGTGTTATATAGTTTAAGACATACTAAGTTTAGAGTATGGTAACAGTCTGGCACATGTTAGAAATTTCAGGCTCAATCTCTGAAAAGGAAAGGAATGAAGATATACCTCCAGAAAGAAACAGAACTATGTGGACAAAAGGCAGTTGAGACTATGTGAATGGATGAAATGTCATACAGAACAGGTACAGAGGGAAAAGAAGTAAGGTCTAATGACCACACTTGGAGTCTCTGAATTTATAGGACTAAAGAAAGAAGGAAAATAACAAGAAGACAACACGTGCCACCATTTGCCATACTGCTAAAATATATTCACATACTTTTACAGTTCTGGTAGGCTTTCTTTTCCTTGACACTGTATAGTCTTGTCTAAAGGATAATACAAATGCAAGCTAGAGACCACCACCCATCCACTTGTCTCGGTAAGATATTTTTGAAAGGCCCACATCCCAGTCTTACTACTTTTACTCAAGATGAAACTAACACAATGAACATTAATATTATTTTAATTTAGAAAAGCCTATAATGCTTATTCTTTCAACAGTAATGTATCGAATACTGTTATGTGCCTAGCACTATGTGGAAGTGAAAGTCAGGCTCCAGCCTTCAAGGAATTTAAAATCTGTTTGGACTATAAAATACTAGTGAACAGAAAACAATTAAAATTCAATTAAGAGGGGACCTGTATGATCCAAACCAAATAGCATTGCATCCATTGAGAAAAAGCAATCCCTGCTCTTTTTTCCTAATTCAGAAGACTGAAAGAGGAGCTAAATCCTGCACAGTTGTACTTTCTGTTAAAAGTTCAATCACACTATATAGTAAATTTCTCTTTACTTATATTTCTTTTCCTGTGTTCAAAGAGGTCTCAGTTACCTTTGTATCTAGGGCCTGGCACATGATGGGCATTTAATTAAATGTTCACTGGGTGAATTAATAAATCAGTCAAGTCCAAAGCAGCTGAATCAATATCTTTAACTGTCTTCTAGGGAAATCCCCAAAGTTTTAAGGTTCAAAGCTGTTACCTAGTAACTGCTGTGGTTCTCCAATATAATCCCCTCTTAACCCTGGTCCCTATTGAAAGGAAAATGAACCTTGCAAACCAAATAATCAGCAGTGTCTCCCAAACTTGAAAGTACAGACTAATCACCTAGAGATCTTATTAAAATGAAGGTTCTGATAAATTACAATAGGGAGGAGGCTTGATAGTCCACATTTCAAACAAGCTCCCAGGTAATGCTATTTTGTTGGTCAGTGGACCACACTTTCTTTTTTTTTTTTTTTTGATTATCAAAAGCTTGGATGGCATTGCAGAATATATGTATGTAGTCTTAAAGCCAGAATGAAGATCCTGCTCCCACATGTCCTAGTTGTATTATATAAGTTAATTCACTTCATAAGCTTTTCAATAATAACAAGGGTTAATAATAATGTTTATTGAGTTTTAACTATGTACCAAGAATTAATGTTTCACATTTATTAACTTATGAATAGGGCTTAGGTTAAACAACCTGTTCAAGTAGAACTAGTAAAGAGTAAACTAAGGCAGATTAACCCAAGAAACCTCTTTTTTTTTTTCTTTTTTTTTTTGTTGCAGTACTGGGGATAGAACCCAGCACCTGTGCTTGACAGGCAAGCACCCTACGAACTGAGCTATATCCCCAGCCCAAGAAACCTCATTTTTAACCACTATATGACACTGCCTAGTTCCCTGGCCAAGAACAAGATTAAATAATAATTAGTATTTAGCTAACTCTTATTGAGTATTTATATTCCAGGCCCTAATCTAAGCCTCCCTTGGGGTGTATTTACCTATTTATCTTCATAATAGCCTTATGATGTGAATACCATCAGTATCCCCATCTTGTTGATGTTCTAATTGGTCATACAAGACAGCAGAATGCATTTTGACACATCATATATAAATGGAGTACGACTTCTTATTCTTCTGGTTGTACACGATGTACACAGGTCCTGTAATCCTATATGCACAGAGGGTAATAATGTCCAATTAATTCTACTCTCCTTCCTATTCCCATACCCCCTACCCTCCCTTCACTGATTCTTCCCTAACCCCGCATCCTTATTGTGAATTAGCACCCGCATATCAGAGAAAACATTAGGTCTTTGGTTCTTTGACATTGGCTTATTTCCCTTAGCATGATATTATCCAACTTCATCCATTTCCCAGCAAATGCCATAATTTCATTCTTTTCTAAGGCTGAGTAATGTTCCATTGTGTTTATATACCACAATTTCTTTATTCATTCATTTGTTGAAGGGCACCTAGGTTGTTCCATAGTTTAGCTATTATGAGTTGAGCTGCTGTAAACATTGATGTGGCTAGTATCCCCCTCCTGAAGGTTTTTTAAAAGGCATAACCCAGTTAAATAGCCTAGCCAAAGGTCAAATATTGTCACTGCCAGGAACTGGAACCAAGCGGTGTAACCCCAGAGCCCGGTTTTCTTTGGCCAGGAAAGGAAGAGACCCTCCCAGAGCTAAGTCAACTCGCTGGAGTCGGTGCACAACAACGCCAGCTCACTGGCAAAACCACCTTTATGTTTATCTGTGGGATATCTTTCAGCTTATAGCTAGGACCCCAAAAGCGGGTTATAACTGGTACAAGAATTTGTCTCGCCCCAAGAAGGGGTGATTACCTAAACATCTTAGATTGATATGCAAATAGATTTACACAGAAACTTTAATACCCATTGGATCAGTAACTCACACTTTCCGCAGCCCCAGAAATTTGACCGGCCCGCTTCCTACCCCGACCGCCCCCGGGACCGCCTCCTGCCTCTGCATCCTGGGAGTCGCAGTCCCGACTAGTTCCCGGAACTTGTAGTCCGCGCTCGCGCCAGTTCCGCCTACATCTGGGCGCGACTCAAAAGAACCCTCTTCTAATCCTATCAGCTCTCCAACACCACCCTCTGCCGGCCTTTCCTTCCGTCGCCCGGATCACAAGCCGTTCCCGAGTACCCCGGAAGCGAACCTTTCTCTTCCGGGTTGAGCGCCGGAGCGTCTGCACGTGGTTGAGTTGCCGAGATATGGGCTCCTGCTCCTAAGTTACTTCAACTATTAACCTCAAAACGAGAGGACCAAGCCGGAGCCATGGAGGGCCAGAGCGTGGAGGAGCTGCTGGCAAAGGCGGAGCAGGACGAGGCAGAGAAGCTGCAACGCATCACGGTGCACAAGGAGCTAGAGCTGGAGTTTGACCTAGGCAACCTGCTGGCGTCGGACCGCAACCCCCCGACTGTACTGCGGCAGGCCGGACCCACGCCGGAGGCCGAGCTGCGGGCCCTGGCACGAGACAATACGCAGCTGCTCATCAACCAGCTGTGGCAGCTGCCCACGGAGCGCGTGGAAGAGGCGCTTGTAGCCCGGCTGCCCGAGCCCACCACGCGCCTGCCGCGCGAGAAACCGCTGCCTCAGCCACGGCCGCTTACGCGCTGGCAGCAATTCGCGCGCCTTAAGGGCATCCGCCCCAAGAAGAAAACGAATCTGGTGTGGGACGAGGTGAGCGGCCAGTGGCGGCGGCGCTGGGGCTATAAGCGCGCCCGGGATGACACCAAGGAATGGCTGATCGAGGTTCCCGGTGGCGCCGATCCTCTAGAAGACCAGTTCGCCAAGCGGATTCAGGCCAAGAAGGAACGCGTGGCCAAGAACGAGCTGAACCGGCTACGTAATCTGGCCCGTGCCCACAAGATGCAGCTGCCCAGTGCGGCCGGCTTGCACCCTACCGGACACCAGAGTAAGGAGGAGCTGGGCCGCGCCATGCAGGTAGCCAAGATCTCCACCGCCTCTGTGGGGCGCTTCCAGGAGCGCCTCCCTAAGGAGAAGGCTCCCCGGAGTTCAGGCAAGAAGAGGAAGTTTCAGCCCCTTTTTGGGGACTTTGCAGCCGAGAAAAAGAACCAGTTGGAGCTACTTCGAGTCATGAACAGCAAAAAGCCTCAGCTGGATGTGACCAGGGCCACCAACAAGCAGATGAGAGAAGAGGACCAGGAAGAGGCCGCCAAGAGAAGGAAAATGATCCAGAAGGGCAAGAGAAAAGGAAACCGGCCGGGTCCTGGAGGCAAGAGGAAGGGCGGCCCTCCCAGCCAGAAAGGGAAGAGGAAAGGCGGTTTGGGAGGCAAGATACATTCCGGGCCACCTGGTTTGGGTAGCACAAGGAAAGGAGGGCAGCACCAAGGAGGAAAAAGGAGGAAGTAACACGTCACCCTTGGACCTGTCTGTAAAAAAAGAACTGTATGCTAAATGTTACCTTTTAGGTATTGCAGGGCCGGGTAGAGAAAGAGGGACCAATGTCTTCGTTGAGCTTGAGGTTGAAGGGACAGAATTGTCCTCCCCTCAAGAAAGTATTTAAGTGTTCGACTGTACAAATGTTTTTCCCACAAATGAGACTTTAGCTAGTGATGAAGGGTGTATATGAGGATACAAGAATTAGGAGAATGATTCGGTTATTTTACCTTTGGATTATGGGGTGAGGGAGAGTTGGTTATATTTCAGAGACTTAGTAGATTAATTTGTGTATTTCATTATTTGTTATTTTTGTAACAAGCTTTTATGTTTATCAAATCTGGGAGGAGAGAGGAAAGATAACATTTTCCTAAGTTGATTTAAAGACACTTGTAAAGATTATTTAATAAAGATGTGGCTGTATCTAGCATTGCTTTTCACTTTTTGACTTGTAGAAATTATAGACAGTGACCTGGATATCCCGTACAAATTATTTTTACTTTCAAAAAAAAAAACACAAAAGCAGTTAAATTATACTGGTTATAGCAAGGCCACTTTTATCAGAAAAAACTCACTTATTTTGGTATAAAATATAATATTAAAAGTATAACAACTGAAGGCTTTTTGTAAGGGATACTGACACTTTTCAACCAGAACACATTGACAGCTATAAATGATAAATTTGGGCTACCTTGCAGATAATGGTAATTAACCTTGTTAATCCAGAAAATACTTGTCTTTCCCAACATTGATAACCCCAGTTTTTTTAAAGCTTGACTAAAAACAGTCTGTTCAGAGGAGAGACCCACAATATCCTTAATTAAACATTACTCTCTCTTGATTCATTTGTCAAATTGACCTGTGCGGGTTTGATTGGGAAGAGAAATAATTAAAGCTGTTCAGGGGCATGCTCTCCAGTCTTATTTTAATCTTAGTAAACTCATTTCTGTACAAGTCTTAATCTGAAAAATGACAGTAGGTCCAGAGTCTGGGAGGCTTTTTTGCTACTTAGAGCTAAAAGCTACCCTGCTCTTTTTGGTCTGAACTTTAAAATTATGGGATTTTGTTGCTTATTTGGGAATTTGTTTTTAAAGCTTTCTTGATTTAGCATAGGATATGGCACTGGCCCTGTAATTTAAGAAGAAAAAAAGACCCTCGGGCTTTTTTGCAAGGTTCAAAGTTGAAATCCATAGTCTTGATCATTTTATTCTGAAAATACTTTTAAAAGGCAAAGGAGCACTTTAAATAATTCAGAGTGGAAAAAGACCCAGTCCTCCCTTTCACCAAGTCCCCAACATGTGAAAAATAAAGTCTGGAGTGATTTAAAGCGATCCCAGACCCTAGCGAGCAGTTGCGGTCTACGCAGCTTCAAAAAGGTGAATGGTGAGAGTAAGCGCAGGAGCTTTCATAGCCCTGGTTCCGACAGCCCGCGCGAATATGGTCCAGTGCCACTGCGGACTGCAGCTTGGCCTGGTGACCTTGCAAGGCAGGTGGGCCGAGTGGGCGGGAGGAGCGCCGCGACCCGGATTGGCAGACAGCTGGGGCGGAGCGATGCCGGGAAGGGAAGACGACTTTCTCCCAGCCATGGCCGCCGCAGCCCGGGCCCGGGTCGCGCACTTGCTGAAGCAACTGCAGGGCGCAGCGTGAGTGCAGGCCGGCGAGCGGGCGGGCAGGGGCCGAAGGATGCCACCGCACCCGCGCAGTCCCCGGGGCGAGATCCGCCTGGGCGCTCGCAGTCTTCCACCGGTTGCTTTCAAGAATGTAGGGAAGCAGGTACCGCGGTGCACCGGGACACGACAGAGTTGTCACAGAATGGCACATGCAATCTTGCACTGTGCAGTGTGTCAGGTTTTACCCAGTTTATCTACCATTAAGGAAACAGGCCCAGAGAAGATGGGGCCTGGTCCCACATTGTGGCAGGCAGTGCACAGCTGGACACAGTGACCAAGATTAATTAACATATCCAATAAGTTCTTATTTATTGGGTGTGTATTACATAACATGTATATTTAGGTTCTAAGGATAGACGATGAATGACTTGGGCAGTTTAAAGTCTAGTAGGGCAGTAAGGGTACAGATACTGGGATGAGAGGACAGATGGAGAACTGGCCTGGGGCAGATCACAGCAGAAAGGGTGTAGAAAGGAAGAAACCACGTGTACTTACACTTCCTGACATACCAGGGAATCTGGGTGTTAAATGTTATGACAAATCTGACTCCCTCTCCAGAAATGCCAGGTACATAGTAGTTGCTTGATAAATACTGTTGAAGGTACAAGTGCACTTCTGGGCCTGGAGGAACGTGGGAAAGTTTGAGCTAACAAGTAGAGAGAAATGGAGGGGAAAGGAGATGGACTAGAGAGGAATTTCAGGCAGAGGGAAGAGCAACACCAAGAGAGGCAGTTCCAGGATCCAGAAGTAAAGTCTGGTCATACCCTCAGGTAGGAAGAAGTGAGAATAGAAGAAGACAGATGGTGAAATACCACAAGGAAACAGCTGACACTGGGCACTTACCATGGCAAGGCACTGTCCATACACTTTACATGTACTATAAATAGCAGTAACTCTAACCCTTAAAATAACCCTATAGCATACTGTATTATTAGCCTCTATTGTAGAAAAAGAAATAAAAGCATGAAGTGTCACAGAGCTAATTTGAATCCAGATGTTGTGGTTTCACAGACCTTGTTCTCAGGCCTATGCAAAATAATATAAATCGTGTTCTACAGATAACAGCTACTAAAGCAATATTTCTAACCCTGAAACATTAATACTTGAGATGCACCACGGTAAAAGAATCCCATGGCCGTATAAGTTTGGGAAAGCACTGACTGCTGTATGCTGTCTCGGAGAGTCAGAATATACATTAGCACACAAAGGGCTCTGAGACGTCCTGTAGGAAGAGGGGGGGGGGGGGCGTTTAGCTGTGTTAAAATTCTTTGTTCTAAACCTATATCATGCAACTCTTTTTATCACACACTTCATATTCCTTGGGACCAATGTCATGCAGAGTGTGTTTTTGGAATGGTTGCAGGAGAAAGAAGTGTGGCATGAGTAGAATTATTTCAGCACATTCTGGTGGCAGTGTGCAGTGGAAAGGGAAGACAAGGTGTGGACTGAGATTTGATAAGAACTATATTGGGGAAGAAAGTTCAGTACTGCAAATCACACCTGAAACCTGGGGTCTTAGAGAAAGACTTCCTGGGGAACTGATGAGAAAGAAGAAAAATTATCCAGAAGAAGGAGGAAAGTATGTTTCAGGCAGGAAAATAACAAGGGCAAAGTTCTGGAGGCAAAGTTCTGGAACGCAAGCGAAAGAGGGAAAGGGAGGAGAGAGAAAGAGATGTGGCTCATTCAAGGAAAAGAACAAAGTTCATTTTCCAGAAGCTAAAACCCAGAGATGGGGAAAGATGAGGAGCTAAGCTAAAGAGGTCAATGGGGTCATTCAGTTAGGATCAGTTCTTAATTTTATCTGCCATGAAAGGAGCTTTAAACAAGAGAGTTGACATTGGAAATGTGCCCTGACTAACCACACTGTGGAAAACAAAGGTGACAAAGATGCAGCCATGAGAAGCCAGTTAGGAAGTTTGTAGAAAACTGGATGAGAGACGACAGCAGAACCAGAATGGCAAGGACCCTGAGAAAAGTGGGTGGATTCAGATGGAGATATTAATATTTGGGTCCTTGATGTGTGGTAGTCTATATAGATAGGGTAAAGGAGAAGAAAGGGTCAGAATGACTGAAGGCAGCCTAGGATCAAACTCAGCATTTAAGAAATGGGTAGAGGGGAGAAGCAGCCAGAGAAAGAACAATGAGAAGAAGCCCAGGTGAAAGGGAGTCCTGGAAGCCAAGGAAAGAGTGTCACCTACTCCAGGGGAGCTGAGGGTAGCTCACAGCATTCAGCGCTGCTAGAGCAAATGCTAGGAGGTCAGAGATGTAAGGATCCAGCCTGAAAGCTAGGACTTGCTCATGCAGCAGTCTGATTTCTGGGACCAAGGAATGTGCTGAAGGCAAGAAAATGGAGCCAGTAAATGTAAGTCAGTAGGGGAGAACCAGAGGGTGAGCAAGCCTGAGAGTTTTAGACATCAAACTCTTAAGTATGATCAGAAGGACCCGGTGAGGGAGGGAGCATTGGAAAATCCAACACAGATTGAGGTCCCCAGAAGGAAAGGAGACAGGATAGGAACCTCAAGTAAGGAGTAGAAACGATGAATTAAGGTATTGACTGAGCTTGAAAGAAGTAAAGGAGAAAGAAAAAGGGTAGGAGGGAGGAAGCACGTAGGCCCCGGAGCCTTCGCATTGGAAAGCTTTGGGTGTGGATATTTTCCTTCCCTTTCCTTTGCTGTTCTTGTCTTGGGAGATTTTACACACGATATGTTCTGGCAAGTAAAGTCCGACAGTCATCGAGAGATCCTCGACCTGGCCTGCTTTCCTAACCCCTGCGGGAGCCCGCGGGTCGGCTGGACCGCTAGGTGGCAGCCTTGACTTAAAATATCTGGCTCTCCAAAGTCTATTTTGACTTCACAATTCTCAGGAAGTTTTGAGATCGTAAGGGCCATTGAAATCCACCCTTTTCCTTCCTCCATCGTTTTTCCTTTCGGATGTTTTAATTCCAAATTTGAATTTTGGCGGGGTGGGGGGAGAAAGAGGAGGTCATACACTCAAGGATCTACTGGGAGCTCACTGTAACACCATAGTAAGGGCCGTAAAAATAACTAAAACCGAGCCGGAGAAAGAAGCCAGAGAAGGAACCGTGCAAGGCAGGGAAAGGAGGGAAAGTTTCCAAAAAGGAGGACACGGAAAATCTGTAGGAAAGCCGACTGAGGAGTGGGAAGAGATGATGAGTTTAAGGGAGCAAACCGCGCCCAGCCTGAGCGCCCTGGGGGCTTCCCGAGACCCCGACAAGTGCATGGAACCTGAAGATGCAACTGGGCAAAGAAGGGTGGGGACGCCAAGGGGTGACAAGGACGCCTGTGGGTCCTGGGAGGACTAACAGTTGGCACGGGTCCAGGGCCTGTTTGAAGAAAAACTTTAAACACCCTGAAGACCAGAGGAAAGTTCCATCGTGGCAGGGGCGTGGGGGAGGTGAGCAAAAAAAGCAGCACATGAACCTTGGATGGATTTGATCAAAGCTCCTAACTTGTATGAGCTGAGAGCTTGAAGGAAACCAAGAACCCCATCTTAAATCTTGTATACTCCCACAATGCTCACCTCAGCTGCCCTCAGGCATTTAATAGGAGTTGTTCGAATAAACGAATTCAAGAAAAAATGATCCTATAGCTCTAGAAAGACTCTGGGTCAACTTTATCCATCCTGATCACTGGATTGTTTGTTTGTTTGTTTGTTTGTTTCCTATTGTATAGGCCCTGCCAATAATTATCAGTCTGATTTTCTCTTAGGACTATAATGCAATGTGAGAGTTACTTTAAGCCTTCTTACTTGTGGGTTTTCAAGTTACTATTTTTCTTTTCCCTAGATGCAAGTGCCCAGCACATTCTCATACTTACTCCCAAGGTAATACATTTTGTGTTTTTACACTAGCCACAACTTTGGTTTCTACAGTTGGCATTTATAATACATCTGGGCCATGTGTAAAGACAGAAAATCAATGAGTGTGAGAAAGAGGAAGGTTGATGAAAACAACGACCCTTTCACTGTGTAATCAGTAATACTTAGCTCCAACATGGAGATGAGCTGATTGTATGCTACTGATGATGTGTTTGGCCCAACTATATGTTGAATGCTATTTAAGTAGATAGAATATTTGTAAATGCTAAAAAGTCACTGATAGGATTTTAAGAATGTCTAGTTTGGGCTGGGAATTAGGCACAGTGGTGGAGCTGCTTGCTTAGGATGGGCTAGACCCTGGATTTGATCCCTAGCACTGAAAATTTTAAAAAGCATGTCTAGTTCATCAAACAGAACCCAACACGATAAAGCCTTGGAAAGGTTGTAAGACATCTCTAAAAGAAAAGGGCTAAAGAATAAGGTGGTTCCTAGAAAGAAAACTCTTATTTGTATCTATTTTAAAATAACATTCTATTTCTTAAAAACTAAAAATAATGACAAAAGTTTTCAGTTCCCACCAATGTCTTAATCCTTACCAAACTCCATTATCCACAGAGCAGCAGGAAGCTGACCGTAGCTTCAGGGTGTCCTCCAAGTGTCACATGAATTACTGACACAAAACTTGATTTTGCCTCTTGGAAGAAAAGGTCAAATCTAACCACTTGGTGGGTGGAGGGAGAGTAGAGCAAACCAAGGCCTTTTTTCTTGCCAGATGCATGACACCTTTCAGAACAAGCCACCAGGCCTTCCAGGACTATGAAGCCTCTGTGGTGGAGGCATACTCAGTCTATGAGTCCCTCAGAGCTCAGGCAGACTATGTCTTCAAGTGGTTTGCTCTAATCCTTGGTTGGTTTTAACAAAGAATTAATAATTTGCTATTTGGGAATAAAATCAATAACTTAGATAAAAATAATCTCACAGTATCTAGGATCCAATTAATTGTTTTACCTAAACTTTAACAACAGGAATAATAGTATCGATAATTTCTTTAAAGTCTATAAGGATCAAAGAAATTTGAATTTTTATAAGGGTATCTTTGCCCTAAAGGAGCCAATGTTAAGATTATTATTTAATTCTAGACTCTTTCTTTAAAAAAAAAAAAGAAAAAAGTGAAAATTATTCTGTAGACTTTTATTTATTTTACGATTGACCAGGACTGATATAAACAAACAAAGAAGAATAAAGATAAAATTCATTGATTGGGCCCTCTTGCTGTTCCAATGACAGAAAATTGCATTTGCTTTTATGAAAATCTGATACTTAGCAAATATCAGTTTATAAATTTTTTATTAAATTTAATAAGAAACTAGATATTTTTGATATAAATAAACTTGAGAAATGTAAATATCTTACTGTGATGTTATATTTGTGAAAAAAAATTGAAATTCAAACAAATTATTACAATGGTTATAACAGATTTACTAATAGTTGTTCTCAAATAATAACCCAACTCAGAAAATTCTTTTTATACATTATGTTTTCAAATATTTTTAAAATTTCAGTGGAGGAAATTTTAAATCACTTTATTTTCACAAAATCAGCATCAAGTTAGCATTAAATTGTCTTAATATTTAGAAATTAATCTTAATTTAATATGAAACCTGATATATTATAGGCAAAACTTCAAGAAAGATGCTAATGTTCACTGCTAAGTTATACTGTCAAAAAAATTTATGCTTTTTTTCTGAGGCCTACTCTGATACCTATTTCTACATTTCCAGCTCCTGGACTTTCATCTTCTGAGAAAACGACAGATTATGCCTTTGAGGTAGTTTTCATCGACCCATTCTTTCTTTTATGAATGACCTGGAAAAATACAACTGTAGTAGTTTGCTGACATATTAGCATTTCACTTGAAATCTCTTATTAATTGATCTTCCATAATCACTGTTTGATCAAGCCCTAATTAGCAAAGTACCTTGTGAAAGATAACAGAATATAAATCTTCTGAGAACATAAGTAATGTCTGAAATTCTGTCTTCTATACAGCCATTAAAATAGAATAAGTGTTGAAGATGTAGCTCAGTGGTAGAGCACTTGCCTAGTATGCATGAAGTCTTGGGTTTGCTCCCCAGACCACGTAAATTAAAAAAAAATGCTCCCCATTCTACCCATTCTTTAAATTATATATGCTATCTGTTAAATCATTTGTAGTTACAATAATCCCAAAAAAAGTCAAAGTAATTTGTTGAAGCAAGAATCAGGGAATGATTAACTTCAGTGCATTTTTATCACATTGTACATAATTACTTGTAATTATTTGTTTAGTCCCTGCCTCCTCCTAATCCAGAAGTCATAAATTGAAATGTCACCAGATGCTTGTAGAGCACAAACCCTATGTACAAGGTATGGCCTCCACTCAACCCCACGTTTTCTGCCCCCTGAGGACATAGCCCCAGTGTTTCCAGATTATTCAAGAGAAGTAGAAACTGAGGTGTTCCAATTGGATCTTTTTAATCCTGATTTTAACAATTATTAGACAATTTTCTAAAAAGAAAGAAAAGAAAACAATTAAAATACAACGTGGATAAATAAAACATCTTTGGGCCAAAAATGACGCATTATTCATCAGTGTGAAAGCTCTTTTCTCATCTGTAAACCTTCTGAGACCTTGTTTCTCCTACTAGTAGTTGTGTTACATGAACCTCACCCAGTGCCTGGAACAAAGCATACAGTGGTGCTGGGTGAGTGGGAAGACAGTTAGATACATACAGATACATGCAGGCATAGAAGAGTGGATGGATGGATGGAATGATGGATGAAGGGGCAAAAAATATACACCAGAGGTAACATTTAGTGGGAAAGTAAGAAATTAGAGAGTTAATTCAGATGTGGAGGTTGGAGAAGGCGGAGACTTAAAGCTGAAGGAACAATTGAGAGTTTATGATGTTCTTGGAAAAGCCAAATATATAATTGTAATGTGACTGGAGTCAAGGTTCCCTTAAAGAAGGGAGGCCAGTTGGTGGTAACCTTGAAGAACATACTAAGGAGTATATACTTCATTCTTTAGGTAAGGAGGAACGTTTCAGGTTTTCAGAAATGAAGTGGCCAACTCTCTGATACAATCTACACCAAAATCTTCTTTTCTTTGTTTTAGATGGCTGTTTCAAGTATTAGATATGGAGCAGGAGTTACAAAAGAAGTAGGCATGGCAAGTATTTGGGATTATCTATAATCTTCTATAGATGTTACATATCATGTAAAACAAGGGCTAGTGGACAATCATGTCCTTTATGTTTGAAGAGGTACAATGTTAAGTTTGTCCCAAGAGTCTATTACGGTTTCAGTGCAATCAAACCTAACATAATTTTTTTTAAATTGTAGGACCTACAGAACATGGGAGCTAAAAATATTTGCTTGATGACAGATAAGAACCTCTCCCGTCTCCCTCCTATACAAATGGTTATGGATTCCCTAGTAAAGAATGGCATCAACTTTCAGGTTTATGATAATGTGAGGGTGGAACCAACAGACACAAGGTAAATTTGTAGAGTTGTTTTTATTTATTTACTTTAAGCAGAAGCCAGCACATATCACTGTTGGTGAAAACTTGCCCAAGGCCTTATTTAATAGCATGAGAATGATTTTTGAAAAAAATATAACAGTGATTTTTATTTCCACTTCTCCAAGCTTCAAGGATGCAATTGAGTTTGCCAGAAAGGGATCTTTTGATGCCTATGTCGCTGTGGGTGGTGGCTCCACCATAGACACCTGCAAAGCTGCTAATCTATATGCCTCCAACCCTCACTCAGAGTTCCTTGATTACGTCAATGCCCCCATTGGGAAGGGAAAACCCGTGTCTGAGCCTCTTAAGCCTCTGATTGCAGGTAAAACTGTTGACTTGTTTGCTTCATTTTACAATTGGCAAAAGACCTTAGGAAAGATGCCAGCTAGTAATTTTAGTGTCTATATTTCTAAAACTTTCTGACTTTTCATTTCAAATTAATGCTTCATTTGGACACCAAAACAGATGGCAGTTCATTCATTTTGAAAATTCTGATCTTCATTATTGCACAGATAGAGACAATTTGGGTCAGTGGGAGGAAGTTTGCAGATTTAGGCTATGAAGTCACTATGCAGAGGAGGGGAAAGGTCCTCATTGACATTTGATTAGATCCCTCTGTTGGCAGGCTTGTCCTCTAAACCCATCTGTTTTGTCCCATTTTGCCAGCCACTGTGAAGTTTAAGGAGAACATTTGCTGTTATTTTTCAATGACTCAACCCTTTCTTCCACATAATGGCTCTTCAGCTGACCTCAGGCTTTGTCTCTTCCCAGGGACATGTGGCCAGCATGGCCACATCATTCTGGATGACATCTGCTCCATGGCTTTTCAGGGCACAAACACACAAATCTGAAGCAGAAAAGCATTTGTGTGTTCCACAGAGGACCTTGGGATTTTCCAGCCTTTTCTTCCCTCCCATTTATATGGCTGTCAGCATATTACTATTTAACATTGTATAGCTAAAGTGCACTAACTGGTCACTGAGAAATATCCTCAGTTCAAGTTTTGTCCTCTGTTCTCCCCGTCTCCTGCCCCTATTGTGAACAGTCCCTGTGAAGGGACATGAGGGAGTCCGTGGCAGATGAACTGCATTGATGGGAATGAGGAACCAGCAGGGAGCAGCGTAATTGGGGTCTGGCAAATGGAACCCTCTGGTGAAACTGTGTCAGCATCACACAGAGGGGTGATTAGTAAAGTTTAGAAACTTGACAGAACTACAAAACCATGGAGCCCAGCAAAGGCAGAGCGTTCCTGTGCTTGCTGCCAAGAGGGAATAAAGATGTCTTTTAGAGACAGCAAATATGAGTGTTTTTACAGAGTTGTAGAGCAGCCTGTGTTTGAATACCCAGCTGCAGTTACTTGAGCTCTGGCACGGGAGGAGCCCAAGGTTCCCAGGGCCGATCGCTGTTGATACAGACAGACATCACACACAAACGATCAGCACACAGGCATGTTAGTGCAGACAGAGACGTCATGCATGCACAAGTACATGTGTGTACAGATGTAGATATAGACAGTATGCATATTAAACATTCGTGCATGCTAACCACACATGCATTTTAATGCAAAAACAGACATCACGTCTGTATATTAACACAGACACAGAGGTCACACAAGCATGTTAAATGCACATGCATGTTAACGCAGACCCGTGATGATTAAATATACATTCATGCAGCAAGCACAGGCATGACACATGTTAAACACACATGTGCATCAATACAGACGGTAGCATACTTGTTAAACACATAGAATACATATGCACACCTCACACATGCCTGTCAACGCAGGCCCAGACATCATGCACATTAGGCTGACATACATGTCACGTAAACACAGATATCAAGCAAGCAGCAGTGTCAGCAAAGCTTCCTTTTCTAACTTGGTTCTTTATTTCTAAGGCTGAATTAAATATTTCCATTTACCTTTATTTAGATGCCTTATTAAAATTCATATTATTTTGTTCAAGTCCCAACTACCTCAGGAACTGGGAGTGAAACTACTGGGGTTGCCATTTTTGACTATGAATGCTTGAAAGTAAAAACTGGTAAGAACTTTGCCCATAATTCTTTTAATGAATTCTCTCTTCTCTTTAAGACCCACTTCCTTTTCTTTAATCCCACGATTTAAAAATCAAGGAGTTGTGGAGTTAAGGAAATAACATATGCACATACACATTTTCTTTCTTTTTCCAAGTACATGTAAAAAATAAACTTCTTTTTGAGAATTACCTTCAAAAGCATATTGAGTTGCCCTGGGTCTTACTTGGTCTTTCCTCTGCTACTGTTAGTGACTATGTTTCAATAATAAGTGAGTGTTCCCTCTCTGTCATCTTTTTTTATATTTTAAATCAATTTTATTGTGATATGATTTTTATATAAATGCAATTCACACATTTTAGTGTCTGGCATGCTGAGTTTTGACAAGTATATATGCTATGTCAACACAACCCTGATCAAGACATTAAATATTCCCACTACTCTAGAAAGTTGCCTCATATCCATCTCAGCTTGTCTCTCCAACCCCATTTCTAGGTCACCTCTGCTCTGTTTTTGTCTTAGTGATTTTCATCCCATCCTCTCAACTTGTCCTTGACTCTGGCTAATGTATTAGGAATGCCCCTCTCCTTGAATCTGATTCAGCATCCTGCTTCCAGGCCTTTGTAGCTGAATAAATTGACATTCAGCTGCAAACTTAGGGTAACTTCTTTTTAATTCTATTATCCTTTGACATTGTTAAAGATAATAATAATTGTCAACACTTAGTTCTGACTTTTACATTATATTATCTCATTTGATCCCTGCAACAGCTCTGGGAGGGATGGCAGTCTGTTATTTCACTCTAGTTGTGTAGAGAACTCAGAAAGGCTAGGTGACTTGCTCCAAGACAAAGAGTTGCAAAGCAAGGATCATTGGTATGCCAGTAAACAGTAAACCAGTTCTATGGAATTTAACAATAAACAAATAAAACCTGATCTGTAGTGTTGACCAATTTCAGTGATGTAAATATTCCCAGAACAACCAGTGACATCACTTTTCCAGGAACTGGGATGAGATTGCACTTGGCTCCTGGGATACAGTAGGAACACCCTAGCCCACCATTGAAAAACACAAGTTTCTGATTCCAAATCTCTTTCTACTGCTCCTTGCTGCCGCCCTACATGAGAATGAACCTTTTCTCATACTGTTTTTAGAATACTGTATCATCCTAAAGTTATTTAATTTTTTAAAAAACGGTGCCCATGCCTTTCACCCTTATTAAAAATCCTTATGTTTTAGGCATTGCTTCACGAGCCATCAAACCCACACTGGGACTAGTTGACCCTCTGCACACCCTCCATATGCCTAGCCAGGTGGTTGCCAACAGTGGCTTCGATGTCCTCTGGTAGGTACTGGTGACACCTGGACTGACTTTTTCTTTCCTTTTTACTTGTTGTTTTCGCCATATTTTTATTGGTACATTATAGTGGTACGCAATGGTGGAATTTGTTGTTAACGTATTCATATGTACAAAGAGTATAACCATATAATTTGGCTATAATCATTTCCTTTCCCTCCCCTCCTCTGGAGGGACTTTTACAGTACCAGGTCTATGGACAGTATTTTATTGTCTAAATGCCTATTTGCAGATGCCTCTTGCATTGGCTATCATTATCCCCATCCATAGATGACAGTATTGAAGGTAAAGGTGATCACTAGGTGTGCCAGTGTGAGCCACAAACCTGCTGTTCAGGTTGGACCACCCCAGCCACAGCCATGGCCACAGGGGCACAGATAAAGGAGCAGTGTGAGGTGGCATGCAGTGTCACAGGACCATGCTACCTTGCCTTTATGGCCACACACACTAGGGAAGGCCACGGCTGCACCATAATAGAGGGCAGGGATGGGAGCAAGTGCCTCAGGAAGTCGGCCCAGATGTCTATACTGTGTCAGCACCTGACACACATCCCTGCTTCCTTGCAGCACTGTGCCATGTGACACTCTCACTCAAAGAAAAGAAAACTAAATTTTTGGATAGTTAGTTACTTGCCCAGAGTCTCACTGTGTGATCCCTTGGCTTCAGCTGCAACGTGCCAAAGGCTCCCAATCCGGGCTTTTTGTTTGTTTGTTTATTTGTTTCCTTTGTGGTACTGGATATTGAACCCAGGGGCACTTTACCACTGTACCCCAGTCCTTTTGTATTTTTTATTAGAAACAGGGCCTTACTGAGTTGCTGAGGCTGGCTTTGAACTCGCGATCCTCCTGCCTCAGCCCTCCAAGCTGCTGGGATTACAGGTGTGCACCACCACACCCAGTCATGAGACAGAGTTTTAATAAGTTACCCAGACTAGCCTTGAACTTGGATCCTCCTGCCTCTCTAATTGCTGGGATTACAGGCCTGAGCCCAATCATGGTTTCTACCACAGACCTCACTCCAAACTCCAGGCCATTAGTTCCAGTAGCCTCACAAGGCCCCACAGGTGTTTCCCATTCAGCACATCCCAAACCACCCTAATTCATCCATCTACATGCGCAGATTTGTCACTAATTCACATCTCTGAAATTCGGACATACCTTAAAATCTATGACCTGGTGCTATGGTTTTTACCTTCAGCAGCACATTTTGGAAAATGGTCCATCTCATAAGGCATGGCATCCTGAATTCATAAGATACAGTATTCTCAACCCATACTCCACAGTTTCTCCAGGGTCCACTAGCTCAGCAAGTAGCAGGACTTCAATATGAATTCTCCCTTCTTTCATGCCCATGCTCAGTCAGCAGAGCCTGTCTCTTGTCCTACTTGGATCTCTTACATCTGCTCTGTCTTCTCAAGCTTCATTGTTCCTACTTGGTTCTGATCTGCCCCAACTCTTGCCTGGGTTATTGCAGCAGTCTCCTCATCAGTTTTCCTAACTCCATCCCAAAGTTCTTCCATTTGTCCTCCATTATGGCCTCAACAAACTTCCATATTGCAATATGAGCATCACACACAAAGGAACATGCATACGTGCGTGCATGTACACATACCTCTCCACCTTTCAAGTCTTTCAGGAGTTTTCCATGCCTACGACCTGAAGGTCAAATTTCTTGGCCCTGGCATGTCCCAGTGCTCAGCTATGTGTCTGCTTAGAGAACTTTTTTTTTTAATTACACATGAGCATCTGTTCCTCAACCAAGCCCTTGCTGGCCCTTCCCTCTTCTTTCAATTGCAATGACCACTCATCCTTTGCTGCTCTCCTGGGTGACCTGTTCTTTGCTTCTGAGATACCCTCTCTTCACTTGCATGTATCCACACTGCATTGTAAGTCTGGTGAAGACAGGGCCATCTTACTTTATTCTAACCCTGGCACAGTGAAGATCACATGACAGGTATTGGATTTGATTACTGTTAAATGGCAGTCACACAGCATGCTATGTCTATCCATGTCTCTGGTCTGCTTTTCCCACTAAGTTTTGCTGCCTGTCAAGAGACTATAGAAAATTGTATCCAATTCCATTCTAGTCAATGTTGTCAGAACTTTGATGAGCTGTCTCCTATTTACTTAGAAATAAGGAAAATAAGATTGTTTTCTCTAACTATGAAGTACATAAGAAATTCATCATGGCCCAAAGCAGTTGGCTTTAAAGGAATAACTCACAGGCCCAAAGACTTCGCTATGAACTAATGCGGAAAGCAGGACAGAAGGAAGGAGAATGATGGCAGTTGTTTGTGTTAGTCAGCTTTCTATCACTATAAAAAAGTGTTTGAGACAGTCAACTTAAAAAGAGGAAAGGTTTATTTTGGCTCACTGATCAGAGAGTTTAGTCCATAATCACCTGGTCCTGTTGCTTTGGGCCTGTGGCAGCACAGTACATGGTGGTGAGGGTGCACAACAGAGGAGGCCTATTCACCTGATGGCAGCCAGGAAGCAAAGAGAGATAGGAAGTAGGTG
Organism: Glaucomys volans; assembly: GCA_020662805.1. NCBI lineage: Eukaryota > Metazoa > Chordata > Mammalia > Rodentia > Sciuridae > Glaucomys > Glaucomys volans. Next base: position 413,511 of record JAJEJO010000574.1, on the reverse strand, counting down.
AGATCCCAATCCCCTTCAAGGGACTGCGCCTAAGGATCTAACTCCCTTCCAATAAGGCCTACCTCTTAAAGATAGGGCCTTCAAATAGGGCCAACAGCTGGAGACCAAGCTGTCAACATATGGACCACTGAGGAACATTAGAGACCAAACTATAATGTTGCTTGTCGAAACAAGAAAATACTTGGCCCAAGGACTCTGCCTCTAAAGCCCTGTGGCCAGTTCTAACTATGGACACAGCTATGCATTAAACCTTGGGGATAATTCCCCTTGAGAGGACTCCATGGGCCTCTGAACATAAATTGACCATCACAACGCTTGACTGTAGGGAAAGAAGGTGCTAGGAGACTCTGATGTCAGAAGTTCCATTTCTCATTGTAAATCAGTAATGTGACTTCCAGGTTTCACACATAGTTTCTGTGAGCGTAGGGAATCTGCTCCTGAGAAAGAGGGATTCAGATTCTTGGATTCAGAATCTAGATGCAAGCAAGGCATGCTGTGAGGCCACGGCCTGAGTCTGGGCCCTGGTGAACATACCACCACCCTGTGGGTATATGTCATTCTTGCATTTCTCACACATTCCCTACTTAGAACCACATAACATCCATCTATCAACTGAATTTTAAAATTTCTAGCACTTTATTCAAAAGATAGTTCTCTCTCACATTAAAAAAAATTATAGTTTCATAACACTGAAACTATAATTCATGGAAAACATAGTTCATGTTACAGTGTGTCCCAGCATCATTGATCTAGATGGCTTTGTCTAGTCTCCTCTTCTGCAATAAGGAGCTAGACTCCAGGGAAGGCCAGCAGGTAAGGCGGTTCTGAAGTCTAGTTCTTAAAATAACCAATCCTGGGATGAAAAAATGATCAGATTTATCAGGCCAAGAATGAATAGTAATAGTTAATAATAAGTTTTAGAGTGTTCCAGGCCTATTCTAAGGGCCTTATAAGGGTCAACTCATTTAGTTTTCATAGCTGCCTATGAAGCAGTACTATTATTTATCCATGTCTTTGAGTCACAGGAAGGGTGGTGCTTCACACCTGGTCTATAGCAGGAAGATCTGGTGCCAGGATTCACAGCTGCACAGCTGACTCCAAAGCATGTGTTCTTACCTACTACACTGTACTCTTTATTCTCTCTCTCTTTCTCTCTCACCTTTTTTTTTTTTTTGATGGTGGTCCTGGGGATTGAATCCAAGGATTCTTTAACACTGAGCTACATTTCTAGCCCTTTTTATCTTTTATTTTGACACAGGCTCTTGCTAAATTACCCGGGCTAGCCTTGAACTTGAAGTCCTCCTTCCTCAGCCTACCAAGTTGTTGACTGTAGGCATGTGCCACCCTACCCAGCTATTGCACTACAATTTTTTTTTTTTTGTACTGGAGATTGAACTCAGGGATGCTTTTACCACTGAACTGCATCCCCAACCCTTGTTATTTATTTATTTTTATTTTGAGACATGTCTCACTAAATTGCTGAGGCTGTCCTCAAACTTGCAATCCTCCTGAGTCAGCCTCCTGAGTTCCTGGGATTAAAGGTGAGCACCACCACACCTGGCTACAGTGTATTCTTAATAAGAGTCTGCATAACTATGGCCCTCCTTTGGTAATGTGGTACTTGACCTATGCTGGGTATAAAATGGTACTATCTTCTACAAAGAAGTCATTTTTTAGATTCAGTGGGTTTTTTTAATGACTCAAATGTTCAATAATTCAGCATCATAAAGATTTATTCATACTGCAAAAGTCATGTAATTTTTAAATTAAATTTATAATTTTTAAATATTTTATTGGTGCATTATATTTGTACATAATAGTAGACTTCATTATTACATATTCATATATGCACATAACACAATTTGGTCAATTTCATTTTAAGCTTATTTTTACTTAAAACACAAAAATTGCACGTATTAATGGAGCACCATTTGATGTTTTGTTACATGTACATATTGTGTGATCAGCTTAAACATATTTATCTCAATAATTTATCATTTCTTTACGGCAAAAAAATGTTCAAAATACTTTCTTCCAGCTTTTTGAGATGTATAGTACACAATTGCTATGTATAGTCACCTTACTCTGCAATAGCACATGAGAACTTCTCCTATTTAACAGCAAATTAATACCCATCGATCAACCAACCTTATACATACTGGTCAAAAACACAGTAGGGCTACCAATATAAATCTGACTATATTAATTTCTGTGCTATGTGATGACTGTCATGGACAAGAGGCTAACTGGTGGAATATGTTGTGATTTCAGTGCTAAAGAGCATATCCACAGTGAAGCGAGTTCTGGTTTGGGATTGGAGGGAAAGAAGGAAGAAAGATAATGTGTTCATTCTGTGTATTTTAAATATTTCTCTTTAGCCATGCATTGGAGTCATACACTGCCCTTCCCTATCACATGCGGAGTCCCTGCCCTTCCAATCCCATCACACGACCAGCATACCAGGGCAGCAACCCAATCAGTGACATTTGGGCAGTCCACGCACTGAGGATCGTTGCTAAGTACCTGAAGAGGTATGTCACCCTAAGGGGATAAAGATGGAGCATAGAAACTACACTCCACCCTCACGTGAAACATGGTGTACCCAATATTGAAATAATTCTGAGCGTATCTGCTCACCACTTCAGCCCATAGACATGGAGAAGCACCAGACACTATTGACCTCTGAAGAAATCCAAGGACTGGCAGGTGAAAACTGGATCCTTCCATCTGAAAAAGCAAAGGCTGCCAGGGGACAAATGGAAGCCCCTAACTTGTGAAGATGCAGATAGACAAAATGGAGGTTTATTCTTCAAAGCCTCAAACTGAAATTAGGATGAGGGGAGATGTCCTTGAAATTTGGCTCCCCAGGCAGAAATGAGAACCTGCAGGTAGATTTTGGCTGAGCCTGTCTAGTGTGGAAGCTACCTATTGAGCAAACTCTCATGAACTAAATTTAAGCAATAAATATGTAGAGATTGCTGATCCAGGAGATGTAAAAGGTTGAAAATGTAAAAGGATTCATAAAAAGTTTTGCAAGATTTAAGAATCCAAATACAGTACTGTGCAGTGGCATACGCTTATATTCTCAATTATTATGGAAGCTGAGGCAGGAGGATCACTCGAGCCCAGGGGTTCAAGGCCAGCCTAGGCGAGACAGAGAGACCCCATCTCTAAAAAAAATTAATTCAAAAAAATTTTAAAGAATACAGGTGCATACATAGAAGCATTTATAGGCATAAGCTATGAGATAACAAATAGCAAAAGGCTCCTGAAAGAGCAAAGATCTACAGTCATCCCTTTGAGTTCTTGGGGCATTGGTTTCAGGACCCTCTGAGACACCAAAATCTGCAGATGCTCAACTCCCTTTCATAAAATGGTTTAGTATTTGTACAGAACTGACACACAACCCCCCATATAGTTTAACTCTTCCTCTCTTACTCATAATATCTAATATAATGCAAATGCTATGTAAATAGCTATCATACTGTATTGTTTAGGGAATAAAGACAAGAAAAATTTGTGTAAGTTCCACTCAGATGCCATGGGGTTTTTTCTCAATATTTTCATGCATGTTTGGGTGAATCTATGAATGTGGAACCCACAGACTGACTATACTTAAAAATGAAAAATGACAACTGAGACATTAAGATATATGCAAAGTCAAACTCATTTTTGTACTTATACATAATGCAGGGTAAGGGCACAGGCTGGTTAAGCCCTAGATATGGATGTGGTGCCCCCTCTGGCCTTGATCTTAGAAGCTCCACTGGAAAGGGTGATTTTTTTTTTTCCTCTTTTTAACCCAGAGTCATTTAATCACTAAGCCACATCCCCAGCCCTTTTTATTTTTTATTTTGAGACAGCATCTCACAAGGCTGCTGAGGCTAGCTTTGAACTTGCAATCCTCTTGCCTCATCCTCCCCAGTCACTGGGATTACAGTCTTTTGAATGTATTTTGTTGTAGAGCCCCCGAGATGCAGGGGGGGACATGGAGCTGTTTCAGACTCATGAGAGAAAACCACAGAGAAGCACAGCAGCATTGGACGAGGTAGATAACCAGGGAGACAGTTGTTTGACAGGGTGGAGGGTCAGCAGAGTAACAGTGGGAGGTAAGGGGATGAGATGGACAGAGGGAAGACTGAAAGCCCCATCATCAGCTGCTGCACCTTGTCATTAGGGAAATAAGGAAGTTATACTGGGTTTGGAGAAGGAGGCACAAGCACCTAGCAATTCCAAATAAAAGGAGAAAAGAAAGACTGTGGCACTTTTTTTGTCATAGGAACCCTCACTTAAGGCAAAATTGAGAAACATCAAGAAGGGGTTCATTTGCCAGCCTTTGGGCTTCCTCTCTCAGGCAGGGTTTCCCAGCAACACGTGCAGGAGGGCTGAGCTGAATCTCAAAGGGCCTTAGAGAATTTGCTTTTGCACAGTGGCACCAGAGACACGCAGAGCAAGCAAAGGCTCAGCCTACAATAACATCCCACATCCCCAGTAACAATATGAGAACTGGTGTGCAGTTCCACAGGTACCAAAAGAGGTCCCCAGTGGGCCCAACTTGGGTCAGTGTCACATGAAGAAAGATGACTGGGTGAGCTAGGGTTAGATTGCAGGCAGCCCAGGGCGACAGGCTCAAGGTGCATTCTGAAAATATGTTTGAATCCATTCAAGGCTGCTGTCAAGGTCATTGACAAATGAAGAAGAAGAATGAGTCTTAGGGCACTTTCCTAGAGCAGCTCTCACAGTCCAAGGATCAGGGCCTTGCTTCCCCTGGCACTTTTATATCACATAAGCAGCTGACAGCATATTTATTATGCCTTTGGTAAAACAATTGATGAGAAAATATGTTTCCCTTTGGTTTTCCTTTAAAAGACAAGACGTCATTTGAATAACTTGCCTAATTTTTCTTCCTACCAAGCAGCATTTCTAGCTCCGCCCCCATCTCTTCCTAAGGCAGCTGTTATAGGAAATGCCAATGTTGATGTGTTGTTTTTCAGTATTTATATAATTTACAGGGCTGTCAGAAATCCTGATGATCTTGAAGCAAGGTCTAATATGCACTTGGCAAGCACTTTTGCTGGTATTGGCTTTGGAAATGCTGGTGTTCATCTCTGGTGAGTGAATATGAGATTTTATTTCTTTACTCAAGCCATTTCTTTTAAAACCAAATATTTATAATTTAGGACTAATGGTAAAATTGAAATATGCTATAGAAGGAAGAAATTTAATTTAAGGTCCCTAAGTATTCTTTTAATTTGAAAGCAATTTATTGGGTCACATTTTTTAAAATCAGCTTTTAAAGATATAACTCATATACCATACAATTCATCCATTTAGAGTGTACAATTCAATGATTTTTAGTATATAAACAAAGTTCTCAAACCATCAATTTTAGAACATCTTATCCCCAAAAGAAATCTCATACCCCTCAGTTATCACCCATCAATCCCCTTACCTCCCAGTATTATATGACTACTGATCTACTTTCTCTGTTAGTTTTCTCTATTCCCTATTCAAGATGATTCTGCCTTCTATATATATAGATTTCTCTATTTTATATTCTATATGATTTCATTTATGTGGCCTTTTGTATCCACCTTGTTATGATTAGCATGTTTCCAGGGTTCAACCATGTATCATTATATTCTTTTTATTGCCAAATAACATTCTATTGGATGGATATACCACATTTTATTTATACATTCAGCAATAGATTGACATTTGGGTTGTTATGATTTGGGGCTATTATAAATAATGTTGCTGTGAGCATTCCTATACCAGTTTTTGTGTATACATATTTTCATTTCTCTTACTTTATACATAAGGGTGAAATTGTGGGATCATATGGTAATACTGTGTTTAAATTTATAAGAAACTTTCAGACTGCACTATTTTATATCCCCACCAACAGTGGATCAGACTTCTGATTTCCCCATAGCATTGCCATATGTTATAGATTTTTAAAACCTCAAATGCAGGATTCTTCCCCTAATCACTCACAAAAAAAGAGAGAGATCAGAATCTTTGTCAATAGCCCCGAATTGATCTGTTTTATAGGAACTTCATTGATATGTTGCTTTAAAATTGAAAAACAGTGAACACTAAGAACTAAAAATGGGCCTTTGCTAGGGTGAGTGTAAGGAAATAGTCAACCTCAAACTCTGATGCTAATGAGAACATAACTTGGTTACACCTTTCCAAAAAGCAAGTGAACAAAATGTACCCAGAGCCAGAAAAATATTTGTACCCCTTAACCAACTAAATCACTTCTAGGAATCTAGCCTAAAGAAATATCCATGATATGATCCACAGACTTCCTTGTAAGGATATTCACCTAAGTGTTATTTATAACTGAAAATTTTTATTACAACCTAATTCCAAAAGTTAATGGTTAACCAATATATAGTACTTAAAGAATAAAATCAGGCCAAAGAAAGAAAGAATAAAATAAGGTCATTAAAAATGTTTTCGAACAAATTTAAATGGAAACTGTTTACAAAGAATATTAGGTAGCAAAAGCAATGCATAAAACTACATGCAAAATAAAATTATAAATTAAATATATGCATAAAATGACTAGAAGAAAATAGGACTATGGATAGTTTTTATTTTCTGCAAAGAGCATAGACAACTGTTAAAATAAAAGCAATCAAGCTAACATTTTGAATATTGCTAAAAAGTTACCGTTGAGACCTACACAAATCCTATCATATCACAAAAGCACACTTGGCAATAATTTTCTGAGCCTAGGACGGGTAATACACACTTCAAAGTACCTTACAACTCAGATAATCAATAACTTCTAGTTTGTTTCATGAAGGATGGGGTGGGAGCACTCTTTTTTCTTTTCATAAATATCCCTTTAGTTCACCAAAATAATTCTTTCCATGAAATATAAATCTTTTGATAGATAAGCACAAAGTCATCCAATAATCCATTTTTTTTAAAACTACAGATCATTTTACTCTTGAAAAACATTTCATTTTCACTATATTAATTGTAAATATATTAACTTGTCACAATATTTATATTCTGAATCATTTAGTAAGCTATAACATCTTCCTATTTGTTCACTAAGAATCCAAGAGGATATAAAGATATTTTTTCAGTAAAAACAAAAGCTATGGGGCTGGGGCTGTAGCTCAGTGGTAGAGCGACTGCCTCACATGTGCAAGGCACTGGGTTCAATCCTCAGTACCACATGAAAATAAATAAATAAACAAAGATATTAAAAAAAGAAAAGCTATGATGCCTTTTCTTGATGACAGCTAAATCTAAACAAATCCATAAGGTAGAATTTAAGCAAGAGAAATCAGTTAAGCTAGAATTAACATAACCTCTCAGACTAGACTAACACATTATGATTCAATGCCATTTGAAAGGAATGGCATTTGAAAGTATCTATCAATTATTGGAGGGATGAATCACTGGTGGTCCAGATTGCATGTTGTTGATGGGACATAATTCTATGATCATTAGAATTTGGATATTTCAGAGGTTTGATTAATGAATATACTGACCTTGGAGTGAATCATAGTGATTCTTACATCCAAGAAAAAAAGAATATGTATCTCTGTGTGAAGGGCTCCCCAAAAAAGTGTCTTTGTGTAGTTGATAGGAATTCTGATATCTGTATGTCAACATAAGTATTTTTTTTCTTTTCTAGCCATGGAATGTCCTACCCAATTTCAGGTTTAGTGAAGACATATAAAGCAAAGGAATACAATGTGGATCACCCACTGGTGGTAAAAATAATTAATAATAACTTATTTAATTAAATCTTATATCCCTCACAATTTCCATAAGTATAATTATCGATTCCTTTTGCAGTGCTGGGGGTTAAAACCAAGGCCTCATGCATGCAATCCCTGAGACCACAGAGCTACAATCCCAGCCCATAGATGTCAATTCTTGACTGCATGAATATAGGGTAAAGTAATACCCAGAGAATTCAGGGGGAAGAACAGTTTTGCTCTGTCTTTCCACAGCCCCATGGCCTTTCTGTGGTGCTCACATCCCCAGCAGTGTTCACCTTCACAGCCCAGATGTTTCCAGAGCGGCACCTGGAGACAGCAGAAATATTGGGTATGAACCATTAGTCATAAATCTGTGACCCACACAGGTGGAGCATTTCCTAGGATTGCTTCTGAAGGTAACCATAAAGAATAATACCAAACTATGTTGCTTTGGAGTAGCTTAATAAAATGTCAGTGACTTGATCAAAGTCCTATCTAGCACTGAAATACCTAATTTTGTGTTTCTAAGCATCTGATAAGAATAAAACAAAACCAAATATTGATTTTTTAAAATTTGTAGTAATATTATTTTCTCTGCCTTCATGCCCAAGGAAAATATAACTCTGTACCTACTATTAACTTATCATTGGTTTTTGCTACGTGGAATTGATAGTAAAACGAATCTTAATCTGGAAGCAACAGTAAATTCCCAATCACAAAGAGTCTGAATGAGAAACTTTATTTAAAAAATCTCAGATCGCCGGGCGCGGTGGTGCACACCTGTAATCCCAGCGACTCAGGAGGCTGAGGCAGGAGGATCGCGAGTTCAAACCCAGCCTCAGCAACTGCAACTCAGTGAGACCCTGTCTCTAAATAAAATACAAAATAGGGCTGGGGATGTGGCTCAGTGGCCAAGTGCCCCTGAGTTCAATCCCCAGTTCCAAAAAAAAAAAAAAAAAAAAAAAAAAAAATCCCAGATGAACTGTTTGCCATACTGTAGAATAAATAATATCTATAATAAGACACCCACAGTGCCTTCTGAATCTTACCAGAAATAAAAATCGTATTCAGATAGCTGTAGTGGAAAGTAAAAACTGGTGTTTTTCTGAAATGAGAACTCTTTCAAGCAGACTCGAGTATTTGATTAATTTGCAAACCACCTTATTCCCTACTTGTGTTTAGGGTGGGGAAGGAAAGGCTAAAAAGAAAACTTCATTATGCTGCTTTAGCTCCAGCCGTTGGAGAGACTATTTCCAAGGAGGTGGGAACGACCGCAGACATCCTCCCTGAGCGCGGCTTCCCCTCCGCTCCCCTCGCACACTCGCCCATTTGTGCTCGCAGAGTTCCAGGGCTGTGCTGAGCATGTTAAGGTCAGACGCCTAGGACCCACAGCCACCCCAGGCTTGATTTCCAGCGTGTGCTGCGAGAACACGCCACCAACTTTACCAAGATCCTGGGTCCCCTTTCCCTTTTAGATGGGAGATGTCGTCAGCCACAGGCTGGGCCCCAGCTGCGTTTGTAAATAGGCAAATGGTGGGAACATGGGGTGGGGGAGCAAATCGCAGGCTGCATTCATGAAAAATGGGAAAAATATTAGAGAACTTAAAGTTCACATTCCAGGCCACCATCAACGTTACTGAGAAAGCCCTTCCTCTGTTAGATAAAAAATCCAGGCTAGAAGAACCCACGAGTTTTTTCTTCTTACACAGGAAATTTTCATATTATCCCATATGTGGCCATTAAATATTTTGATTTTCTGTGTAATCTCAGATTTTCTTAGGTTTAGAACACTGTATTCCTTTTCTTCCCTCTCTCCCTCCCCATCTCCTGAAAACACTTCATAGGAAAACCCAGAGATTTTGATGATGTGTTTTATGGCAGCCATCCTAGAACATGAAAACATCACAAACCCTGCCTTGTGTGCCACCTCTCCCTCATCCATGTTTTAGCTGCTGCTGGGTAACGCAGATTGGTCATGTCAGGCACTGTTACCTTCCACCAAGCTGCTCTCCAGCTAGCCCTGGACCTGGTTCAATTTACCCCTTTTCCTAGATACTAAAACTGTTCTCACTTCATAGAAAGGAAAGCTTAAACCGATTTAGTAATATGCTTCAACATGTAGGTAAAAGGGACATCTAGTCTCTTTCAGAGACACTTTGGATAAACTTCATGCAGTGCTGCCTTCTGTTTCAGAGTGCTTCGCTTCCTGGCAGTGAAGGTGTCCACTCAAAAGTTGGGGAACAGGGCAGGTGCTAAGGGTTGGAAATCAGTTCCCTTCCTCTGGGAATTTTCACCCTCCCTGAGGACAGAACCCCATGGTTCTTCCAGACTAACATCTCTATGATTATGTGTATTAATTATTAATTATGAGAAATTTCTGTCCTTTCAAATCTCCAAGTCTTTTCAACCTTCTCGCTGCTTCAGTGATATCATTAATATCTATACATGAAGCACAGTTTTCTGGGAGGCTTCATGTTCTGGTTTATGCCCAGCTGATACTGTGATATTTACTAAGAGGAAATTTCCCTGCCCTTTAGCAGTAGAGACCAAAATAAGAAAGTTTTCTAGCTATAAAGAGGAAATATTTCCCTCCTTGGTCACTGTAACACATTTTTATCATACTGTTTTCTTCCTTTTTAGCAGTTAATGTAGGAGTTTTGGTATTTTTATATCCTTGTCTCACAAGGTATTTGCAAAGGGCTTCTCCTCTTCCTTTTCCTCCTTCTGCTCCCCCACCCCCTTTCTCTTACTGGGGATTTAACCAAAAGCCCTGCACATACTGGGCAAGCACTCAACCACTGAGTCACATCCCCAGATCCAGGGCTTGTCTTTTTTTAAGACGATGCATGAAAAATGTCATTGAACAGGCACACCTCTAGATGTCAGCAAATTCCAAGCCTTGAAAATCACACAAGCTGTGTTTCTCCTACAAATGCTCCTTCCTCCTCTCCCAGCACCAGCCTTCTTTTCTGGTTTTCTTTCTGCATCTTTTTTGTTGCCTCTGTTCCTCTTCCTTCCCACCATGCAAGGGCTGAGCAGATAGCAATTGGCAGTTCCTTGGAAAAGTGAGAGCCAACTTAACAGCCCTGGCAGACTCCTCTTGCAAATGCTCTTGGCTTCTCAGTCTGGCCTTGCCAACACGTCTTCTGTGGGGTTGATGGTTGACCATTGGCCCACCTCGGGGGAGGCACAGTGGTGGCCTCATCCTCAGTATTTGGAAGTGGCAAGTGTACAGTTATATATCCGACTGATCTGGTGCCTGAATGACACCCAGAGCCTGTTTCTTCTCCCCCTCTTCAACCCCTTCTCTCCCCAGTCTGTATTTCATGTCTTCTAGGGGCGGACACTCGCACTGCCAGGATCCAAGATGCTGGGCCTGTGTTGGCAGACACACTCCGGAAATTCTTATTTGATCTAAATGTTGATGATGGCCTCACTGCCATTGGTTACTCCAAGGCCGATATTCCTGCATTAGTGAAAGGAACATTGCCCCAGGTAAGAGGCACAGCATGGCCTTCCCTCCTGCTAAGAAGCACAGAACTTCCAGAAAACCATACTCCATTTAGAGACTCAGGGTTCTCCAGCAGGTCTCAGGTTTCCTCCACAGCAGTTCCCCCTTGGGAAGGGGGCCCAGGCTCCTTTGCCTTTATGTTATTCCATAGAACTGTGGCTTAGGTGAGGATTTTATAGTAAAAACTGAAAGGATTCTTTATGGAAATTCAAGGCAAAAACAACCCAATTGACCTCAAGCTCTGGCAAAATTTCCCTATTTCTCCTCTTTTAAGCTATTTTGAAAGGACTGCTAATATTATTTTCCATTATAAAGAGTTACAAATTCCTGCTATTTTGTGAAAATGAGCGTGCCCTTTAAGTTGAAACTATTACAAAATTGCTTTTGAATGAATTTGGAAGATTGTGTATTTTATACAAATGTGTGTTTCTCTGGTCTTAATTCATTTCCTTAAACTTCACTAAAGAATGTGAAATGAGCTGCCATTCTTTATTTGGCAGAATCATGATAGATGCATTAACTTTCCCCTCCCAAGAATCTCATGAAGAGAGCTGATTCTTTGTTGGACCTATCAAGCTCGTACATCAGATATTAATGGGCCAAGACCCTGTTCATTGCAATTCATCATAAAGTTGAAATCTCAGAACCAAGAATGCTTGGTTGGTGGACCACACTGTGTTCACCATGCCTGAAGTGATATGGCAAAGGCAGGGATCATTTCAAATATTGTGGGGCTCTTCTGTTGTAAGTTAAGGCATTTGTGGGCCTCTCCCTGACCTTGAAACAAGGCTAACTCTGGAGTATCCACTCACACGGCATCCTGCATACTACATGCAGCAGTGCTCTTTTCTCTCTTCACCCCAGGTAGCAAAGGCTTTGAACTAATTGCTGCATCCCCATTTATCAGTGTGTAGGATGTCGACAGTCTCACCAGTTGCATAAGATATTTGTATAGATCTGTCTCACAGGCTTATATTTTCACAGGAGCCATGTAGGCAATGAACAGCATCATTTAATGCAACCGGGAGTAGTGGTGACTTTGGTAAACTGCAAAGCACATGACCCATCTAATTGGGTGAGCAGCTATTCTGCAACCATTATCACCAAGCAGAAATTCAGGTCCTCCTATTGGTAGAACTCCCAATTTCAAGAAAAATAAGCAATCCAGATGTTTCTATTGAATTTTCCCTGGTTTCTCTATATACAAATGAAACATGGACCATGAGCCACCAATTTCCCTGATTTAGATTAAGGTCCAGGGAATCCAATTGCATCTAAAAATATAAATGAATGTGAAAAAATGGAGTCTCAAAGTGTAGCACAGCCTCTGAGCCAACCCACAAATCCTTAGTTCTAACTCAAAGTCCAAGAGACAAAACAGCCAAAAAATAAGACCCCGTGAGGCCATCACAGTTACTCCTCTTTATTCAAACCTACTAGACTATACGTTCTGAGAGGGCAGGAATCTAGCACCTAGCACAACCTAGTAAACTTGTTAAATAAACACAAACCTGCAGCCCTCTCCTGTCCTCCTATAGCCTCTGTCCACGTGAGCTTAATGACTGGATGTTGATAACTTTTGAGATGTTTCCTCAGACTGGCTAGGATTCAGCCAAAGTCAAGGGAACCATGAAAGCCTGCCCAGGGACACCACAGACTGACTGGTCACCCTGATTTTAATGTGGCTCCCAGCTTTATAGTATGGTCCCAGTAATACTATCCATTCTGCAAGGGCCCTCTGTAAAGTTATGCTTGTTTAATCCAGGACAGTATTCAAAAATATGTGTTGTCTACTTCCAAAAATGGTATCTATGATTTTCAGATGAGACTGTATGGTATTCTTAGCCATTTAATAGCTGGTAACAGTGCACTTCCCAGCCATCAGCACACATTGTCAAGTGTTTACTGTCCTAACTCTACTGTGCTCAAACCTTCACTTTCAAGAGCTATTCCAGACTAACATTTAGATCCAGACTAACATTTGAGACCATCCACTAAAATAGTAAGTTAATTAGGTATTATTCTGGATGCCTTCATGTGCATGTCATAGAGAGAAATCATACATAGAAGCAAAAGTTTAGACAAAACAAATTTCTTAGTTTCACAAAAGATGGGAGGTAAACGGAATCTTTTGAATGTAAGTCATATCATAAAGTAGGAAGCCAGATTTTCTTTGATCTGTATTCACAAAGCAGCCCCAAGGTGTACACTGCGTTTCCCCCTTTGATCATGTTTTCATGATTAAGAGAAACAGCTGAATTTAGTTAACTAGCACTCGCTCCATTTTGGAGTCAATGTGATAGATATATGCATATATTCATAGACTCCCAGGACTTTGGAGGGAATCTTAGAAATGAGCCTGTCTATTCTGCAGATGAAGAATGACTGTGGGGGCTTTTTGTTTTGCATTTTGGCAGCAGGGAACATTTTTCAGGAAGGCTATTGCAACTTTAGAATTTTACACATATAGTAAACCAATCTTCATTATTTAGTGTCTACAGGATTTAAGGTAGTGAGGAGGATATACTGCTCCCTGTAAAGGACATTGCAGAAAGGTTATTTCACATAGTTGGTGTTTGATAAAGCTTCTTTTATGTTCAGCAACCAGGGATCAGTTTTCTCTGGAAGGAACAACCAAGCCAGTATTCTTGACCAAACACCACAGCCCATTCTGGTGGCGGCAAATAGCAGCCCTGTGTACAGAGGCTTCCAACTGCCATAGCCAGGCTGTAAGGAAGCAGGCAAAAATAAATTAATCTTCCAAGATGAATTTCTAAAACCTCTGGAAAGAAACATTTACATTTCAAATCAAAACATTTCATTACTGAGGAGAGCTGCCTACCCGAATGAGCACTTCCACTCCCTGGTAGACAGGACAGCTGAAATGTTGTTATTTTATGAATGTGCTAAAAGTAGAAGTCTGAATTTACTTCAGTGCCCATGTTAATCAGTTGTTCTTTGGTCTTACATGTCTATAAATAACCTCACATTGCTTAACACGTCCTCATTCTGAGTTTAGCTTTCATATGGCATAGCTGATAGGTCTAGCGAGACGTCACAAACTTTACCCACATTTAACCACTCTCTGGGGGTTAGAAATGTGAAAGAGGAACTCAGCTCAGGCATGGCCTCAGGTCCTTCTGAGAGTCCTGAATTGTGTCTGAGCTATATCCCCAGCCCCTAGAATGATAAATTTTATGTTTACATAAAATAAACCATACATAAACCAGATCATGTGAAGGGGCTTTGAGCTCATCAGATAAGACTCATTGTAACAGAATAATGTGGAGATCATCATCATATGTGGCCATAACAAATGCTGAACTTCAGTTCTTGACCATGCTGTAAACATAGATTAATGTAGATAGATAGATAGATGATAGATAGATAGATAGATAGATAGATAGATAAATAGAACCATGAACAAGTCTTTGCCATGCTATGAATTTCCACAATCCCTTAGGGTCTCCGGAGGATCTGCTATAATGTAAAATTCTGCTTTTGCCTTGCTCATATTCATCAATATTGTTCCCCACCTTCTTCCCAATATCCATCCATTCATCCATCCTTTTTTTCATTTATCTTTAATTGTGGACATATATCCATAAAACATAAAATTTACCATTCTAGGGGCTGGGGATATAGCTCAGTTGGTAGAGTGCCTGCCTCGCAAGCACAAGGCCTTGAGTTCAATCCCCAGCACTGCAAAAAAAAAAAAAAAAAAAAAAAAATGTACCATTCTAATAAATTTTACTCTTACAATCTATAAATAAGATATAAGCAAAATAATTTCAGATAGTGATTAGTGGTGTGAGGCAGATAGAGAGTAACGTTGCAGGGTCGATGTGGCAGGAGCTCCAACGAGGGTGCTGAAGTCTTTCAGGAGAAGTCCTCTGCCTGGATATGACCGCTGTGTAAAGACTGGGCAAAGCTCTGCAGGCAGAGGGGAAAGGCATAACATCCAAAAGGAACAGTGGGACCAAGTGAGATGAGTCAATGGGAGAGGAGAGAGCTGGGGTGAGAAGCGACACCAGACCAGGGCAGCATCAGAGATTACAGTTTTACTCTAATCACAACAGGGAGATTGTACAAGAGCTTTAAGCACTGGGATGGTGTGATCAGATTTAAACTGAGGGGGGAATCATTAGGGCTGCTTTGGAGAAAATTACCTCTAGGGGGCGATAATGGAACAAAAGTGGAAACAGCCCTTACAGGAGGCTGGAGCATGGAGCACAGAGCATGATGGTGTGTGCAACAGGAGGTGAGAGGTGCTCCGATTGGGGATTCATTCTGGAAGTAGGTCAGACAGACTTGCCGATAGGTTGAAGTTTCAGAGCAGAGGAAAGAGAACTCAAGGATAGCTCCTAAGTTTTCATCTGAGCTACTGGGTGTCATTTCTGAGATGAAAAATGGGAGGGGTAGGCAGACTGTTCACTCTTGTTCATGTAACCTTTGAGATGCCAATATCTCCCCCTCCCCACCATCTTTATTTACTTAACAACTAACTCTTGAGCTTCTACTTTCTGTGTGTCAAGGGTTCTGCTCACCACTAGGGTGTAGAGCAATGAACATAACTGAGCTCTCCCCATAATGAGCTTCCCTATTTACCAGGTATACTCCCAAACATGTGCTTATCACCAGAAAACAGACCCAGAAACCCATGAAAGTGGAGCCCCGGACTCATTTAGGCCACATGGTAGTCATCATATCTTCTGGTCCCCTATCCCAGAGGGATAACAGAACACTGAGGAAATAAAAATAGCTGTAGGATATACAGGCTGTCTTTGCTAACTTGTCTCATAATAATCATTGAAAAATTAGGCAAATCACTAAACTAGTTTGGGAAAGGAGAGATAAAACCTTAGTTAATAGAAAAAAAGGAATCACTTGTTGCATAGCCTGATGGCTCATGTCCTACAGAATTCCTTTGGAATATATCTTAAGTCCTTGTTGCAAAATATGTGGTCTTGGAAGTCAAGGACAAATAGTTTTGCTTTCTTTGGTGGCACTCCCTGTGCCTGGGACGAGACTCTCTGCACTCAGAGAACTGGCAAACGTTGTTGACAGACCCAGTTTGGTTGTTATAGAAGATGTTATCTGTGTGGCTGGCTTGGTTCTATGCATTTGTCCAAGACAGAAGGCAAGGGGCAGTAGCTTTTGAAAGCTCCTTGGGAAAGAGGCATAGCATAAGCCTCCGAGTTGGTAATTAGCTAGTACAAACCATACAAGAAATGATTTTAAAGATATGACTATTATCAAGTCATTGTTTCTTAAGACTACATTAATGTACATAACATAGTAACTTTCACAAACAGTCTTTTGCAAGGCCTGAGTAACTTCTTTTATTTACTGTTTCAGGAAAGGGTCACCAAGCTTGCACCCCGTCCCCAATCAGAAGAGGATCTGTCTACTCTGTTTGAAGCATCAATGAAACTATATTAGTTGTCATTTTAACTAAAAGAATTGCCATCGTCCACTGTAGCTCTGAGAACAGAAGCTGACCTGAAGAGCACTGTCTTTTCATCTCTGCACATAACTTGCCTGCTACCAGTATGAATGTGATAGATATAAATTTATCCTACAGGAGGTGTTTGGAGTTAAGTTATTTCCATAAAATAAGCTAGGAGCTTGCTATGTCAGACCCCTGGGCCAGACTTAAGGTGTTAGTGTTCCTGTGCCAAACCCCACAGAATACTCTGCCTTTATTCCATGTGTCAAATGGGCAAAAACTCATTATTTATCAAATATGTAAATGTACATATACTCTGCCCAGTACCTGCATGTCTAGAAATTTATCCTATAGAAAGACTAGCACAAGTCTGTAAAGAAATATGATGAGATGTTTTGGGAAAGATTTTTTTGAGTAACAAAAAATTGAAACAATCTAAATATTCATTAAGTCATCACATCTTCTAGTCCGCTACTCCAGAAGGATAGCAGACCATTGAGGAAATATAAATAGCCAGAGGAAGTGCAGGCTGTCTTTGCTGACTTTACTCATCATAACAATTGTTGAAAAATAGAGCAAATCACTAAACTAGTTTGGAAAAGGAGAAACAATTAATAGTATATAGATTAATAAATCATTAATCATATATAAATAATCAATTAATAAATCATTAATAGTATATAGATGAATAAAACCATGATGTATTAAGCAATGGAGTACTATGGTGTTATTAACAAAAATGAAGTAAATCTGTTGGAAATGTCTATTATATAAAGAATGTTGAAAAAAAGTTGTAGAAAATTATACTTTGATATAATCCAATTTGTACTTTTTCAACTATGTGTCTACATATAGAAAACATAAACATATACCTACATATAGAAAAGGTGCACATCAAGATATTAAAAGTTATTGTTGGAGAAATGACATTTGGGATATAGAGAATTAAAAGAAAATGTTCACTTTATATTTTATAAGCATCTATATTGTTTGGAAACAAGAAATTTTCTAATTTTTAAAAAAGGAGAAAGAGGGGATAGAGGCATAGCTCAATGGTAGTGCCCAAAGGTAAGTGTAAGACTATGCCAACAGAGTTTTGGCTGCACCTTGAAGATAAAATCTAGCTAAAGTTCCTTCTAGCTTTTCAGGAGAATCATTGAGTATGACAAGAGAAGTTGTATGTGAATGAGGCAGAAAATAGGAAACTCTTGCTAATCTGAGACCCTTAGGAAACTTTAGTAAAAGTTGTTAATGAATGTCTCAAAATACATGTGGCATAGCAAAACTATATATATGTGTATGTATATTGCATATTACAAACATACACATGTATACAACTTTATTTTATTTTTTATTTTTTATTTTTTTGGGGAGTGGGGATTGAACTCAGGGGCTCTGGGCCACTAAGCCAGATCCCCAGCCCTATTTTGTATTTTATTTAGAGACAGGGTCTCACTGAGTTGCTTAGTGCCTTGCCTTTGCAGAGGCTGGCTTTGAATTCGCAATCCTCCTGCCTCAGCCTCCCAAGCCGCTGGAATTACAGGCGTGTGCCACTGCGCCAAGCTACAACTTTATATATACATAGATATATATGGATTTTTCCCTCCCCCTCAAAACAGAGTCCACATAAATTAGAGAACTCTTACAATATGGTTATACCCCTGTGTCCTTGGAAGATTGGTTCCAGAACTCCACACAGATACCAAACTCTGTAAATACTCAAGTTCCTTATATAAAATGGCACAGTATTTATGTATAACCTATGCACATCCTCCCATAGACTTTACATCATCTCTAGATTACTTATAACACCTAACACAATATAAATGCCATGTAAGTGCTTGATCGGTTGTATTGTTCAGGGAAGAATGATAAGGAAAAAAGTGTGTTCATGTTCAGTACAATCATTATAGGCCTAACTTCATGTACATAAACAAGACTCAGACAAAATTCCAACAACTACTGCGGGAGGGAGACTAAGGATCTATGAACTAGCAGGAGGCTCCTGAAGGATGCATCTAAACACCATTCACTAGATTCAGCGTATCAATGAGTGTGCAGCAAGTTCAAGTTTTTCTCTTTATAACTTTCTGAAATCTTGTCCCTCGATATTTTCAATCTGCAGTTGGTTGAATTATGGATGTGGAACCCACAGATACAGAGGGCTGACTGTGTGTTCTGCAAAGTGATATGACATCATTAGGAGAACATTAGACTAAGGGTCAATGGCCTTGTGCTTTTCCCCAGTTTTATCTGAGTCTCTATTTAACCAAAGCCTCTTCCAGCTTGAAAATACTGTGACTAGATCTTCTAGAATACCTGTTCCTTAAGGTAAGATTTTGAATTTGGGGAATTGAATGTAAAATATTTCAAGATATAAAAATGAATTCTATGTCTCACTGAATGTTTGATTCCTTTCCTAACATTTGCCAGATGTCTAAATATGACTCACCAAGAGAAGTATTTGGTATTCATATTGGCGATGACTCTGTAGAAGAAGAATTTAAAGGTCAAGCATGAAGAAACAGATTTAGGAGGCCTTTATGTTTTTTATCTTGATACCCATCATTTTAGTCCTTACAGTTTGAAAATATTTATTCTTTTCTTTTCTTCTTTTTTTTTTTTTTTTTTTTTTTTTTGTGGTACTGGGGATTGAACCCAGGGCTTTGCACATGCTAGACAGGTGCTTTACCCTGAGCTACATCCCCAGCCTACAGTTTAAAAATATGAAAAAGATGTGTTTTGCCATCCATTTTTAGTGTGAGATAGGATACTATGCCTATTTATATAATCCAAACATTTTCATGTTGCACAGAAAATAATTAAGTGCATTTTCCTAGTTTCAAAACCCATTTCTCTATTGATCTCCTTAAAAAAAAAAGTTCTTGAAGACCCACAACTCCACTTGCTTGGATTAATTTGAGGTATATTCAAGAGTCTGTATAATACCTCTTTCATAGAACTATCATACATGGCAGTATTTTCTCTCAAAATATGTACACATTCAGCCAGGTGTGGTGGCACATGCCTGTCATCCCAGAAACTCTGGAGGCTGAGACAGGAGGACCACATGTTTGAAGCCAGCCTCAGCAACTTAGCAGGGCCCTAAGTAACTTAGCAAGACCAAATATATATATACACAGAGACATCCATGATTTATTTTGTGATATAAAACACTGATTTGTTCCAAGTAAGCCATGTTTCCATCATTTATTGTCAAGTGCCACAATAAATAGCTGACGCATTATTTTGCCCTCCTGTCTCTTCTCCATGCATAGGAAAGGCTGTTGGGCTTGGCATTGTTTGAGTAGCTGTGGACACAGCTGTGGGGTGTTTTCAAGTGGTCAATGAAGTAAGGCTGCTCTTGTAAAAGACAAGTACAGTATCAAAATAGAGCGCACGCGCACAAAAATTGCTTTTTTGGCCTTTTAACCCTGAGAAAGATTAATGGTTGTTTGGATTAGAAACTGTACCCTAATGAGGCACTGTGGCCTCTGGGGAGGGAGTACGAGAAAGAGGACTGTTCACCTCCGGGTCAACACTATACAGGCTGCCAGTCTCTGATGACCAGCAACCCCAAGCTAGACAGCTGCTACAGCTCTGCCATTAAGTGCCTGCTCCTCTGGGAGCTATTGGGGGACCAAGGGCATCACCATCACAATGGCCTGGGGGAGGCAGTCTCCAGAGCCAAGCCACAATGAATGGACAGAAATCGGTTCTTGAGGCCCTAGGTTGAATTACTGGCAGCTGGAGATGGGAGGGTCTACTTTCTCCTGCTATTATTCCACTGTTTTTCCAACTACCCCAATCACTGTCAGCACGAATGCAAGTCCCACCACCAACTGCAGTAACTATGTGAGCTCCCTCCTGAAGCTACATTCAAGACAGTTAACTTGGAAGTAACCATTTCATTCTTTCTGGCTTTAAATATTTGCTTTTTAATTTGGGTGCTTTAAATTGCTTTTCAGTCTACAATGACTAAAATAATCATGAGAGAAAAGAAAGAAAAAAACTACTCATCATCCCATTACCCAAACACAGCTGTTAACACTTGATATATTTGCTTTCCATTTTTTTCCATTTGGATGGTGTAGTCTTCAGTATTTTTCTCATAAGGCATGACATTTTAAGCATTTTCCATGTTGCCAGATAATCTTCATAATCATTATTTTAAATGGTACATGATAATTAATAGAATATTATTTTAATAATATATTCTTATTATACACAATCTAGATTGCTTCCAAATTTTTACTCCCACCAATAGCACAGCAATGAACAAATGAATAATGTATACGACTTTTTCACATTTTAAATTAATTTAATAGGTTAAGTTCCCCTGAATTGAATTTTTGTATTTTTATGGGTCTTGATTCATATCTTCAAAGGATTATGCAGTACTTCACCATTGTTTTAAATGTTGCTTCTCCTCTCTTTCAATCTCATTTCTCTTCTAAATAAATACTAGAGCAGAGTGACAAGAAATGAGACAAAGTTCATTCACATGAATGAATCAGGCTATGGTTTTTCTTTTGTAGCATAGTTGAACAGGATGCTGAAGTCCCTTATGCAGAATGGCATAAGTTTTTTCACATAACCTATGAGCATCCTCCCATATACTTTAAATCATCTCTAGATTACTTGTAATACTCAGGACAATGTAAATACTATTTAAATAGTTGATATACTATATGGTTTAGGGAATGATGACAAGAAAAAAAGTCCAGGCAACATTGCAAATCACCAATAGCTGCACTCTGGAAGCTAAAAAATCAGTGTTAAAGTCCCACACAATTTCTCACACTTGATAGTGGAGGAAGCATTTGAAAAATAGTAATTCAGTGGATTTCTGACAACGTCTGATTACAAAGAGTGCCATACTACCAGAACTGTATAAGGCTTCTTCACAGGCCAGTTGATCTGTAGGCAGTCAGCTTGGAATGAGCCATGGTATAGAGCATTTCTTCCCTACCACATCCGCTGCTGTTAGCCTGGCATTCAGTGAGCTGGGGGTGGCACTGGTACTAAAGATGGCTGCAGCAGAGTTCTGGGGGTGCACAATCTAGGGGCTACATCTGGTAATAGCCTTCTTGTCACCAGAGTTCCAAAGAGAAATGGCACCACAGGATGAGACAGGCAGCACAAGTGTGTTAGATACAATTTTTTCCTTCCTGAAGATTTTTGATCTGCAACTGGCTGAATTCACAGATAAGGAATGCACAGATATGGAAGGCCAACTCTACAACTTAACAGTTCATAGGAACCAATCGAAATTTTCATATAAACTTGGGAGATTTATTTGGATGTTATATCATTTTCTCTTAAAGGAAACTATAAATCACTAGTCTACCTTTTTTTTCCCCCCCTTCTTCTTGAATCCTTTATGAGTCCTTAAGCCTACAGGCCTGTATTGTTACATTCATAGTCTTCAGTTTTGCTAGCCAAAAAAATAAGGAGGGAATCAGCATATAAATGTTCTCCTTTTTTAAAAAATGCTCTTTTCTATAAACCCTCTAGGCCTGCATTGTGAGAGAGGGAGGAAGACCAAGGAACCAACCATCCAAGAGTCTAAGTTTCTTCTCTCATCAGAAACCTCTGGAAGCTTTGCAGTTTTGCACAGGGACCTCATGATAGCTATGACAACATTTTCTGGAGACCAGGAAAAGTTTTATACCATGCATTGAATATAAGAAAACAATGTTAGTAAGGCAAACCACTATTTTGTATTTTAGTCATTCTGGCAGGTTCGTAGTGAGCTCTTTTGTGTATTTAATTAATATTTTTGTAATAATTTGTGATGTTGAACATCTTTCCATGTGGTTTGCCATTTTTATGTGCTTTTCAGTGAAATGTTTGTTCATATCTTTCGCTGATTTTCTAATTTGTTTTTTTTTTAACTGTCGAGTTTTAAATATGCTTTAAATATTCCCTTATGGGGGCTTCCACAGAGCTATAGTTCTTAATTTGATGAGGCACACTTTATTTCTTTTTCTTTTTATGCATACCTTTAATGTCAAATCAAAGACTTCTGCCTAGCTATATATCTCTAATATGTACTCCTTAAGATTTTTCCTGTTTCAGTTTCACATGTAATCCATTTTTTAGTTAATTTTTGCATAAGGCGTGTGTCTGTGTGTGGAAGTGCACCTATGGATAGTTTCAGCACCATTTGTTCATTTGTGGAAAAGATGACCTTTCCTCCATTGAATATTTTTTTCAACTTTGTAAAAATCAGTTGGGCATATTTGTGTAGATCTACGTCCAGATTCTCTATTCTTTTCTATCAATCCATATGTCTATCTTTCTGCCAAACCATACTGCTTTGATTATTAAAGCTATATAGTAAGCCTTAATAGTCTATTTCTTATCTTTTAACCTTATAGTTGCTCTAGATCCTGTACCTTTCAATATAAATTTTAGAATAAGCTTACCTATGTGGGGGAAAAAAAAGTCTTTCTGGGATTCAATAGGAATTGGATTAAACCTATTGATAATTTGGGGAGAACTGACATCTTTAATATGTTGAGTCTCCAATCCACAACACAGTATCTCTCTCCATTGAGGTCTTCTTTAACTGATTTCATCAGCTTCTTTTAATTGTTAAAATAGAGATCCTATATGTTTTGTTACATTTATACCTAAATATTTCATTTTCTTGAAACAATAGTGAATTGTATTATGGTTTACATTTTTGTTTCCACATTTTCATCATAGTGTTCAGAAATGTTATTAATTTTTATATGTTGATCTTCTATCCCACAACTTTGAGGTACTCACTTATTAATTCTAGAAGTTGTGCTGCTGATTCCTGGGGATTCTCTACACAGATAATCACATCCACCTGTGAAGAGGGACACTTTTATTCCTTCATTTCCAATTAGTATGCCTTTTCTGGCCTTTGCACTGGCATGATGTGAGATGGGTGAGAGCAGACATCCTTATCTTGCTGCTGATCCTAAGGGAAAGTATTCAGTCTTTCACATTAAGTATGATGGTAGCTGTAGGTCTTTATAGATGCTTTTTACCAAAGTAAGGAATTTGTGTCATCTTTTAAAATTTTTATAATAACACAGCAGCTTTTATTATTCTCTGATAATTATGCTTAGATAATTTATTAGAGTTAGGTTATTTTTTTTAATCAAGGGACATTTCCATTAAAATCCTGTTCAGGTGCCCATGCAGGTATTTCTGTTTGACAGATTAACTTTTTAAAAATAGAGACTCACAGAGGTAAAATCCTTTGCCCATATTTGTCTCAAATCAGCTTTGTCAGACTAGGTCCTAAGGTATTAGTTCAATAACATTTATTACAAACCTAAGGTCAATAGTTTCTTTGAGCTTTTATGTGCTAGACACTATAAGTGTATTACACTTATGTCATCTAATTCTCAAAACAGCCTAATGAGGGAGATGTTACTATTACCCCCATTTTGTGAAATAAAAAGCCAAGTCTTAGAGAGGTCATATAACTTGACCATGGTCACACTGCTAGCAAGTGGTAGCAAGTGATTTGGTCTTGCTGTTGACAACCACCCACTTCCAGGTTCTGGGGCTATAAAGATGAATAAGGCACAATCCATCCACTTAAAGAGCTCACAATCCATCAGGGGAAACAGTCTGCATGGTCACAGTTTGATTTCTGAAGAAGTAGCAGCCTCAGTTGATACACCGATGGTTAAGTGGAAGGAAAGAAGGAAGGGAGGGAGGAACCCATTATCCTGATTCCTGGGGCAGATCTAATGTTCGTCTTACCTTAGGTAGAAACGGGTTATTCTAGTAGAAAGGGCTTTCTATTTTGTAAAAGTAGAATGAGTTCCTTAAAGCAATCATCCACCTGCCTTGGGTCATCCTGATCAGTTTGCACACTTATGCTGGGCAACAATGACTGACAACTATCAAATGTAAAGGAAGTGTAAAGTCAACATTTTTGTCACTGTGACAAAAGTACCTGACAAGGACAGCTTAGAGGAGTAAAAATCTATTTGGGCTCATGGTTTCAGAGGTACAATCCATGTTTGGCTGACTTCATTGCTCTGGGTCCAAGATGGGGCAGAACATCATGGTGAAAGGGTGTGACCGAGGAGTACTGTTCTATACATGGTGACCAGGAAATAGGGAGAAGATGGGGAAAGGAGCAGCAGGGAAGATAAACCCTTTCAGAGCACAGCCCCAGTGACCCACCTCCTCCAGCCACACCCCACCTGCTACAGTTACTATCCAGTTAGTCTGTTCAAACTAGGATGGAATGATTAGGTTACAGCTCTTACAAGTTAATCATTCTACCTCTGAATATTCCTGCATTAAAACAGGAGCTTTTGGGAGACACCTTCTATCCAAACCATAATGGAATGCCAAGATACAAAAGAAGAGCAAACCTTCAGCTCCACAGACTAGTCAGGCTCAGTCACATCTACCAACCAGGCAGAATTTGCTATCCAAGTATCTGTGACCTCTCTGTTCCCCCAGAGCCCCACTGTCTCATAAGACCTCTCAACACTGAGCTCATTCTTCTTTTGCAAAGATTCTTATCCTCAGGACAGTCTCCTGCAGGAAGAGACTCCAGGAGTCATTGTGTAGGATGTTTCCACTTTGTCCCTCTTCCCTCCCAGTCCCTAATATTTTTCTCTGTTTATTCTTCCTCCTGGTTTTCCATTCTGTTATGCTACGGCCAGGGGGCTTTACTCACTCCCTGTTATGGACTATATGTTTGTGTCTTCCCCAAATTCATATGCTGAAGCCCTGAACCCCTGTGTTTTAGCATTTGGAAGTGGAGCCTTTGGAAGGTGATCAGGTTTCGATGAAGTCGTGAGGATCTCCAAATGTTGCGATTAGTGACCTTAAAAGAAGATGAAGAATCAGAAGCTCTCACTCTCTGCTACATAAACACGTAATAAGAAGTTGACCACCTGACAACCAGGTAGAGCCCTCACCAGAAGTGAATCAGCTAGAATCTTGATATTGGGCTTCCCAGCCTCTGCAACTATAGGATATGGATTTTAACCACCAGGCTTCCGTAGTCCAAGCTGGGGGAAAAAAAAAAAAAAAAAAAAAGTCCCAAAGAGGAAAAAGAAAAAAAAACATGAGTTAACATTGAATATAGGTTATATAAATGCTATTCTAGCTGCTTTCTCTATATTTTTAGTGTTGTTGTCATTTCACCAATTATTATTACACATGTCTCTTCATCCCACACACACACATACAGACAACTCTTGATTCAGGACCTCACCTCTTGCCTGGATTTCTGTAATAACCTCCCTAATGGTTTCCCTACCTCCATTTCTTAATACCCTGCAATTCATTTTCCACCGTGAATTCAGAATGGTTTTGATAAAACACAAACTGCTGACCATGGCTTACTTTAATTTAAAAGATTTCAGTGGCTTCTCATGGCCTCCAAGAGAAGGCACATACCCCATGGCATACATTCAGGGCCATCATGACCTTGCCACTGCCTCCCTGTCCAGCCACCTATCGGCTATGGAATTTTCATTACAGTCACACTAACCCCCTCCAGCTTCCCACACACTCAGAACTGCCTCAGTCTTCATAGCCTTGGTTAAGCTATTCTCTATACCTGAAATATCTTTCCAAACCATAATACAAACCCCTGCCCATTCTTAGCCCTATCATATCCCCACGTTCTTCTCCCTAGGGAAACCAAGGAACTTTAAGTGGAAGTCTCCTCTCCACTCCTGTGATGCCCTCAGTGTGCCTCTACTTACCCTATGTGCAATCATTTTCTTGTTCATTGTCCCTTCTAATCTGTTGATGAGGGGTAAATGACCTTGTCTCAATCACAGCAGATCCTTATAATCTAGCATGAAAACTGCATATGCAGTTGTAAGTCATCAGTATGTGTTTGAAGAATACAATAAAAAAGAAAGAATTTAACAACCAATCTAATTTTTCTCACTAAGATAACTGTCCATTGACCAAAGTCTCAAACTTTCTGTGTGTGTTTTGGGGACGGGTACCAGAGATTGAACTCAGGGGCACTCAACCACTGAGCCACAGCTCCAGCCCTATTTTGCATTTTATTTAGAGACATGGTCTCACTGAGTTTCTTAGCACCTCACTTTTGCCAGGGTTGGCTTTGAACTCATGATTCTCCTGCCTCAGCTTCCTGAGCAGCTGCTATTACAGGCACGCGACACTGCCCCCGGCACACAAAGTTTCAAACTTTTTGAATACGTAAATATGAAGTTTGTGCCTAGGATCCTCAGCCATTACAGATGAATGGCAGAACCATCATCTCTTGCCTGTAATATTCTGATATAAAAACAACCTGGCAAAAAGCAAGAAGTGTTTTAGAATTCACTTTTTAAAGTCCTGGTCCATAGTCCAAGAGAATGTTGAGGGCAGCCTGGGGGATCCACAGAACTTCTCCTTTTACATATCAGTGTACAGAGAACTTGTGTGCTGAGCCAAAGAGGAACAATTTTATAAAGAATAGACAACTATTTATCCACACCAAAGAAACTGGTCCTACCAGAAGTAACAGCATTAACATCTTGGGAGTTTTTCCCATTATGAATCTGACATTTCCTCCTCCTTCAAAGTCCAATTTGAATGCTTGTGATTTTTTTTCAAATAAAATAACAAAGCCATCAATACACAGTAAAAGCTATGCAACATTTATAATCAGGTGTCTCTAGAGTTTATTTTATGTTAAAGAAAATATTGAATTACTGGACCTTCCCTTTTAAATCCCTTAAAACCTTCAGCTTTCGAATGAGTCAAATTCTTCCCTGGGATCTTAATTTTTATGTGACTTCTTATTACTTTTTTATCCCTTCTAAAACTCTAAATCCCTTCAACATAGCTTCAGCTCCTTCCACAGCTGAACTGGCAGCAGGCTGATCTTTTTATTGGTGGGTAATGGATTTAGTTTGATTGCTGACACGGGAACAATGAGAGGATAAACAATTCCATTTGCGGCCATGAAATTCCCCATCTGTTGAGTACATTCATGACTGAAGAGCACTGGGCAGAGACAGATGAATGAGCCCATCATGCCTGATGTTAATGACATCCGTCATACAAGCTGAACATGTGGCTTCATAAATCAAGACCTAATAGCAACTCCAGTTGCTCGTGTCATTAACAAGTCATTCCAAGTTATCCATTTAAATACCTGGGAGTTTACCGTAAGATTGAGCCTAGAGACCTGCCTTGTGCTTCTGATCTCATCAAAAAATAGAGGTAATGAAGCCAAAAATCATTCCAGGTTAAAGAAATAAAAATAACTTTCTCAGATGCACACTCAAATATCTGCAGATGAAACCATTTGTTGTTTGGAACTGGTTTCAAATTAAAATTGGATGAGAGTGGATGGGGGGATAGGTGGGAAAAAATATTGGCCATGAGTTTATCACATTGTTCAAGTTAAATGGTGGGTACCTAATAGGTCATTGTACCATATTCTCCACTCCTGCACATGTTTAAAATTATTCACAGGCCAGCACGGCGGTGCATGCCCGTAATAGCAGTGGCTCAGGAGGCTGAGGCAAGAGGATTACAAGTTCAAAGCCAGCCTCAGCAAAAGTGAGGCACTAAGCAACTCAGTGAGACCCTGCCTCTAAATAAAATACAAAATAGGGCTGGGGATGTGGCTCAGTGATCGAATGCCCCTGAGTTCAAACCCTGGTACCTAAGAAAAAGAAAAAATACATATATAATTAAAATTTTTTATAACTGGAAAATGGAAGCTTCCATTATTTCATAAACATTTTTGTCCAGTTTTGTCTTTTCTCAAAAAACATGTTCATATAACAGTTCAAACAATTATCAAGGCAAAGAAACCATCACCAGCAAACACTTCAGAGGGAGACCAAGCAACACCCCCTGCAGTTTTTTAGGAACCCATTCACCATCCCCACTCCAGTTTTAAGATCAGAATTTGAGTGTGCTCAGGAAGCCTGCAGCCACACCCAGCCTTCTCCCTTTATTTCTTGGTGGGTCACTCATCGTTGCCATGAATTCTGCATTTCGCAGCTTTGTTTACATGGATGCTCTTCTTAGGTGTTTTACTTTATGGATTGTTGCTGAAGAAGTGGAAAATGAAAGAACAATGGGCAAAGCAAAAGACAGGGAAGTGAGCAAGGGCCTGTTCAATTAGCTTCTGTTAAGCACATCCTCACCCAGGGCACCTTGTTCAAGTTCAGCTGGATTCCCCAGAGGACGTTGCAGGTGTGTCTTCATTAATCCTGATACTGTTGGAAAGCCTGAAGGGGAAGAGGAAAGAAGTCTGTGTCTCTAGGCATCCCTCACCCCCAAATTCTATACACATAGGGTTTCTATAATTTACTCAAGATAAAAATCACCAAGTATTCTGCCCAACACTGTGCAGTACTTGGAAATTCCCACATGGAATAAAGTACACAGCATTTTGCAGGGCAGATATAAAATTATATAAGCAATCTCTACTCAGTGTGAGGGTTCAATGAAATACAGACCTCTAACTTGACTTTGAAAGTGATGCTGGCACTGAGATTGTCAAGTGCAGAATCTAGGAGCCAATGGAGAAATTTGGTAGTCTGACGAATCTCTAGAATTTTACTCTACAATATGGTAGCCATTAAATGTACAAAGCTATTGAACTCTTGCATTATGACTAATGCAAATTGAAATGTGTAGTCAATGAAAAACACACATCGGGTTTTCAAAAAAGCATAAAAAAAATTTCATGAGCCAAACATTAGCCTTTTTATTAAAATTTTTAAAATTCTACTATCTCATTAATGATTTTTTCATATTGATTGTTCAAATGATCATATTTGGGCTATGTGAAATTAAATAAAATATCTACTCCTTCACTTGAACTTCCAGATTTTTGTTGCTGATTGTTTGTTTTTGCTGTTCTGGCGAACAAACCCAGGACTTTGCCCATGCTAAACAAGTACTCTGCCACTGAGCTACACCTCCTGCCCCTGGCTTCCAGTTTTTAAAATTTATCGCTTTCTGTATATGTCTTTCTGTCAGTCCCACTCGTTATAAACTTTGCATATTCCGATCTTGTAAGCAGCTGATTTTGGTGCTGGGGATTAAACCCAGGACCTTACTTATGCTGGGCAAGTACTCAAACACTAAGCTGCATCTCCAGCCCACTGTACATAACTTCTTAAAAATTTTTATGTAATGTTTCAAGTTTTTAATTCTACACACTGTATATATTTCTACTTTCATCCCTTCTCTCTTTAAATAAACTTTATGCACTTATTTTTTTAAAAAGAATATACATAGAATATCCATTTGCCAAATTTTCTGCCCTGAAAGCAACCACTTCACAAGTACTTTGTATTTCCAAATTTAATTCTATATTTGGAATTATATTGAATTAAAAATACACATATGCCTAGATCTTTTCCCAATCTCTCCAATTTGACTTCTAAGAATTTATCCTACTGATACAGTTGAACATGTGTGGGAGATACATATTAAGGGTACTTGTTAGGATTTGGTTAGCACTAGAAACAACTAGAGTAATCTAAGTGTATCATGATGTGTTCATACTACTCATTAATGTTGAATTCATGTGTGGTGGCTCATGCCTATAGTTCCAGCTACTCAGGGGGATGAGACAAGAAGATTGCTTGAGCCCATGACCTCAATATTTGCAACCTCATCTCACCTGCAAATCTCTTCATACCCAAAGAACATCACTTTGCAT
Source organism: Glaucomys volans (assembly GCA_020662805.1). Classification (NCBI taxonomy): domain Eukaryota; kingdom Metazoa; phylum Chordata; class Mammalia; order Rodentia; family Sciuridae; genus Glaucomys; species Glaucomys volans. The sequence goes on along the minus strand of JAJEJO010000574.1, from coordinate 383,146 downwards.
AAGTTAAAGATTGAAACTATCTCTCTTTCTCTCAGAGGAACTGAGAGGATAAGGTTAAACAAATGCTAAAATTACAAATGCATTTCCGGTTTCACAACGGGAGTCACAGAAGATTAAACAGAAACTTCTCAAAGGCTCACAATCTGGTGTCCTGCAAATCTGCAATGATTGATGTCTGGGGTGCTGGATGGTCCAGAATTTGGGCATCCTGACTGACCCAGGTCAGGGACACTATTTTGTAGACACACCATCCAGCGCTGTGAGGCTCATGTGTAAAGTGACTGGCACATACAATTGTTCAACAGTAACATCATCTACACAGTGTATGGCCCATGATGGGGTTTGAGACATGCAAAGTGAAATGAATGAACGCTGTAAAGCACAAGCCAGACGGTGTAACATAGGCCACCATTCAAGAGTTGCCACCTCTCCATTTGGCAACTGAATCAGCATCCTCTGGTTGCTTTCAAAGCCACATATGCGTGGGAACAACTCCAAAACTTCAGAATCAGAAAGAATGTCCAGGCATGTGGATATTTACCAAGATGCCTAGTGGTTCTAAGGCGCAGCCAGGCAACCACAGATCTAAATCTTAGATGAGAGCTCCATGAAAAATCTGTTCACTGAAGGTTCTCAAACTTTAGTGAGGATCAAATGCCCTGGAAAGTTCCTTCCCACCCTAGCGTTTTTGATTTGGCAGGCAGGATGGGGTCTGAGAATTTGAAAGACTAACAAGCTCCCCAGACATGCTGATACTGTTGTCTGGTGACAATGTGAGGACCACTGTGCCACATCCAGAGCTCTTGACCCTAGCATATTTTAACCACTAGTGTGCTTTTAAACACCTATGCGTGGGGTCTAGACAATTGGGTTTATTGATTGATTGAGCTAATTGGATTTAAATAGGGAAGAACTGAGCTTCTTATAATTTTAATACATTCAGATCAGGAACTTCAGATCTCCTTAAGTGAACCCTTTTCTAACTCCAAAGTGTGCCCTGGGACCAGCAACACCCCAACTTAGGCTGTTGAAACCAGAATCTGTATTTTAGCAAGCTCTTCAAGTGACTTATACTCATGCTAGAGTTTGAGCACAAGCCTAAGTTTCAACCTAAAGGTAACTTCCTCAGAAAGGGTTTTTTCTAGTTGGGTCTGGTGACGCACACCTGAAATCCCAGCAGCTTGGGAGCCTGAGGCAGGCAGATCACAAGTTCAAAGCCAGCTTCAGCAATTTAGCAAGGCCCTAAGTAACTTAGCAAGAACCGGTCTCAAAGTAAAAAAAAAAAAAAAAAATTAAAGGGCTGAGGCTGTGGCTCAGTGATTAAGCACCTCTGGGTTCAATCTCCAGTACCAAAAAAAAAAAAAAAAGGAGAAGAAGAAGAAAGAGTTTCTTCTAGTGCCTTCGGTGGGGTAGATCTCTGGAGCGGTCAGTTTGGAGAAACACAAATATAGCACCACTCAGTGCTTCCAAGTAGCCAGTCACACAAGTAGAAAGCATTTTGCAGAGTCTGCAGGAAAGAAAGTTGTATATTGATATCAACCTACTGCTTTTTGAACAAGAACAGAAGCCAAATATCACCATAAGTGGGCATCCACATGCAACCAGCTTGGAACCCTCAGCAGTGAATCCCTGAAACGTAGGGGAAGATTCCAGACCAGACCAGACTCCACCTTAGGTTTAGCCTCATCCTGGACCTGAGTTGTCATGAGTTGCATAATCACTCTTGTGTGTGGATTATACAGTTTGCGTTTAAAATGAGTACTCAGCCTTTACCCCTCCAAGGATTATCAATTACCACAGCAAGGAGGGGTTTGTCTAACATGGCACAAAAGTCAGACAGGATCTTTTTGAGAAATATAAGAATGGATTAGTATAAAGAAATGCCAAGGGTGTGGGGAATAAGTTTTTCATATTCTATTGGTGAAAGTGTTCACTGAGAGCTGGGGATGTAGCTCAGGGGTAGAACACTCACCTAGCATGCACGAGGCCCTGGGTTTGAACCCTAGCACCACAAAAGAAAGAAGGAGTTAACTGATACAGAATCTTTGGAAGGCAAAATTTGGGGGAAAATCTCTCAGAACTTTAAACGGGCCTATGTTATGACCTGCACTTCTAGTAACATTTCAGGACTATTAGATGTGTGTAAAGACACATACTCAAAGGTGCACTATGCAGCATTGTTTCAATTTTTTTTATTTTTTTATTTTTTGAACTGGGGATTGAACTCAGGGGCACTCGGTCACTGAGCCACATCCCCAGCCCTATTTTGTATTTTATTTCGAGACAGGGTCTCACTGAGTTGCTTAGGGCCTCCCTAAGTTGCTGAGGCTGGCTTTGAACTCGTGATCCTTCTGACTCAGCCTCCCAAGTCGCTTGGATTACAGGCATGCGCCACCACGCCCGGCTCAAATTTTTTTTAAATGAAAATAAATTAGATCTAACAAGAAAGGAGTGCATAAAGTCCTTCAATTCAGAGGTCTTTTACCTAAGTATTAAAAGAGTGACAATTATATATGTTGTTGACACATATAAATAGTACAATTCCATTTCTGATTTTTAAAAATCATATATGCACATATGTGTATATATTTATGAGTAAGCATGGAAAAAAATCTATAAATAGACCCTCCAACTCCCCACAGTGGTTACTTTTAGGGAGTGAGATTATACTGAGGAAAGTGAGCTTCACTCTATCAGTATACCCTTATATAATTTTTGAATTTGTTATAACAAGCCAGTATTATTTTTGTTATTTAAAAAATATTTCAAACAAGTAAAAATTATGTCTTAAGAACTGTTTTTCTTCAAGTGTTTCCTTATATCAACCCATTTAATTACATATTTCAGGCTCATTAATTGGACATCACATAATATGCTATCATTGATTAGGTTTCAGTTTTCTTAGATAAAACCGAAATCAATCTGGACCCCCTGAAATTAAATCCAGGTAAACCTGATTGACTTTTGGATTTCTCAAAGCAATCTTAGTTTTAGTTTAGTACCAGGTCCTGGGATCTCTATTTGTGTCTTTTAACCCTTGCTCTTTAATATTGCCTCTTAGAGAGTAACGTTAAACAAAACCCCAGATTTCTTTTTAATAATTTGTCACTAAATCAGGTCTCCCAGATTCTGTACCTGATTGTCTATTTTTATAACTGTAGAGACAGATGTTTACATTTCATTTTGTTAAATTTCACCTTGTAGATTTCAGTACTTCATTCTGATCTGTTAACATAATTTTGACTCAAAAGGAAATTTCTCAGATGGAGACTGAGCTATCTCTAACCCCAATATGGGAATGATGCTTAGCCTGGGAGAAGCAAGGTAGGAAATAGGCAATACTTTGTCCCTTCTTATCTTTGTCTCAATCCCCCCCACACCCACCCCTCATTCCTCCCAACACTCCTCTCACCACCGCCCCCACACCCTCTCACTGGTCCCTGCTTGAATGTGTGCAGGACCACAGACCCACCAGATGTGGGCTTTGGTGTAAGAATCTACCTCTCCCCCAGCTAAAACTCTTTACCCTGGATTTTCATTCAGGACCCAGGCACCTTCCTGACCACCAATCCCAGGTACAGTATTTCTCCTGGCTTCTCCTCTACCACCCAGATATTCAGAGTTGACACCTTTCCTCTGGCCCCAACCAAAGCTCAGTGTCAGTTTCCAGAAGGCAGCAGTTAGAGTTTGATGTTCATTCTGGGCCAATCAAACGTGGCCAAAGCACAAGTCCAAGTGGAACAAACATGGCTTCGCAGTCCATCCTCTGTGGCTAGGTGCAGTCCTCAGAGAAAGAGATGTAATATTGATAGCCACCTGATGAATAGTAAATGGCCCAAGTTTGTTAACTATAGAAATATCAGTGGACATTAACTTCATATCTAACACGTTGTGTATGAGGTCCATCTAAATTCAAAGGAAGGGCAAGGCTTCAGAGGTACAGGACAGAGTATGATTTAGTGTTAAAGTGTATTAGCTTTAGAGTCAGGCTAATTCTGTATTCCTAATTCTGCACTAACTAGCTTTTTTAATCTCAGGAAAGTTAATCTCTTTATGGAAGCTATCTATAGGAAAGTTTCTTCGCCTATAACATGGCAAAAATAATAGCTCATCTCATGGGTATTATATATCTCATTTAGATATTAAATGAGATTGTATATCAGGCTATCCAGCTCATAGCAAGCATTTAGTAAATGACAATTCTCATTATTATCATATCACCATTAGTATTATTAAGAAGTAGTGACGCTGCAATGGTATAATAAAAGACTTTGGGTTTGGCATGATACATTTATTAACCATAACCTTATTTTTTCTGTGTGTAGCTGTAAATATTAGAGAGGAAATGTATAGGGAAAATATAGAGTACACATAGGATATATAGGACAGTATATAGCATGTGATAATAGGATATAAAAAATTAATATGTAGGATGAATATAATAGGATATATAGTATAATAAAAATATGCCCTTCCTGTTAACTGGGTTCCTTGAGTGTGGGGCACTGCCTGTTCCACATCTCTGCAAGCATCTGAAGGGTTGCACAAGGAGACACTAAATACACGATTCTAGAAATGTCAACCTTGTCATGTAATGGTTTGAGGTGAAAATGCTCTGGAGACATAGTCCTTTTGTTTAAAATAGAAACTTTTAAGGAAGCCAAGTTAACACATGACCACTGAATGTCTAGTTCTTCTGGGGTGGAGTGGGGGAAAACAAGTCCCTGCATTTCTGAAATGAGAGGGGGAATTACTGGTATCAAAATTCATATTTCCTTCTTGGTGGAAAAAATTCTCCAGCCAAGCCTGGCGCTAACCGAGTAGGCGATTTCACTTCACCGTCACTTCACAAAAGACTTCCAAATTCACTGCGGCAGACACCGCAAAATAAAAACGTTAAGTACATCCTAGCTGGGAGGAGACGGAAGCCTCCAGGCTCAATCAAAGGTTTGCAATAATAGGATTCATAAAAAAAAAAAAAAAAGACAGATGGGATTAGAAAATGTTGCAGTGAAGACGGGAATGAGATGAGCTCACAGCCCCAGCCTGTCTTTTGTGGACCTACACAATGATCCGAGAGCCAGACTGGATTAGGAAACCTCGCGACTAGGGGTCCAGAGACAGGCTGCCGGTTCCCAGACACTTGGGGGACAGAAGGCTGGAACGATGCATCAGATTTACAGCTGCAGCGATGAAAATATAGAAGTTTTCACCACCGTGATTCCTTCCAAGGGTGAGTACAATTGCCCTTGACTGTCCCTTAGCGTGGCATCTGATGCGGAGGGCGAGGACCCTCACGTGCTGCTGTACTCCGGGCACCCTCGGGGCCCTGAGGTCGGATGGGTCCTCGGTTTGGATGGTATTGGATTTTTTTTCCTTGTTAAAAGGAGACACAAGGATAAACATCAATCACTGACAAACAATCACCTATCAAGGGGGAGGGAAATGAGGGCTGTTAAATACTCCCGGCTTCCCATGAACTCAATGCCGGCAGCCCAACAGGCTGAGTCAAAGTGACAGCCAGTCATTGTGAAGGAAACAGGTACGAAAACAAAATTCCCAGGACGGCTAGATAGATTCATTTTCTCCAGTGAGCAAGTGGTTTCTGAAAAGAGAACCAGCTGGTTCAAAAGTATGATTCCTAACTATGCCATGAAATGTGAGGAGAAATGTTCCCAGCAGTGGCCTGAAGTCCAGGGAGACAGTTGAATAGTGCCGGGACCCCAGGCTGGCCTCCCCTCAGAACCCCGGGGTGACCCTGCCAAACCCCACAGAACCCCGGGGATGCACCTGCGTGCCCAAAGGTGCAGCCCCAGAACCTTGACCTTATCGGCCCTTTATCAGCGTTCAGTGCCAGGAAGGGCTTTGTGTGAGCTCAGTGGGTCCAGAATGTCCGGTTCCTGGGCAGTGCCCTCACCCCCTCAAAGCAGGGGGCTCTCTCTCCTGTCGCCTCTGTTCCTCTGTTCTGGCCCTGAAGACCCTGTTTTACCCGGAGAGCCCCTGGCTCAGACTCAGCCCTGGTCTCTTTGTCAGACGTGAATGAAGTGGGCCGGATGTTTACTGGTGGTGAGTCCCCATTCAAACAATTCCTTTCTTCCTCTTCTTCCTCCGGTATCAGCCTCCGACAGGGCCAGGGCTCAGGGGGGGAAGGGCGAGACAGCCTGGCCACAAAGAGGCAGCCAGCAGAACATAAATTAAGCTTTAGACATCTACTTCCAGAGAGAGACAGAGAGAGAGGAAAAAAGAGTTGAGAGTCTGCCCACGTGTAGGAGTTGAAATTTTCTCTGCAGATTCTGAAAGTCAAAGCTGACCCTCTGACCCAGCAGTTCCATTTTTGGGTAAAAAGCCCAGGGATACTCTCACTTGTGAATGCTCACTCACAGTGGCATCCATACTAAGAGGATAAAAATGAGGAATAACCTAAATGTCCATGAAAAGGGGAATGGATAACATGTGGTGCCATCAAAGTACAGACTTCTCCACAGCGGTCCACAAAAATGGAATAGATTTACATGGGGATGGACATAGATGGATTATTTTAACTTATTTTTTGTGGTGCTAGGGAGGCAGCGTGCTAGGTGAACACTCTGCCACTGAGCTCTATACCACTAGCCCCAGAGATACATGTTAAGTAAGGAGGGAAAAGAAGCAAGTTGAGAGATTATACATGAATGATAGCATTTCTGTAAATTTAGAAATATAAAATAATTCTGTGCATTGTTTATGGATACATATCTGGAGAAAGTGTGAAAACATAGACCAGAAAGATATAGATAAAATTAATGATCTTAGTATCCCTGGGGAAGGGGAGAAGTTTAGAAAGGGGACCTAAATTTTCCCCTAATTTTTAAATTTATTTTATATGAGGAGGAAGTAAATTGAAAGCAAAGATGAAAATGTTTAAAATAATATCTTTCTTCTGTAATTAAAAAATATTTAAAGGAAGAAAAAGTCAGTGACAAAGTGGTCAAGAGACTGCTGTGCATTGCTGTGCTGTGTGATCTTGAACAAGCTACTAGGCCTCTCTGGGTCTGAGTTTCCACTTCTGTAAAAGTGAGGAACAGAATTCTAGCTGCCAGGATTAATATGGGGAATAAACAAGTTAATATATAAAGTCTGGAACAGTAGCTGGCGTGTAGGAAGCGCCATTACATCACTCACATTCTATTTTTACTGTCAGTGGAGCAATGAATATATTCAAAGATAAATACTTAATACTATTTTCCTTCCTTGCCATTTTCATTCATGACCTCTTCCCAGTGTTAAACCCAGTACTCATCCGTAGTCACAGATATTTCCCAGCACAGAGAGTTCCTGCCTGGAAAAGGAGTATTTGCAGTTTTCCATTGGTTCATAAATGGATGGAGTCCACCACTTCCACTTCTCACTCTGCCCCCTGTGGCTTCTCAAAGCCTTCAAGCAGAGGGCTCTGGGTGAGGGAAGCCCTAGCCGGTGCCGCAGGCCTGAGTCACTGAGGATGAGAGAGGTCGTGGCCCTGTCTCACACCCCCACATGTCCTAACTGCAGAAGTGAAAGTTGTCTGGACTTTACCTAACTAACAGGAGCCCTGCTCCCAGATGGGCCCCTCCCAAAGGCAATGGCTCAGCCATGATGATCGATGTGCAATCATCCAGAGTTGCCAGGCACAAGCTGAGCAGTGCAGCCTAGTGGTTACAAGTGTGGGCTTTGTTCCACCATTACCTGAGTGGCCCCTCTACCCCTCAGTGTCCCCATCAGTACAGCAGAGTAAACCCTTCCAAACCCCAACGTGAGGAATATTGCATCCACCTCTTACTACATTCCTCTTTCCAATCTGCACATGTTGGGCTCAGTCTAATACCTACATTTTAAAAAAACTGATCCATCTTGATACCGCATGAAAATATGACCATAGAAAATGTTGTGGTGTTTCTTAAGTATTTTAGAGACACAGGACATCCACCAGATCTGTAACTGAGAACATGGGTGTCTTTTCACTTTGTAGAAAGAAAAGAGAGCCCTTTAAGGAAAAGACTTTTACAGACACAATTCACAGTAAATATAAAAGATAAAGGTTGTGGTTTTACTAAGAAGTTGTACCATGAGTTATTTCCTGAGCTACACCAGAGTAGATTCATTTCTGGGGTGAACAGCACCGTGGCATCAAAACAATTCTTTTGGGGATAAGCCACACTGGGGAGGGAGCGGCGAGGGGTATGGGGAAGAGCAGGAGGAAATGGAGCAAGTTTCAGGAAGCCCAGAATGTCTAGCGCAATGCTGCCATCGCCAGACATGGACCTATTCCTCCCACCTGCCCTCATCATGCTAGCAAGATCCTAATAATCACCACTAATTTGTGGGAACTTGCTCTTTGCCAGGTTTGGGCAAGGGTTTTATGAAGTTTAGTTCATTTAATCCTTGACAGAACATTCTGAATTAGGTGCCATTGTTATTCCTGACATTATTATTTCCTGTCTGACACATGGGGATAGTGAAGCTTCCAGAGGGTGAGTAATTTGCCCATCACACAATTGGCAAGTGGCCAAGTTCGAATTCACACCCAAGTGGAGGGACTCTGGAGCCTGGGCTGTACTGCAGGCTGCAGGCTGTAAGAGCTTTGCACAGGATAACAAGGCCAGCACTCGTGTGTCACTCATCTGATATGTGATAAGAAGTCATTTCAGTTCTTTCTACACAGGGCAGGGACGTGGTGGGATTTCAGTTCCAGTAAATCACCCTAGCAACAATGTGGAAAACAGATGCCCGGGTGTCTCCATTTGCAATAAAATTCACACTTTGTCCCAACAAATTAATATAAATTTTTATGGTTAATTGATTTCTTTAAACTGTTTAATTTGGTAAAATATGCCTGTCACAGAATTTCCCACTTTAACCATGTTAAGTGGGCAGTTTTAGTGGCATTATGTACTTTCACAGTGTTGTATAACCTTTATTACCATCTATCTTCAGAAAATTTTCCTTGTCCCAAACTGAATCTGTTCTCGTTAAACAATAACTCATCATTTTCCCCATTCCCCCAGTTCCTGGTAACTACCATTCTGCTTTCCTCCTCTGTGAATTTGCCTACTCTAGGTACCTGGTATAAGGGAACAATAACAGTTTTTGTCCTTTTTGGTCTCACTTGTTTCACCTAGCGCTTTTCAAGATTCATATGTAGCACCCAGCAAGGTGACCCACGCCTGTAATCCCAGTGGCTTGGGAGGCTGAGGCAGGAGCATCACAAGTTAAAAGCCAGCCTCAGCAAAAGTGAGGTGCTCGACAACTCAGTGAGACCCTGTCTCCAAATAAAATACAAAATAGGGTTGAGGATGTGGCTCAGTGGTCGAGTACCCGAGATCAATCCCCGGTACTCAAAAAAAAAAATTCATATGTAGCACATTTCAGAATTTCATTCTTTTTCAAGGCTGAATAATATTCCATTATATGGCTATTCCACAATTTGTTTATCCATTCATCTGTTGATGGGCATTTGAGTTGAGTTGAATTCCAACTTTTACCTGTTGCACATAAGGCTGCAATGAACTTTAGAGTAGTCAAGCCAAGTAGCATCTTAAATTGAAGGGAATTCTGCTTCTTCCCATCCTCTCCTCTGTGCCCCTGTTCCAGGTCCAAACCTCAATGTTTTTATAGACATCCTCTAAAACTATTTTTTAAATCTCTCTTTGCAGTGTCCAGTCCAGCCAGAAGAAGAGTCAAAAGCTCTCAACACCTCTTGACCAAGAATGTAAGGAAACTGTAGTTTTGATCCTCTTTGACTAACTTGCATTACAAAAGCGATGCTGGCTTCTGCACTCCCATACTCTCAACAATAGGGAGTGTTTTCTCTGTGCTTTTTGCTGCAGTCCTTGTCCTTCACTTAACCGAAATAACTGATGAATGTCAATCAGAGCCCTGAAGTGAATTCCCTGCTCTCTTTTTCCCAGACACAGAGAATTAACACTGCTTTACATGCACATTTTGTTCTTCTTTAAACAGAATCCATGATATGGACATAGCGCCTCTGACCTACGTGTTCTCCTATTGCTCGCATGACGGTTCCATTTTTCACTATTATAAATAGCACAGCAATGAAATGATTTGTAAAACCTACTAGTCTTTAGGATTAATTCGTTGGTGCATAGATCCCAAAGTAGAATCAATAGGTAAAGGAATGAGAATAGTTTTATACATACATACATACATACATATGTACACGCACACATTCATCAGATATTTACCTTTCTGCTGTGTGAAAGATATTGTGCTGGATGTGGAGATGTATTACTGTTTTTTGTTTTTGTTTATTTTTTGTTCGTTTGTTTAGTTTTATTTATTTATTTTTGTACACAAATGGGGTACAACTTTTCATTTCTAGGGTTGTACACAATGTAGATTCACACCATTCATTTAATCATACATGTATATAGGGTGATGATGTCTGTCTCAATCTACTATCTTTCCTTTTTCCACCCCCTCCCATCCCATTTTCCTCTACACCCTCTGTAGTACTGTTTTTGAAATATGGTTTCTGCTTATAGTTTTGCCACATCCTTCCAGAAATTCTGAACAAGTTTTGAGCTTCCAGCAATGCTTTTCCATTGACCTCCATCCTTACCAACATTGTTTTTCATTTTTTATAATGTTTTGTTACGTTAATATGCATATGAAGTAACTTGAATTAGTTTACACATATTTAGAGCCTGATAATGTTATGTGTTTTGCATTTTACATATCCATTTCTTTGTGTAAAAACTGTCCATATACCTTTGTACTTTAAAAGGGAAACTAATTGCTTCTTAATTATACTGGAGTTTCTCTATTACAGTTTTCATAAAATACTATTTTGGCTTATTAAGTATGTCGATTTTTCAAAGCCTGTTTTCTATTTGGAAAAAAAAATTTTAAGTGTCCTGGGAATGAAATTGGGTTTTGCTTGTTGTTTCTATATTTATGTATTTTGCTTTTAATTCAAAAAGAAGTGTGTGACTATTATAAAATGTCAAAAATTACAAAGATATAAAATATAGGATCACAAAATCCTGAGAAGCCATAGAACATAATGGTTAGATAGGTAAACTTTAGAGCCAAACTGCCCAGGTTCAAATCCCAGTTCCAAGCCAGGTGCAGTAGTGCACACCTGTCATCCCAGAGGCTTGTGTATTACAACGCTGAGGCAGGAGGACTGAATGTTCAAAACCAGCCTCAGCAACTCATTGAGGCCCTAAGCAACTCAGTGAGACCCTGTCTGTAGATAAAATACAAAAAAGGGCTGGGGATGTGGCTCAGTGGTTGAGTGCCCCAGTACCAAAAACAAAACCAAACAAAACCCTGCAGATGTACCCATTCTTAGTGACTACAGAGTATTCCAATGTAGAAAACAGATATCTGGATGTTTTTAGATTCATTATTTAACCATATCATCCATAAATAGGGTTTCTCCATTTTTTTTTCTATTAAGAAAACGCCACAAGAAATATTTCTGAAAATATTATTTTATTTATCTTCAGAATGGTTTTTTATTTTTTATTTATTCTTTTTAGTCATTTATGACAATAGAATGCATTTTGACATATCATACATACATGGAGTGAAATCTCCCATTCTTGTGGTTGTACATGATGTGGGGTCACACCGGTCATGTATTCTTTTTTTTTTTTTTTCTTTTTTTGGTACTGGGGATTGAACCCAGGGGCACTCCACCACTGAGCCACATCCCCAGCCCTATTTTGTATTTTATTTAGAGACAGGCTCTCACTGAGTTGCTTAGGGCCTCGCTAAGTTGCTGAGGCTGGCTTTGAACTCGCGATCCTCCTGCCTCAGCCTCCCAAGTGCTGGGATTACAGGCGTGCGCCACCACGCCCGGCAGGTCATGTATTCTTACATGAACATAGGAGAGCTATGACTGATTCATTCTACTGTCTTTCCTATTCTCATCACCCCTCCCTTCCCTCTATACCCCCTGTCCAATCTGGTAAACCTCCACTGCTCCCCGCCTCATTGTGAGTCAGTAATCCACATATCAGAGAAAACATTCAGCCTTTGGTTTTTTGGGATTGGCTTATTTCACTTAGCATGAGAGTCTCCAGTTCTAACCATGCCATAATTTCTTTCTTCTTTATGGCTTAGTAATTCCATTGTGTATATATACCACATTTTCTTTATCCATTTATCTGTTGAAGGGCACCTAGGCTGGTTCCATAGTTTAGCTATTGTGAATTGAGCTGCTATAAACATTAATGTGGCCATATCACTGTAGTATGCTGATTTTAAGTCCTTTGGGTATATGCTGAGAAGTGGGATAATTGAGTCAAATATGGTTCCATTCTAAGTTCTCTGAGGAATTTCCATACTACTTTCCAGAGTGGTTGTACCAATTTGCAGTCCCACCAGCAATGTATGAGTGTACCTTTTCCCCCACATCCTTGTCAACATTTATTGTTGCTTGTATCCTTGATAATTGCCATTCTGACTAGAGTGAGATGAAATCTCAGTGTAGTTTTAATTTGCATTTCTCTAATTGCTAGTAATGTTGAACATTTTTTCATACATTTGTTGACCATATATTTGTTGACCTCCTGCCTCAGCGTTGTAATACCCAAGCCTCATATATTTGTTGACCATTCTTCTTCTGGGAAGGTCTATTCTTCAAAATGTTTTGAAGATAAATTTATAGCTATGAAAATTCAGGGCCAGAGAATATGAACATTGAAAACAAATTATAGCCATTGCCAAGGTCCTAACAACTATGTTTTAAAGCACCTTTTCCAGACCAGCATACCAATACTGTGGGATATCAACATTATTAAACTTTGACAATTTGATAGGTGATGAAAATGTCCTATTGTTTTAATCTGTATTTCTTTTTTAATGTAATTCTTCATCTTTTCATAGATTTATGGATCATTTCAGTATTTTCTCTCTATGGGTTTCTTACTCTAGTCTTTTGCTTATTTTTATGTCGATTGCATGCCTTTTTGTAAAGACTTTTGAGAATATTTTACACATTAAGAAAGAGAAGGGCAGCCGGGCATGGTGGCTCACGCCTGTAATCCCAGCAACTCAGGAGGCTGAGGCAGGAGGATCGTGAGTTCAAAGCCAGCTTCAGCAACTTAGCGAGGCCCTAAGCAACTCAGTGAGAGCCTGTCTCTAAATAAAATACAAAATAGGGCTGGGGATGTGGCTCAGTGGCCGAGTGCCCCTGAGTTCAGTTCCAAAAAAAAAAAAAGAAAGAGAAGGGCTTTTAACAGGTAGAAATTTTGATTGTAGGTGCAAAATTCTACTCTATCTCATGGTCCCTAAAAAGCCCAAAGTCTGGAAGGAAAGTTCTGATCTTCAAGAAACAGTGGGTGAGGTGCTTCTGAAAATGGAAAAAGGAAAGGAGTGTTTGTAAGGAATTTAGATTTTAAGAAAATTTCACTGGAGATCATTTGGTTTTTGAGTGGAGAAGCTAGGTTCTTGGCTTCAAATATTCATGCTTCCTCCAGGCAGATGGTTCAGTGATGCCCTCTGGCCTTCTGAGCTCTCTTATTCTTTAATTTCCCCTAACAGTTGCCCAACCCCTCCTCTGCTTTTAAAATCCAGCCCCAGCCACACAGAGCATTGCAAATTAAAAGAGACAGGTCTCGTATACCACCTCACCTCCACCTTTTACAGATGGGGAAAGTAAGTCCCAGAGGAAAGAACTGTCTGCTCTCATTTCCCCAACCAACTGACTCTTGGCTTCCTTGTGAGGCCTTGTTGTCTTCTCTAACTTGGTGGTCTGGGAGCAGTTGTGATTGATTATCTTGCTTGGGAAAACTGATCTTATTTTGCAACTGTACCAATCAATATTTACAACTTTCTTTGGCTGGGAATTCTTATTTGTGTCTCCTCCCACCCCTTGGGCTACTACATGGATGGATGTCAGTTTCTTTCCTTCGCAAACACCTCTTTCCTCTCCGAGCTATCCTTAATGTCTCAGCTTCCTTCTTCTTTGACTCATCTTGAGTTGCATCTTTTCCCAAACCAGGGCACAGTCACATGCTTCCCTAGATAGTCTCTCCTGTGTCTGTCTATCTTTCTTCCTCCCTCCTTCCCTCCCCTCTTCCCATTCATCCTTCCTTCCTCTTTTTGATTCTTGGTTACTTTGACATTCTTATCATTCTGATGTCCACGGATGTCATAGAAGTAGCTCAAGGGAATGAGCTTATGCAAAGGAGTGGATCAGTTAAGACTTTTGGCATAATGGAGCCACTTCCTCCGTGATTCACAGCCTCTTCAAAGTGAGCAGAATGTCTGTCATCAGGAAAAACGGAAAAATGAGATTGCAAATGTTACATTGTCCCCAGATTTCAAGCTTGTGGGGGAGGGACTGGTGCAATGAGCTCCTGATTTTTTGAAGTACACTAAGCAATCAATTATGCTTGAAAATTCTTATCTGGATGTAGGCACTTGTGTGGGTTTTATGAAGAGCTTTCACTTAAGAGTCATGAAACCATGGTTCTCATTGGTTCTGTCCCTTACAGCCCTGGGATCTTGGTAAAGCACATGATCCCTCTTGGCCTCATTTTCCCTCTGTATAAAATCAGAGAGTTGGACTAGAACGTTTCTGTGGATCCTTTCAGCCCCAAATCATGATGAATCTCCACCATCCAGATCTTGACTATCTTTCTAACTCCATACCAGCCCTCCAGGCTGGCAGATAAACTGAAGTGTAGATCCAAGATGTTGGAGGACAAAATGAATCCTGAGGCTTGTGGGTTAGCCTGCATTTTTGCTCTTCCTATTTCTGACCTCTCCAAGACCAACAAAGATGCATCAATTTATTACAGTAATGCTTATAGCTCCAATATATTGCCCTATTTCCGTAAGTAGTTTAATGACCTAGGAAAGGAAAATTCTAGCACTAAGCCCTTTCACCTTCTTCCCCCTCCCCATTGACATCCATCACTCCCACCCTAGCTCTCCAATCTTACCCCTATTCTCAGGGCACTAAAGAGCCTGCTCTCAGATCAGTAGCAAGCCCAGACTGTGTCCTATAGACCAGACCATGAACCAGGCTGTCAGAAGACTGCTATTGGTACTTGGGGGAGGGGCTGGAGAAGATACCCTAAAGAGGAGTTTGGCCCTAAGTGGTGACTTGTGAAGGAGATGGCCTCACCTCCATCTCAGGAAACTTCCTCCATCCACCCAGCTGCCGGGGTAAGCAGCCTATGCTCCTCCACGCTCTCCTTCCATTCTCCCACCCCACTGTGCAGGGAAGGGATGGGAAAGTGGCATTTCTTGTTCCTGAAGAGGAACAATTCTCTCCTCTTTAAAGGAGGAAATACTGGAAAGCAGTGGTATCTCCTTCTGGACTCCCCAGTCTTTCCCATCCTGCCTCACTTTCTCCTTCTCCAGGGTGGGTGTGAAAACCCCACACAGGTTCTCACTCCTCTCTCAGAGGAATGCTGAGCTGTGGAAGTAAAATCAAGCATGCCTGTGATTAAAGGTTGACAATAAAGAGCCCTGAGAGTGCAAATTTATCCCAATAATATTAAAGATTTAATTTTTTTCCACCGAGTTGAAATACTACTCTGTTCTCATATTTTTTTTAAAAAAAATCAGTTTTGCTTCATCATCCCCCCAAAAGCAATAGAATTGTTATGTGTGGACAACTGAAGGGGATCTTCATTCTGTCCTGGAGATTCACATTCCCAGGGTTCCTTATGCCACGTAGTACATGTATTCAGGGCAGAGGGCTCAGAACTACCATTAATCCAGGAAATTCCAGTATCCTGGGTGACATCATGGCAGAGATCAGTGCTACAGGGAAGGAAGGAGAGAGTGGAGATGAGCAGCTCACAGAATGTGAGTGTGGAGGACTCACCACTGCGTACACACACACACACACACACACACACACACACACACGCTGGCCTAGGGTGGACCAGTGCCACCCTCAGCCTGTACTGAAGGCTTCTCAGAAACCCAACTAAATCACCACCTTCTGCACTGAATAGAGGGAAAAATAAAAGGGATTTTCAATGCCAGTGAAGAATCCTAAATGCTCCTGAATTTTCTTCAGCCTTTCCCAAGGTACAGAATGGGTAAATCTGGGTCCTAAAAGGGAACCAAGAAGAGTGAATAACCCATTTAAGACCAACTGTCAGATATATCAATTTATTTTATTTATTTTTTTTATTTTTACAGACTGTATTTTGATTCATTGTACACAAATGGGGTACAACTTTTCATTTCTATGGTTGTGCATGATGTACATTCATACCATTCATGTAATCATACATGTACCTAGGGTAATGATGTCTGTCTCATTCCACCATTTTTCATACTCCCGTATCAATTTTTTAAGCAGAAGACTATTTGTAGAAAACTAAAGCAAAGAGTGACAGCTTTTCTTATTTTCCTCTGTGGGAGACATAAAAATCTGGCCTTCAGAAGACATACAACCACTCTCAGTACTGTATATGAATATATGGCATGGAAAAGAGCAAAATGTTCTACTAAAAATCCTACTAATCACAGGCTTTTACTATGCCTCAGTTCAGCAAGAGTCAGCATTGACATTCCCTTTCCACATAACTATTAAGTGTCAGAATTGGAGTGTGAACACAGGTTGGCCTGACCCCAATGAAGTTTTTATCTTAATTAATAATCTGATAGCAGGGGAAAAATAATTATTGTCTTTATTTGCTTTTAATTATTAATGTTGTTCAGTATCTTTTCATGCTTGTTGACCATTTATATTTCTACTGTCAATTACTAGGTCATATTTTTGCCTCATTTTTCTATATTTTTCCAACTTTATTGATTTGTAGGAGTTTTATGATCATAGGGACAATTCTCCATTATATGTAACAAATGTTTTATTGAGCTGTATTCTATTCTAGTGTTAGTTGTTGTTTAATATATGGCTTTGATCTGGCTGGTATTCATTTCCAGAAATGAACAGAGATCTATTTTCCCTAAAGGCCTGATATTTGTTTCAATAATATTAAAGGTTTAATTTTTCTCTGCTGAGTTTAAATACTACCCTGTTCTCATATTTTAAAAAAACCATTCATTTTTGCTTCAGCATCTCCCAAAAGCAACATAATTGTTTATGTGTGGACAACTGAAGGGGATCTGCCAAAGGCTAGACTGTAAGGGAGGAAACTGCCTGCCTCACTCACAAATGCACAGTGAGCCCAAGATCTGGTACAGACTGTGCCTTGCAGGACAGCTGTGGAAGGAAGAAACAAGTGAATGGGTGAATGAAGACCTCAGCAAAGCTGCAGAATATTGGAGGTTCTAATGAGGTTCAAGGAGTCAGAATGAATGACCCCAGTGTCCTGGATATGGATAAAATATGCAGGATCTGAGCCCAGACTGCTAAGACTCCGTTCATGACTCCTGATATTAAGATAAAATGGCTGCTATTATTTGTCTCAGGTTTTTACATGTAAATTATTTCAGTGACTTAAGTACATCTGTCCTTCAGTATCCTCAGTATTGGTACCCCTGTGGATACCAAAATTCACAAACTCAAGTCCTTTATGTGAAATGATGTAGTATTTCAATGCACATAGCCCCTATACTCTAAAGCATCTCTAGATATTTTATATTACCTAAAACAATGAAATGCTATGTAAACAGTTGTTAGACTGTATTGTTTAGGGAATAACAAGAAAAAAGACTGTATGTTCAGTAATACTGGTAATACTGGGGATTGAACGCTGGGGCACTCTACCACTGAGCTACATCCCCAGCTGTTTTAATTTTGAGATAGGGCCTCGCTAATTTGCTAAGGCTGGCTTTGAACTTGTGATCCTCCTTCCACAGCCTCCAGAGTGGCTGGGATTACAGGCTTGTGTTAACACTCCCATTTTGCCAGCAGTTTTTGTTTGTTTGCTTGTTTTCTTTTTTAAAACCTGAGAATCAATTGGGCCTCACGTCCTCTCCCTAGGTCTTCCTTTAGAACATCCAAAAAGTTTTCCTCTGCATAAACAAGGATGCCGGCCACTTAGCTACAAAGACCATAAGACCCTGATTTCCAGGACCGTCCTCCTTTCAAATAGTCTGTCCCGTTATCAAAACACCTCAGTCCACAGGGCAGTTGTCCTGATGGCCCAGACTTGAGACTGTAGAGGAACCTCCAGAACCTTCATTTCCTTGCACCATGACACAATTTGACAGTCTGAAGTCAAGGAAAACAACCATTTCTATTCAGTTTTGTACCCAATTTTTCTTGCTGCTCCTTGCATTCACTGGAGTAAGGAAGTCTACAAAATTCTTTGTCAACACAAGGTCCATGTCGCAAAGCTCCAGTGCTGGACCGCAGGTCTCCAGTCCAGGAGAGAGGAATAAGCTGACTGTCCCTCTTCCGCCCGGCAGGTGGTGATCGAGTCGGACCTCTACACGCCCCGGCCCCTGGAGCTGCTGCCGCACCGCAGCGACCGTCGGGACGCAGGCGAAGGCCGCAGGTTCGGCCGGCTGCAGAGCGCTCGGCCTCCGGGGGCGCATCCCGCCAAAACCCCCGCCAGACATGGTAAGTGAGTCTCAGGCCCGGTTCCTAAACCTCGCTGCGCGCGGTGACCTTCGCAGGGCAGGTTACGCGCCTACGCGTACTGTCTGGCGTTTTTCAAAGGTCCTTTGGCAACCGCAGTCACGCCAGGTGAGCGGAGCCCCTTCGGCGTGGGGCGCCAGGTGACCAACACCTGCCCCTTTCCCACACAAATGCTCTTCCCACTACGAAAACACCTGCTCGCAGGCCTCACCTACAGCAGCCTAACGCAACACCTGCCTATGAGACCCTGGCGTCCGTGCGTGCACACAGTGAAGACGCTCTTTTCTACCATCTTGCTGCACAGGGTTAGGGGATGCAAATCGTTATGCTCTGGGAGGTGAAAACCTTGACCATGAAGCGAGAAGTGAAGGAAGCTCACATTATTTACTTAACTGTGTGTGTGTGTGAATGTTACAGGACCTTCCTACACTACCACCTTAAAATCTTGCCCCCTTGGGGCTGGGGACATACTTCAGTGGCAGAAGGCTTGCCTTAGCATTCTCAAGGCATCGAGTCCCAGTTCCTGATCAAAACAAACAAACAAAAAACTTACCAATTTACCAAATTTGACTTAATCTATAAAAAAGAATTTAGGGGCAAATCTGTTTTGAAAACTGGAAACTTTACAATCTTACCTTGAGTCCCGTTTTTTTAAATGACTACCACCCAAGAAGTGAAACAGGATCCTGCCTGTGGCTCACTCAAGTCTGTGATGGCATTTAGCTTTTAATTACTAGTCTAGGATATTTCTGTTATGCCTGCAACCTAAAGTTATTGTATTTTAACTCCAAAAATACACAATAGAAAGTTCAGGCTGACCTTCTCAAAACTTTGGCGCATTAACAATGTTGTCCTTTACAAGAACTGCAGTAGGACTCCCTTGAGTATGTCCCTTCATCCATCTTCTCTCCCCATCTACCCATACCCCTCTTGTTTTGTTTTCATTTTCCCTATTCGGTCCTAGGGTAGACCTCTAAGGTTTCTTTGGTCACTAAGAACCTGATCCTGCCCTTATAACTCTGTGTATAAAAACACACAAATTGAGCTATATTCTCCAGTTAAGTGATTGTATATATGTATATGTATGTGGATAAAGGCATTAGGAAAACCACAATCTGCCTTGCAAATTAAGAGAAGATAAGATTTTTCTCTGTGTCTATGTATAGGTGAGTGGGTGGATGCATGTGCGTGGAAAGAAAAAAAAGAGGCAGAATATTTCTATTTGCTACCAAATTGAAGTGAATTTAGAGCCATGCTTCTCAAAAATGAGTGTGCAAAAGAATCACCTGGGAGTCTTGTTTTTATGCAGGATTCTAATTTAGGAGAACTAGGTGGGCTTCCAAATTTTCTAACAAGCTCCCTGTGATGCTGGTGTTGTTGCTCCAGAGACAACAGATTGAGTAGCAAGGATTTAGAGCTGATTTACAGTGGAAGGGATTTAGAGATGTGGGTACTGGGAGCAGCAGCTGGAAGTTTGTTGGAAATGCAAGTTTTATTGAATCAGAAACCTCAGGGTTATGACACATCAATCTGTGTTTTAACATGCACACACACATACACTTACAATTATTGTGCATGCTGGAGGCAGAGAACCTCTGATCCACCATTGCTGCCCCTCTGCCAATTAACAGAAGGGGAAACTGAAACCATAGAAACCGTTTGACTTACCCAAGGTCACACTGCTTGTTAGCTACAGAGCCAACATGAAATCTCAGGTCTCTGAATACCGTAGCTAGTGTCCCTTCCCCCAGGGAATGTCTTCCCAACCATCTAGTTTTAGGGTCACTTTCATACCTTTCTAAGTAGTTTGTGTCAGCTTGGACTGCCTGAGTCAGTCTTGAAAGACAAGAGCAATACGTGATGAAATGTGAAGAATCTGCCCAACACGTGACAGTCAGCTCATGCAGGGATGTGCTAGTCAGATTTTAAAAAAAAAAAAAAAAAAAAAGGATTGAGCTGGGCATTGATTCAATTCCTTCAGCTCCCCCAGTCTGATAGATTCCAGAGAGGATGGAAAGGAGGGAGCTTTTCTGAGACAAAGCCATATCCTGATGCTCTCCAAATAAAGGCTAGACACCAATCCATAGGTGTTAATTCTCACTGTCAGAAAGCTATATATCTCTGAGGATCTTGGATCTAGGAACTTGCTTTTTTGTCTGAGCCATAGAAGGCTCTTGGATGCTGTGGCCTTTTCACTTGGGAGAGAGATGCTTTGAGGAACCTTGGGAACCTTAAGGACTCTGAAGTCAGAGACCAGGCTCTTGGCATGAGGCCTCAAATGCCTAGAAAATCAGTTCTCACCTCCTAGGACTGGAAAATCAGTTTTCTGCAGGACTTGAATGAAATAAGCCATGGCACCCCAGAACCAACTTGCTCAGACAAGTTGAAAGTGTCTTTCTCAGCTGGAGTTGCTATCCATCATTCCAGCAAGTCTGGATCCAGTAAGGTTCCTAACACTCTCTTGTTCTGCCCCCACCACCCCCGCTTTTATAAACTGAACACAGACAGTGTCAACTACTAGATAGATAGCTCTCATCTTGCCCCGTTGTACTTCCCTCAAGGTACAGGATGAGATTCCCAGCATCTCAAGTATGTGGAGGACACTGTCAGTGAGGGGCCTCAGAATACAGTCCCCCTCCCTCTACAAGGCTACCAGTGTGGTCCTCCTGAAGCAGAAATCTGCCCTGTCATCTCTCTGCTTTGAGCACCTCCCATCTTCCCTCTAGACCATGCTGACCTCTCCTAGTTCACCTCTAGTGACACTCCTGTCCCCACCATTCTATCAATCAGGTAGACAAACTGAGCTGCAGTGTAATTCTGTGATACTCCATTATATTCTGCCTACCTGGACCTTCACTGGCACTTTTCTCTCTTTGCCTTATCTTTCCTGTCTCTCCACCTGGAAAATGCTGTTTCCTCCCAGGCTAGGCCACTTGGCCAAGCTTCCCCAGACCTGCAAGACGACCAAAGAAGTCTATTAACTACTCCATAATGGCTTTGTCATAATTGTTATGGTTCTCTAACATTTCAGTTTCCTCAAATAGAAAGTACAAACTATTATTTGCCTCAGTGTTGCAGTAAGGATTAAATGAGATATAGTTGTCCCTTGGTATCCATGAGGCATTAGTTTGAGGACCATTCACCCCAAATGCAAATAAACACAGATGCTCAAGTCCTTTACATAAAATGGTGTCATATTTGCAGATAAGCTATACTCTTCAAGCATACTTTAATTAAGTCATCTCTAGATTACTTTTAATACCTAATACAATATAAGTACTATGCAAGTTGTTTTACTATAGGGAATAATGACAAGAAAATAAGTCTATTCAGCCAGACACTATAATCCCAGCAGCTTGCGAGGCTGAGGCAGGAGGATCACTAGTTTGAAGCCAGCCTCAGCAACTTAGTGAGGCCCTAAGCAACTTAGCAAGATTCTGTTTCAAAAATCAATCAATCAATCAATAAAATGAGGTGAGGATGTGGCTTAGTGGTTAAGCATCCCTTCAATCTCTGATGCAAAAAGAAAGAAAGAAATCTATTCATAGTAGAGAGACATTTTTAAAAATATTTTCAATCTATAGTTGTTTGAATCCACAGATGCAGAAACTGTGGATATGGAGGGCTCCCTGCATTCATTGATTTATGCTCAGCACACTGCCTGACACACAGAGACAAGGCTTTGAGCTACTATTATTAATTATGCTAGACACCATTCATTAGAGTTTGATATCGATACTTTTAAAAGGAAACCCCCTTAGATCAATTAAGTTCAGTAGAGTTGGGGCTGGGATGGAGCTCAGTGATGAGTGCTTACCTAGGTACATAGGCCTGGTTTGATTCCCAGGAAAGCAAAATAAATAAATAAAAATTTTGTAGAGTTTATTCGAGCAAAATAAAATAAAAATAATTTGTTAATCGGTAGTTCTGAGAATTCCAACCAACAACATGATCATCTAACATCTATAACTACTCAGAGGCTGAGGAAGGAGGATCACTAAGTTTGACGCCAGCCCCAGCAACTTAGCAAGGCCCTCAGCAACTTAGTAATCCTGTCTCAAAATAAAATAAAAAAGGCTGGAGATGTAGCTCAGTAGTAGAGTAAGTGCCAACAGGCTAATCCCCAGTAATGCAAAAGAATAAAAAAAAAAAAAAAAAGGAGAAAAAGAAAGAAGCAGCAGCTGCAGGCTTCATGGTAGAAATTACAAGTAGGTTGGGGCATCTGGAATAAAGGTATTAAAAGATTCTCTGATATAATTCATTGTATGTGTCCAATACCTCAGAATTCTGATCCAGTGAACTCTGGTTCTCCCACTATATGGGCTGTACTTCCTAATGCAGACACAACTTCTCTGCTCATTTCAAGATAGTTGTCCAGAAGTTCCATGTTACCAAATTGATCCCAGGTTCAGAGACCTCTTTACCCTCTCATGACCTGAGTGAGGCCTTAGAAAAGAAGGAGGAACTGAGGGCACATTCTCTGACCACTTTCTGCAGACATAGTGCTAAGTGCTTCCACATGTGTGGTTTTTAGAAACTGACTATATTTTAGAGCAGTATTAGGTTCATAGCAAAATTAAGCTAAAGGTATACAGATTTCCCATATGCCCCCCTCCCACACCCACACATGCACAGCCTCCCCCAGCTATCAACATTCCCCACCAAAGTGATATTTGTCACAATTGATGAGCCTACATTGACACACTGGTGGTATGTAGATCTTAGTTCCAGTCCCTGCCCACCCCCCAGAAGAATGACAGGGATGCAGGTGACCCTGCTTGACAGTTACCATAACCTGACCTTACTGCCTGGTTTTGCTGCTTGAGAAATTCCCTTGGCTAAAAAAATAATTGATGCAGAACCAGGGGGAGGCAGAACTCTGAGTACCACTGAGTAATATCTTCTCTGTTCAACTTTGCAGTGGGAATTTCTGAACCCAAAGCAACAAATCTGTGTGGGAATCGAGCATATGGAAAATCACTGGTAAGTAAAAAATAAGCCTGGTTAGTTAGAGCTGTTGTACTTTAAGCTTCTCACCATGTCTGTTTCTCCCATGCCATAAAGAGAGACTATGTGTCCTTTGCCCAGGCCTGAGGATTACTAGAAAAGCATAACTGAGGTCTTTGCTCCCAAAAGCTATTAGCTGACTTTGCTTTGTGTGCTTGGTGCCCATCTCTGACTGCTTCTCTTTTCTACCAGAAATTCAGTTCTTAGGGAATCGGAAGCTGTGACCCAGCAGACATTTCATATGTGGGGGAAAAAGTGGCTTTTAGCACAGGCCCTACCAGGTGAGCATACCTTAGCCAGGTGCAGCATTAGGGTTAAAGAGATAAAAGGTTCTCAAACACCATGAAAACACAAAACACTAGTGTCTTAATCAGCTTGGGTTGCTATAACAAGATACCACAGACTTGGGGGCGGAAACAACCCTTCCTCACATTTCTGGAGGCTGGGAAGTCCAAGACCAGGTGTCAGAAGATTCAGATTCTGGCGAGGGCTCTCTTTCCAAAGTAAAGATGGCTGCCTTTCCTCTACGAGTGCATGGAGAGGGAGATCTCTGAAATCTCTTTTTCTTCTTATAAGGGTCCTAATCCCATCAGAGGCATTCTACCCTGATGATTTCATGTAAGCCTAATCACCTTCCAAACCCCCCACCTTCCCATATCATCACATTGGGGTTTAGGCTTCAGTTTGAAGGCCCACAACACCAGTCATTTCAGTACAAAGACACCTCTGGGGCATCTGCTAGAGGTCAAGTTCTCTCAAAGCAGACTCTGGGATTTGGAGTTTGTAAGATGCACATTAGGGGTCAGTACCAGTAACAGTAATGAGGAAGCAGGGTTTGATGGAGGGAGTGGCTGAACCGTGATGCAAATCCAACATCTCCTGTTGGGGAATGCTAGGAAAAGCATTACCCAACCAGGTCAGTTTGAATTGGGTCAAATGGTCAAGCTTTTATGTTCCCTCTTCCCTCCGTATCAGCACAGCATGTGGGCTGCCCTTTGGGTGAGGTGACCTCTGTAACTGAGGCACATTTGAAGAAGCTCAGAGTCTTCTGCTACTCACCTCTGTCCTTCCTTGAACAGGAATCAGGTAGTACATCTCCACATTGCTCTTTTATGTCATCTTCTGGGTTTGAATGTCAGGTTCCCTCTGGTTTAGCAGGGTCAGCAGTGACTGGAGGTGAGGTCAGCTCAGGCACCTTCCAGTGTCAGCTCTCAAGATGTATAGATGGTGCAATGTGAGAATAGAAGAGATCCCAGAGATTGTCTGGGCCAGTCCCTCCTCTTTATGGAACAAATTGGACAGAGATGTGGGTGCAGTGCTCCTGATCTGGGCAGGATACTTAATCCAGGGATCTCACTTAGGTCATCAGTATACTAGGAAAACCACACAAAGGAGGGGATGGGGAAAGTTGTTGCTGGGTTGGGGGAGAGCTTCTCCAACCTTAAACTCAGGGAAAAGTGGGATGCCTCAGGTTGTGACAACAGCTGCCCTGGGTTGAGCCAGAGAAAGATCAAGGTTAAAGGTCTTGGATTATCTGCCCTGGCCTTAGGGTAGGCTCAGACAGAACCCTTGGCAGAGAGGCAGCTGCAGTAGCTAGCCAGAAGGAGCTGGGGTGGTGTAGGGTAGTGATGGGGATGATAGAGAGGTGATAGTGATGAAAAGGAGAAAGAGGCAGCATTACCTCCAGGCCTGCAAACAGTGGGGCTGAGACCCACAGTTCAGCAGAGCTTCATTACCCTAGGGCAGGAGAGCAATCCAGAACACATGCAACTAAATCTGATTCAATACTGACATGCACAGGGTGAGATGGGACTAAGGAAAGAGGGCCTTTCCTCCAAAGCCAAGGAGTGGTATGTGTACACTTGCATGGCCACTGGCACCATGGGGAAGGAGTGCTTGGGAGGGACCACAAGGTGGCACAGTAACTCTGCCTACAACCTTTGGCCAGCTCAGGAGAGAAGGTGGCAAACAGCAGTGCCCTTGACCTGGAATTTCCCAGCAATTTCAGGAATGTGATGACTTGAAACCTTTGACCTCACTTGGGGTGGAAGAACAAAGCATAACATGTGTCCTTTGACAAGCAACCTCTGGACTTAGCTCTGTGAGGCCATCAGTTAATTTTCAATTCAGTACATGCTTACCATCTTCTGTGGAAGGGCTGAGTGGGGGCTACCAAATGGATTAAGTCCCAGACTCTACCATTCACCATTCAGTCTTTCTACAGACCAAGAGACTGGACGAACATATGAAGCAAGTGGAGAACCATACAAAGAGTGGGTGGGATGCCATAATGTGTCACCTAGGCAGTGCTCAGGAGACTTGGAGACAGAGAAAGAGCAACTTGGACCACCATCCTACGGGAAGGCTTCCTGGAAAAAGTTGCCTTGAAGGTCAGGCAGAGATGAAGCCTTGATCCAGAGAGTGAAGGAAAAGATAGAGCTGTGGAAAGCATTAAGGAATGCAGGCCCACTCCTGCTGGAACAGGAAGTGGATCTAATGATACACATGGGGAATAACAGAAGACTGAGCTGCCCTAGATAAGGTTGAATTCAGTGTTGTGAAACCTTCAAGAGCAGGCTGCAGAGTTGGCCTTAATCTGCGCTGCTGTGGAAAGTTCTGGCAATTCCGGAGTCAGGAGGGGTGTAGGGAAGGTAGCAGGTCTAATCATCAATTAAGGAGACTGTTTCTTAAAGGCTGCAGGAGAGGAGAGGTACAATTGGAGAGGCTGACTATAGTGTAGGCAGCTTATTCAAAGCAAGAATCTGCAGGACTTGACAACTGACACAAATGTTGGAAGTGGGAGGGAGACAGCTCTCATGTAAGTTTGAGTGGCACTCTCTCAAGTGTCTCTAGGCCAGTGGTTCTGAAAGTGGGATCCCAGGACTAGTAGCACCTGGGACACTGTTTGCAATGCCAATGCTCTAGCACCTATCAGATCTGCTGAATCAGACACTAGAGGTGGGGTTATCACAAAGCCTCTAGGGGCATCTGATGCTGAATAAAGGATGAAAGCTATTGCCCAGGTAGGTGGTAGTCCCTCCAGTCAACCCCCTTTCAAATGGCTCCCAGCGTGGAAAGATGGACACCTCAATTCCCTCTCCTTTCCTCACAACACAGATTCCTCCAGTGGCCCGGATCTCAGTGAAATCTCCAGCTGCAGCAGAGGCGGTAGCCACGGGCTCAGAGAATGGAACTGTTCTGGGGAGAGGGTAAGTACTGCGCCTTCCAGCCCCGCCAACTGCAGGGCTCCCCACCCGGTCCTGGTCTTGTGCAGAAGAGCAACAGGTGGCCTGGTTTTCAGATTCTCAAAATATTAAAACAAAACCCATGCCAGCTGTAGATTACCCTGTAATGAGGGCCATAATCCTGGGTCTCGGTAGTGCTTCATCAACTGTTTCCCTGGGATTAAGCTGAAATGTTTTTCATGGTTTCCACTTCATTAACACCACTCTTTAGGCTTAGAGAATTGTCACTCCGGAGGGTTTTTGGTTAATTAGATGAACGTAATTGCAAGCCATACTCAAAACCTCCCGTTCGCCCGATGATGTCAGAAATGCCACATGAATTTGTTTAGGGGCCCCTGCCCATAGGTAAAGAAATGTATAAAATACAGTGGTTTCAAATCAAACTCTAACCTCAGTGCTCCTGTTAACTCTGATCCAGAGCCAGCAGTTAGTGTAACTGGAGTGTCTATTGCCCCAATGCCCCTCACTGCTTTGAATGCATAAAGACAGCAAGAGTTTGCAGTTCAGTAGGGACTTCAATGCCCCCACTACTGCTCTCCACACTGCAGGTAGCAGACAAGTGGTTTAGGGGAGGATGAAGGGAATGGGCTCTTTGACAGATTTGCTGCCTAGCCTGGCAGCTCAACCTTCTCCAGCTTCAGGTAAGTTATTCTGCCCCCTACATTCTCATCTATTTAAAAACAAGCAGAAAAACAGGAAAGACAGGAGTACCCATCTCAAGTGGTTATTGTGAGAACTGAGTAAAATCATGTGCTCAGAGTTTAGCTCAAACTGCTGTTAACATTTTTCAAGAAATTTCCAACTGAGTAGTTGGGAAGCCGTGTTCTTCAGAAAGTGTTCATTGCACATCCAAAAGACCCCATCTTAGTCCATTATTTTTTTTTTTTTCTGCTAATAACACAATACTGCTGACTGGGTGAGTAATAAAGAAAATAGCCGTTTGGTTAGTGGCTCTGGCCCAAGGTCAAGGGGGCTCCCTCTGATGATGGCCTTTTTGTTGGCAGAGACCCTGGCAGTACATGGTATCACATGGCCAGAGGCAGGGAACATAGAAGAGACCTAGCCATATTGTTTTTATGACCCACCTACTCTGGAGAGAACCCATTAATTGTAGGAATGAGTTAATCCTGAGAGCAGGATTAACAGCACCTCTTAGTGCTTAGCAGCACCTCTTAAAATTATTGCCTGATCCAATCTCTTAATGTCTCATAATGGGCATTAAATTTTAACTTGAATTTTGGAGGAAACAACTCAAACTTAAATTGTAAAAGCCAAGTCGTAGCCAAGCACATGCGTGTAATCCCAGCAACTCGGAAAGTTGAGGCAGAAAGATCACAAGTTTGAGGCCAACCTCCACAATTTCATGAGACCCTGTCTCAAAATAAAAAATCAAAAGGATTGAGTATATGACTCAGTGGTAGAGTGCCCCTGAATTCAATCCTTAGTTTAAAAAAAAAAAAAAAGTGTTATTCAATAAATTTGGGGGTAATTAACGGAAAAAAAGAAAAAAAAAAAAAAAAAACACCACCATCATTTGGCTTGTATTACATTCTGGTTAACAAATCCTTCTAAGTAGTGATAGCTGTTGCTGACAGTTCAGGTAAACCAGCAAAAATGTCACCGTGCCTTAACAGAGGCCAACTTTCAGGTCCACATAGCTGCATAGCAAAGGGCTCTCAAATGACTCTTTTCTCTCTAATCTCAGTTATTCCCATTCCTGGACCCTGGGTGTTGTAAAGACCTCCTTTTTTCCCCCCTAAAAGGAGCACACAAGGAGATGAACATTTATTGAAGGTCTCCAATGTGCATGTGCAGGGATGCTTACTTACTCATTTTCCTCTTCACAAAAGCCTCAGGAATTAGGTGAAATTATCCCCACTTTGCATAAGAGGAAACAGGTTGATAAAGGCTAAGTCACTTACCTGAGTCCCCCAGTAAGTGGACAGCAGTATTCAACCCACAGGCTTATGCTCTTTCTGTGGCTGATGCTTTGGGGCATCTGCCCTTTCCAGCAAGACTGCTCACATGGAGGTGGGAGAGGTGGGAAAATAGAGGTTTTACAAGGTCAGACCCCAAGGAGTTGAGAAAGGAGCCAAACTTGAGATCCCATGAACCATTGTACCCAGAGTCACCTCCTCCCCTTGCCCTATGGGGTCCTCCCCCAGGGGGACATTTCCTTGTCCCCCTGGGGGAGGACCCTGCATAGCTGAAAGGCAAAACCCCTTCAGCTATGCAGAGCCTGATCACAGGATGGAGAGGCAGAGTGTCCGGTTCAGTGAAGTGATTATCTTACCCACCCCTGGCTTTTCTTTAGATCCAGACATCTCAAGAAGATGACAGAAGAGTATCCAACTCTCCCCCAGGGTGCAGAGGCTTCCCTGCCACTGACAGGCAGTGCTTCCTGCGGTGTCCCTGGCATACTCCGAAAAATGTGGACCAGGCACAAGAAGAAGTCTGAATATGTGGGAGCTACCAACAGCGCCTTCGAGGCTGACTAAAGGTGACCCTTCCCAGGTGCCTTGCATTGGCTGAGGTTCACAGGACGGGAAGAAAACTTGAGGATTGGGACTGAGCCACACTCACCTGTGCTACTAGCTGGTCTGAACATCATTCTCCCTCACTAACTGATCACCCTGGCTTTGGGTGTGGAAAAGGAACGGTCCCTTGAAGGCAAAATAAAACTGTTGGTCTGAAAGTTACTTTGGGAGGTCATAAAGTGTATTTCCCTATCTTTAGGCATAACTGTACCAAAAGCAAACTTTACCAGCCCATTTTAAAGACCTACAAGGGAAAACAAAGGCAATTCCTCTGTTTTCCTTGTGGGTTTTTCCAAAATGTATAATTTCTGACATGAATGTAAAAGCTTGACCTTTGAGGAGTTTATAAACCCCCTGGTTCTCGCTATTCCCATTTCATGTTTATTTCACCTTGATGAGGTACAAATTTTAAGGACAAAGCACCATGTATTTAGTTAATAGTTCTAATATCTATTTGACAGTGTCATCAAGATCCATTCTGATGGTCATTTGGCATGATTGCATGAATTCTCTGTTCTTTTATGTGCAGTTTTTCTATATAAAAAGATTAAAATTAAATGTTAATGTTTTCTTAAGTGGCATAATCTAGTAGAATTAACAATACCTTGGTTTGGTGCAATGATTTTAACTTTTGAAAGTACTTTCCCATCCATTTTCTCTTCTTATCATCACAAAGCCCCAGTTGAAAAAAAAAAAACAATTATTCCCAATCTACAGATGGGGTAATTGAGGCCTCCAGAGGTTATGTGAACAGACAGGAAGTGGTGGGACTAGTCACGAGGTTCTCAACTTCCTCAGCAGATTCCCTGCTGTGC
This sequence comes from Glaucomys volans, assembly GCA_020662805.1. Taxonomy (NCBI): domain Eukaryota; kingdom Metazoa; phylum Chordata; class Mammalia; order Rodentia; family Sciuridae; genus Glaucomys; species Glaucomys volans. Next base: position 353,040 of record JAJEJO010000574.1, on the reverse strand, counting down.
TTACTCTAGAAACTGATTTAAGGAACTTTTTAAATGGTGGGCATATGTCTCTGGGGACAACCATGAAGCAAAGAGTCTGATAAAGTTAGAACATGTAAGTGATTTGAATGAATTAGACCATTGCACATTGGACTGAACCAGAGGAAATGGCCATTTCTATAGGTCAAAAACAATTGAATATCCATTGCATATGATTCAACCTAATATATAATATTATGCTTTCCTCTGTCAATGGAAATGTCATCATCAATTCCATTTTCAACATCAGTAGCCTTAAAATGATCACATAATAATAATGGTAATAATAATTATCATTTATTAAATGCCTACTATGTGCCAGGCATGATACTGAGCACTTTACATAAATTATCCTAATCTTTCTAACAACTGCGTTAGGTGGCTTTATCCATTTCATATATAGACTCCAGTTCAAAAAGGCGAAATGATTAGTCTGAAGGCACCTAACATACATGGGTGTACTGCTTCAATGCTTGTGTTATATATACTCCTTCACGTGAAAGAGTTCAGAACATAGAGAAGGACGAGGGTTAGTAATGAATTTTTGTCTCAAGCATTAAAACTAATGGATTGATAGAGGCCACCTGGAGTGCTGTATTGTGGAGGGATCTGAGCTAAAAGAGGGCAGTGATTGATGAGTAATGTCTTGCCTGTGGAGGGGATTAGTGGCAGGCCTTGGATAGTCCTCATCTGTGACCTGAACTCTGCCTCCAGAAGGCTTGTTTTCTAATTAAGAGGTTTAAATTAATTCAACCTATTTAATGAAATCAGAAATTCTATGGTAAAATTTAGCCTATGACTGTGTTGGAAATTGCCATGTCTTGGTACAAAGTAGAGTTTGACCATTCTACATCTCAGACTCAGCTATATTTCTGACTGCTTCACTGTGGTAATGTCTTGCTTTGTGCTCTTTGAGTTTTCTGTTTCTGTATCTCTGGGTAAATTCCAAGAAGGTGTGGGGGTGGGTAAGAGGCCTGGGCTTCTGGGCTTTCACCTTGCTGATCTCTGCCTTCAGACACTGTGCTAGACTCTGAGCACCTGATCCCGGCATCCAAACATGATTTGGAAACTTGTGCTCAAGGGCCTTTTCACTGAGGGGCTAATCCCAATGAACTGTCCAGTGTCTTACACAGTTGTAGAAATTGGGGCCCATAACAAAGGGAACAAACAGGTGATCTTGATAGACCACACAGAGTCTCCTACAACTATTTATTTTAACTTATTTAATGTATAACTGATGTCTTTTGTTTGTATGTGGCAGCTGAAGATCTATGTAGGATGGAATGAACTTATTTATTTTTAATTTAAATATTTCATGGTGAAGTGTTTGCCTTGTATAGAACATTTGGCGAGTTCAAATAAAAATAAAGTGTGCTTTGTGACATCAATAAACCACCAGAAGAGTGTGTCTGATACTCCCTCATTGAACAAGAGGAATATTTTTCATGAAGGGAAAGAATTATGTATCTAGACTTCACTGCTCTTTGAAATGAGAGGGATAATTTTTTTTTTATATAAAACAAAAATAAATGAGAGGGAAGGTAAGAAAGTATCTAGCATGTTCTTTCCATCCTAAGGCAATGTCTGGTTTTGATATTATGGACCATCCCCAAGCAATTAATGTTGATGAGGCCCTGACTGAATGACCTGACTTCTTAGGGTCTCTGTCCTTCCTGCTAATATGACCCCTGAGTTCCCACCATAAACATCAGGGGATCCAGTGGCCATCCCAAGCTGACTGGCCTCTCACCACTGTTGAGGGAAGATGCAGACTTCCTCCTGTGTAGCCACCATGTTTAGCCTCACTGGAGACAGCCCCCATGACTCATATCACAGCCACTTGCAGAAGGACGCCAAGGCTTGCTGCAGACGGCTGTCCGGGAATGACCAAGCCTGGAGTCTTCTCATGCCAGAGGCAACAGGGTTTCCAGGACATTTAGGGTAATAATATTGCCTCTGTTAGGATCAGGGCCAGTCAAATATTTCAGTTCTTACTTGAGAGCTCTTTGGCGATTCCCCCACCCTACCCAGCACCAAGGTTGCCTGTAGAACCAGCAGATGGGCAGTGGGTAGGAAAAGCAGCACCAGCCAGAGCCCAATTTTAAAACGAATCTTGTGACACATTGTCTCTGACACTAAATTGGCAGGGACCGAAGGACAAGCAAGGAAAAATACAGGCAAAGATGACTCTCCTAAGGATTAGAATTTGCATTTTGTTTTTAATTTCTTATCACAACGTCAGCCTGCTCCGAGAGGTTCGTGGCAAATACTTCACTATGATGCACAGGGACAGAGATCTTGCTCTGCAGGCCAGGCCACTTGCCTTAACACTTAATTTGTCATTTTGTCACATTGGACCTGAGATAGGGTTCATGCCTATTAATACCCTTTGTTGGGAGGAAGCCTCATTCCTGTTCACTTTTTGGGGTCTATAGAGAAGCCAAACTGAGAGGATTGTAGAGTCCCGCATCACAGGCACTCTCCATAGCCCTCCTGGAGACCCAAGTGCTATGTCCCTGTTCTGGGCTGACCCAGAGAAGAACAGTTGCCATGAATCTAATCCTTCTTTCCCAAGTGACCAGAGCTTTACTTGTGAACCTAAGAGGGTCCTGTGCTTTTCCAGAAGGACAGGGGATCTGGATCCTGCCCAGCCCCAAATATGCAGAGGTACCCAAAGTTCTGAGCAAATGCTGACCAATGGCTCCATTCACAAAGAAGCGAATTACAAAGAAGTGAGTTGAAATTCCTATTTAATCCCAGGAGCCCCAGACGTTCTTCAGGAAAAGACCCCACCTCAATGTCAACCCACTTTGCTGATGTCAGACTCTACTGAGCTAAGGATTCTACCTAGCCAGGCAACTGCGTGATTGGCAGGGGCCTGGGGGAACAACAGGAGTCTAGCAGCAGCCCCTGATGAGGAAGACACTGCCATTTCTAAAAGCACAGATGCCACAAGGAATGCTTCAAGGTAACAACGTTCAGATGAAGGGCAAAGGGCAACGTGAACTATGGAAATAGTCTCTTGGTGTCATTCAGGACACTAGTTCTGGCCACAGCAAAACTGTGGGTGAGGGCCAGTTTGTTCTATTTCTCAGTGCCCACCTCCCAAACCCCCCTCCACCCACCATCTTTGAAGTCACACACACACACACACACACACACACACCCACACCTCTGTTCCTTTTTCCAGTTTCCCCCACACTTTATGCTTTAAACTCTGATGGGACCTGAGCCCTCACAGTGTCCTCTGGCCATCAAGAATCCCACCTCCTCCATCCACTTGGGGCCTTCTGTCTTGGGCGCTCTGTGCTCTAAAGCCCTGATTGCCAGAAACACTGGCTATAAGGGCTTGAGATGCTGTGGAATCTCAGGGAGACTCAGCTTCCTCAGCATTTGAAAAGAAAATGTCATATCTTCCTCCAAAAGTCCTGGGAAAGATCAAAGATATCAGCCAACATGCAGATGATAGGCACCAGCTATGAAAATGCAGGAGTATTCCACACTGGTGGGCGGTGGGCAATGCGCCGAGCTCCCTGAACCACGCCCCATCACCTCATCCCCCTGTTGGCACTGGTTGCCCCACCCCTCCCCTGAGCCGCTCGCCAACCTCCCCATGGACCAACAGTTGTGGTTCTTGCCCTGAACAGTGGAGGGGAGGGGGCCAGGACCCATTCAGCATTTGCTAAATCCTCACTGGTCAGTTGTTAAAAATCTGGACTGTCCTCTTGAAGACAACATGTTTGAATGTGCCTGTCATGTAAGCTGAAGTAGAGAACACATAAATGTAAGGTGGTCAGACTATCAGTCATTTGTAGCTGTACCTTAGTGTAAGTAGATGGAAAATGGAGGTTTCCTTATGTACTGGAAGGGAGGAATGATGAGAAAGGATAAGGTTGGAGACCCCATGGTAGGGAACTGCAGGCTGCTTCTTCCACTTAGTCTAGAAACTGACTTCTCCCTAACATTTAAATTCTTCAGTTTCCAAGTACAACACTGGGGGTGGGGATATAGCTCAGTTGGTAGAGTATTTGCCTTGCAAGTACAAGGCCCTGGGTTCAATCCCCAGCACTATGAAAAAAAACCAAAACAACAACACCAAATACAACACTCCCAGAAGCGAGCATTCTCTGTGAAAAAGATAAGAAACTGCCCTGACAGGTGGTTCTACAGGGTGTCTGCACCCCCTCATTCCAATAGCCATGAGCCCCCTGGACAGCATAGAGGTGGGAAGTCTGGTATGGAGACCCAGTCTCACATTTATTGTAGAAAGAGATTCACTGTCAATCTGCTTGAGGTTCTTCAAGCCTCTATTTTGCCTCATCTGTAAACATGAATTAAATTACCTGCCCAGTCAACCTCACAGGCTGATGAAAGATCATAGGAGAGCTAGTACATAACAGGGCTTTGTACATTGTGAATTACTCTTCTAACATATGGTGTTAAGATTACCCACTCCATTCAGAAAGAAGCAGAGCTGGGCGTGGGGAGAAGTGACTCAGGCAGCTCAAGCCAGGAGTGAGGGCTGAAAAGCGAGTCAGGGACTAAAAATAGAATAGTCTTCAGAGTCCAGGGGCCAGTTTCCTCAGTGACTGTCAGGCAGGGTCTCCAGATTACCTGCTTCCTGCTGTGGCATGTGAAGCCGGTACCTGAAGGCTAAGGTAGCCACATGCCCTGCCGGGTTGGTTCAGGCCAATAACCCTCAGCTCACAAGTGGAGGGTGGTGACTACTTGTTTGAATTCAAACAACTCTCTCTCCAGGAGCTGCCTACTTGCTGCCAAGTGCTGCCCTTGGCCTCTTGCCTGCATTCCCTACCGGCAAAATTAGCCCTCAGATGAAACCGACAAAGCACATTGGCCCAGGAGACCAGAGGTCCTGCCTACATGCTTCAAGCCCAGAAGAGGGAAGCCAGCCTCTGCCCATCCTGCTTCGCCCGTGCTCCAGCCCCTCCATTCTGAGGCAGGTGACAGAGCGAGGTGCCCATATGACTGAAACACTGCTGAGGGATGGGATCTGGTGGAGACCAGCCTGTTTGGGTGTAACCAGGCAGATACTGGCTATTTCACAAACACACACTTCTCCAAGTCATTCTAGCTGCTTGCTCAGGCCAAGGAAAGCAAGGTAATAACGCAAGGAACAGTGACCTCACCAGGAAGGCAGGCTCTACAGTCTCATACCCAAGTCCCTCATCCCCAAATAACCTAGGAGAGTCATGTGTCATGAAAAATCCCCAGGAAGCACCACCCTGCAGAAGGAACAGGTGCCAGAGGAGAAGCAGACTAGCAGCAGGAACAGAGCTCCCCACGCCCTGCTGTGTACAAAGACCACCCTCCCAGAGGTGAGGAGTAGGAGGTGGAGAGACTTTCAGCCTCAGGAAGCTGCCCTCTGCCATCACATAAAGAAACCAGAACAAAGCCAGAACTCTCTCTGGGCTCTCCAGGGCCTGACCAGGCTCTCCCTCCAGCAGGCTGCCTCACAGCCGCTGGGAGCTGGGTGCTGCCACAGAACCACATTTCCCCATCTGTTACTTGTTCTTCCTCAGGATGTGGTGGAAGCTGAAGATTAGGAAGGAAGTAGGAAGTAGTGAGGAGAACAGATGCCTGAACGTTCTGGCTATTTATTCCCTGCCTCTCTAGCCCAAGAAGCAGGAGGGTAGAAAGCCATCCCCAGGCTCCAGATGGGTAGATTCAGCCTCAGGCACCCAGGGCTGGGTGCCAGGATCTGCCTGAACTCTCAGGCTAACACCACACATCTTCCTGGGCCCTCCAGTTGGCCTGCAGTGGACAGCTGTCCTTTAAGACAAATGCAACTGTGTATACGGACTAATGCTGATTGTTTGATGTGCCAGGCATCGTGCTAAGTACCTCAAATGCACTAGCTCATAAGATCCTCTGAGCAACACAATGAGATGGTTCTTCCATTTACCCTATGGCCAATTGGAAGGATGGAAACTCCTTCAGTGTTCAGAGACAAAATGCTGCTCATGGCTCCAAGGAGGCAGGAGGCCAAGGCAGGCCCTCAGCCAGCCCATTACTCAGCAGGTGAACAGATTACAAAAGACAGCGGCTCAGTTGCCATCCCAGTGTCCAGGGCAACAGCACAAACAGTGTGCAGCCCCACAGGTCAATGGCCTGGTCTCCCTCATGTAAAATCCCCTGTGGCATGTGCAATGGGAGGGGCAAGGCACAGGAAAAACAGGTAGGATTCTTGATATGAGAACATTTATCCAGCCTGGAGATGTTTCTAGTCTTCTTACTCTGCCTGTGAGTGCAATAAATAAAACCACAAGCCCCATTCCCACCAACATGCTTTTTTTAGTGCTGGGGACCTCCAGAAGGAGAGACCCTCCTCCAGCACAAAACCTAAATTTGTGACAAGGATTTCTGAAACACACCTTCCTCCACAATTTAATGCTGAGTTTTGAGAAGTACACTTGCTCTCCCCACAAAAAACAAAAAGCAGAAGTCATCCTAAGGAATCACAGAATTAACAGTAATTAACTTGGGCCCAGAGTGGTTAGTGCACTCCTGTAATCCCAGCAATTTAGGAGGCCAAGGTAAGAGGATCTCAAGTTCAAGGCCAGCCTCAGAAACTTAGCAAGACCCTAAGCAACTTAGTAAGACCTTCCTCTGGGTTCAATCCCCAGTACTAAAAATTAAAAATAAAATTAAAAAACCACAGTTCCTAAATTGGAACTAATGGGCAGGCAAGAGGTTAGGAAATGTGTTCTAGAAGAAGTGAGCTGGAAATTAGATGTGGGAGTTTGAGGTGGCAAAAAATAAGAAAAAGAGAAAAGAGAAGGAGTTTAAAGAAACTTAGAGTCAGAAAACAGGGTAATTTCAGATAGGAGAAAGTCGCAATTCAGCAAACAGTGCTGGACACTGGGATTGCAAAATGAAATGCTCTTGCTCTTGGACAGTGCACTGGTTTAATTTGCCAACACAAACAAATTAGATAACCATATAGCCTGTGTTAGGCATTTATATGTCACTTAAAGAAAATAAAAAAGCAAGCATCTCACAGGAAGAGTCAGGGACACTTGAGCTTGGTATTGAAAGATGAGTACAGTTTTGCCAAGAAAAGAAAGAATAGGGACCTACCAGTCTTCCAAAGAGAAGTCAATGAGACAGGGCCTGAAGGAAAGGTGCCAAAAAACTGGTTCGGAGAGATTTCTCTTACTGTGAGAGCAGGAGGCATTTCTAGGCAGGATGTTTGAACACTTTGGCAAGATGTCTGGGGAATGGCAGCACAGGTCAGCCTAAACTCAAGAGGATAGTGAACAGGGGAAGAAAAAGAGGGAGGAGGAGGAGGAGAGAAAGAATAGTTCTGACTATATTTTACATATAGGCTCTCAGTCTAAATTGCTTACCTAAAAAATAGGGTCAAAAATTACTCCTCTGCAAAGTTAGGGTAAGAATATGTGTATGGCTGAATTATCCAAAGTAGTCAAACTCAAAGAAACAGAAAATAGAATAGTGGTTGCCCTGGGGCTGGAGAGAAGGATAAATAGGAAGTTGTTGTTCAACAGGTATGGACTTTCAATTTTACAAGATGAAAAAGTTCTAGAGATTTGTTGTACAATACTATTGAACTATACCCTGACAAACAGTTAATATGCTAAACTTTGTTATGCTTTCTTTTTAAACCAAAATTGTGTCTACTTCCTGGCAGATTTACACACTTGGTTTAACACAATAAAGGAGCAGATAAATAAGTAGACAGTTTAAAATAAGTTTAAACGTGCATATATGACCTCTCTCCAGGCCAGCATCCCACCATATGCTATTTTTTGACAGTCCAGTGGATGTCTTGGACCCAGCAGAGGGCAACACACCAGCTGCTTCTGTAGATGCTGAAGTCAGGGTTGGATATTTGTGGAAACGTCTTATTTTCCCTACCAAACTGTAGCTCCTTAGAGGCCAGGACTGCTTTGCATTTTGCTGTGAGCAAGAGCATATAGGGGTCTCCTGATAAGTATTTGCTAGATATATGAAAAAAAAATAGCAAGAGAAGGTGACACTAATTTTATATTTAGAAAAACATAAAGACTATACACCAAAACATTTATAGAAATCCCTTTGGAAGTGGGATTATGTGGGGGGTTTTGTTATTTTCATGGCAGGGATTTTTTAATTTCCTACAATAAATGTATATTATAATAAGATAAAAAAGAGAAGTATTTTGTTCTGACTTGCTTGTTGTGTTTGAATATCCAGAGCAGGTAGTCACTGAGATGCTAAGACTGGAATTTAAGCTCATTCCTTTACTGATCATACCTGTAGGAAGATCAGGCCCCTGGGGAAGACCTGGACTGCAATGACCTGTCCCTCTGTCCCTCTGAATCCAGGGGATAGCCTCTCATGTCAAAAATCATCTTGTGAGTCCTGAGTTCTGCAATGTAGAAGGAGGCCCAGTATCCAGGAAGGGATGACCAGCAGGCTGTGAGGCAGCAGGGATTGTACCCAAAGGACAGGGTGATCCCTATGCTGGTGGCAACAGAGGAGTCTTCCAGACAAGTACGTTGGGTCAGCCAGAGAAATGAAGCCCATGTATACTCAGGGAACTTCCCAAGGCCATGGTTACCCTGTCTTCTACAAAGTATGCCAGAGGTTTGCACAAAACACAGCTCACTCTCGGCCAAATTCAGCATCCACTGTGGAACAAAAGGGTACTAAGACCCTCCAGCCCAAATGACCTCTTACTGCATCTGACAAGAAGGCCTCACATCCCCACTGCCAGAAGGACTCAAGGGTAACAGGACATTAACCCATTAGCACATCAGCAAAAACAGAGTCTCTAGGGATTGAGAGGCAGGACTTGTATATTTTTTTTTCAACTTTTCAATTTTATTTTAACTTTTTTATTTTAAAAATTCAACAAAATTGCTGAATTATGATAGATGTACTCATGCAATTTCAAATGACTATAAAATGAGATTAGTGCTGGATTTCTTTGGCAAAAACTGAATGGCAGACAGTAATGCTAGAAACATAATTTTTCATTTCAGCCACTCACTATTCTTTCTGACACAGACCAACAATGGCGTCATCTTACCTGGGAAACCAAACCTGCTTTCTTCATCCCCATACTGAAAGCCTTCAATGAACAAACCACAACTGTTGCCTATCCTCCCCTGTCCATGCAGGACTCTGGACCTCATCTCTGGGATTGGCCACTCCCCCCTCTCATCTGATGGGGATCTATCCTTGCACGGAGTCTCTCGGTTCTCCAAGGCCCAACCTGGAGTTTCCCTCTTGGTACTACAGTCAATGGGCTCCTCTTCCCTTTCTGAATACAATCTCATGACTCCACATTTTCCTCAGAGCCCCTTTCTCTCTCCATGTGAGTTTTCCGGGGCCTCCTCCCTGTGCATGACGTTCCCCCAGGGGCTTTCATCCCACCATCCTCCATTCAGTGACAAGCTCAGGCCTTGTATTTTTGATATGAGGAAGAAGTTGAACAACATCCACAATAGTTTTTCTCAAACATGAGCGATACACAGACCTCTTTTATAGGAAGAAAGTCACTTGTTTTCCCATTACTGACTCAATTTATTTAATATGTGCAGATCACAATTAGGTAGAAAAAACAAGTTTATAAAAATTAAATATGGACTTCAATATCAACAAAATCCAAATTACATGATGATTTTAACATGACAGCTTGAATTGTTTTACTGAATCTAACTCACTGTACACAAAGCCAGCTAGTGAAAAATGCAATCCAGCAGTCCGCCTCCCCACCACCACCCCCAGTTCTCTCTATTTAAGTACCAGGAAGCCTCCTTGTACCAGCCACTGTCTCATCACGTGACCTTCTCTGGGCTCCAACCCATCATCCACTTATTATGTCCTCCTCCATTCTTTTCCTATTAGCCTGGGACAATTGACAGAATTCTCACCTACTTGTGCCCCTGTAAGCACCAACACAATCCAGGCCCTGAAAGAATGGCTATTACTTCAGTAACAAGATGATTTATTAACTGGATAACCCAGAAGACTATAGCCCATCAAAAATGAGAGCACCTATTTAAAAATTCTTACTGATGTCCCTGTGGATTTCCATTTAGAGAACAGACTCAGGTGAAGGGCAAAGTTTAAGGAATCTCAATATTTAATTGTTCAATTTCTACCTTGCTTTTCTAGAGATGAATTCTTATATCTTCCTATTTGCAATTTTATTTCTAATAGCTGCTATTTATTTAAAAATTTTTGGCTCTTCATTCATTGAGTACTTTGATTAAACATTTGCAACTAATTTTAATCTAAGAAGTGCAGCCAGATGTGTTAACTACAGAAAGGCCACCAAATTTACATCAATTGCTTCACTCCTGTATGTATACAAGAAAATTTGGGGCTAGGGATACAGCTTAGTTGGTAGAGTGCTTGCCTGTCAAGCACAAAGCCCTGGGTTCAATCCCCAGCACCACAAAAAAAAAGAAAGAAAATTTGGCAGAGAACATGAAGGAAATTAATTTAGAAGACATAGCATTTGATCTAAATGAAAAGTCATGCTTTATTGAGTGATATGTAAATATATACCTCCTACAGCTGTTAGCAGGAAGGAAGTTTCTACTGCTCTTCCTGACTTCTCTAAAGCTCTGGAGACCAAAGTTGGTGAAGGGAAACAGGTTTATTCAAAGCAAGCCTTGACCAAGATAGAGGAGACATTTTCTGTCTCTAATCTCTGTCTCCAGAGGGCCCAGGGGTACAGTGGGACAAAGGGCAGGAAATATACACAAGTAGGTTTAGCCACACTGTGCTAGTGAAAAATATATATATCACTTTCAGGTTTTGGGGTGTTGTTGGCACCCACCTGGGACCAGGAGGTAGATGCTGAGCATAAGGAAATTCAGATGCATGAAAGCAGTTATCAGGAAGCTGGGAAGCAACTTGTAATTTCAAAGAGGCTCTGTTACACAGCTGAACATTTTTTTGCCCAGTCTTCTCACAAATACTATAAATATTTTAAGTAGAAACCAATGGATGTCTTCTGTATGTCACCAAGTCCCCCTTTATTGTGGGTAATAAATGTTGACAAAACTTTCTGCAAGCTATATATTAATTATGGATGATCCTGAGACACAGGAATCTGATATCTAATTTTTCTTTTCCAAACCTGGAACTCCACATATGCTAGGTAAGCACTAAGCCATACCCCAACCTTAAATTTGTCATTAAACACAAATCTTTCATTTTTTAATTGATTAGTGACAGAAAGGTTTATTGCAAAATTTAAAAAGCATCACTAAGTGTATTAGTTCCCCATTATTGTTATAACTAGTTACCACAAAGTTAGTGACTTAAAACTACCTGAGATTTTTATGTTATAACTCTGGGGGTCAGAAAGCCAAAATCAGTCTTACTGGACTAATGTCAAGGTGTTAGCCAATCTGGGTCCTTTGGGTTCCTCCTGAAGGCTCCGAGGGAAGAATCTCTTTCTTTGCCTTGCGCATATTCAGAGTCCAGTTGCATTCCTTGGCTCATGACCCCTTCCTCACATCATCCCACCCTCTTACTTTGATTGCAACATTTGCTACTGACTGCACTCCCATCTCACTCATATAAGGACCCTCGTGTTATGATTCGAATTTGAGAAGTTCCCTAAAGGTTCCTATGTAGAAGGCTTGGTCCCCAGTGCAGCAGTGTTCAGAGGTGGGGTTTTAGGAAATGAGTGAATCATGAGAGCTCTAACTTCATCAGCAGATTAACTCATTTATGGGTTCATAATTTGAATGGACTATTGGGAAATGGTGGAAATTAGGAGATGAAGGGATTGGGTCCTTGGGGTCATGCCCTTGGAGGCTGTATCTTGTCCTCAGCCTCCACCCCAATTCCCTGACACAGTGAGTTGATCAGCTTTGCTCCACCATGCCCGTTTACCATGATTGTTCTGACTCACTTCAAGTCCAAAGTAATGGAACCTGTAGACCTGGGAGTAAAACCTCTGAAACTGTTAGCCAAAATAGGCCTTTCTTCCTTTAAGTTATTTTTGTCTAGTATTTTGTCACAGTGATGAAAAGCTAATACAAACCTTGATTACATCAAGCCATGTAGATAGATCAGAATAATCTCCCCATCTCAAGATCCTTAATTTAGTCACATCTGCAATTTTTTTGCCATGTGAAGTAACATATTCACAGGTTCCTGGGAATAGGGGACACAGATATCTTTGAACACTGGAGGGGGGACTTATTCAGCCTACTACACGATGCAATATAAAAACTAGATGTAGATTTGCACAATACAATAAATGATATAAAAGGGTAGCAAGATCTTTCCCACTATTCCCTATATTCTTTAAGGTGTAACTGCTCAGACTCTATTTGCCAAACACATCTAAGCCTGTACTTTTTCTGTATTTCACATTGACTGGTAGCCTGACTCTTTGAACATATGACATCACACAGGTCAAGACATGGATCTCTACACACCTGGCTGAGACACTGAGTTACTGGCTACAGCATCAACTGTCACTGCCTAGGTCAAAGGAAATCAGTTGCCCCTACTGCTCCTGTCCAAGAGCATTTCATTTTGTTAGCAAATAGCCCGAATGCTGTCCTTGAAAATGGAGCACTAGCTATGCTGCATCTGGAAAACTTGAAGAGACGAAACACCTGGCTGCCTTCAGATGTAACCAGGCGATGGAGGAAGAACTCTGGCCACCACATTGTGTCTCACATGCTACTTGCCAAGACCAGAAACTGGAAGTAGAGGTCTACCAAACCCACTCCTGTTTCTCTGTACCAGGAATAAAATAATACCTCTTTTAAGTAAGTATGGGACAAATGCTAACCCAGGCAGGGTGCCAGAATAAATAAGAAGCAGAGACCATCCAAAGCAAACCAGGACCTATAGTTTTACCCAAATGAGTGAAAGAGATTTTAACATTTCCTTTAAATTAGAAAGAATGTCAAGATTTAGCAAAGTAGTGACAAATAAAAATTGAGGTTAACAATGTAATTTAACTCATATTCGGTTGCTCTAAATTATGTATCACTTTTTTATAATTAGAAATTAATAGCTCTCAGAATCTTCTTGCCGTCGCGTTCAGATCTCGTTGCTCCATCCTCCCGTGCATGTTCCATCCTTTCAGCTCGCGACCAGCACAGAAAACGAATTACATATTTCCTTGCCCTGAACATACATTGCGGCGAGCAAAAATATATTAAAATAAATTTTAGCCATGAGGGAAATCGTGCACATCCAGGAGGTCAGTGTGGCAACCAGATCGGAGCCAAGTTCTGGGAGGTGATCAGTGATGAACACAGCATTGACCCCACCGGAACCTACCATGGGGACAGTGACCTGCAGCTGGACCACATCTTCATGTACTACAATGAAGCCACAGGTGGCAAATATGTTCTTCGAGCTATCCTGGTTGATCTAGAACCTGGGACTATGGACTCTGTTCACTCTGGTCCTTTTGGCCAGATCTTCAGACCTGACAACTTCGTTTTTGGTCAGTCTGGGGAAGGTAACAACTGGGCCAAGGGCCACTATACAGAAGGGGCTGAGCTGGCTGATTCAGTCCTGGGTGTGCTAGGAGGCCGAGAGCTGTGACTTCCTGCAGGGCTTCCAGCTGCCCCACTCACTGGGAGGGGGCACAGGCTCCGGAATGGGCATCCTGCTCATCAGCAGGATCCGTGAAGAGTATCCTGACTGCATCATGAACACCTTCAGTGTAGTCCCCTCACCAAAAGTGTCCGACACTGTGGTTGAGCCCTACAATGTCACCCTCTCCGACTATCAGTTGGTAGAGAACACTGATGAGACCTATTGCATTGACAACGAGGCGCTTTATGACATCTGCTTCCGTACCCTCAAGCTGACCACACCAATCTACGGGGACCTGAACCACCAGGTCTCAGCCACCATGAGCAGTGTCACTACATGCCTCTGCTTCCCTGGCCAGCTCAATGCTGACCTCCGCAAGTTGGCAGTCAACTTGGTGCCCTTCCCACGTCTCCACTTCTTCATGCCTGGCTTTGCCCCTCTTACCAGCCGTGGAAGCCAGCAGTATCGGGCCCTCACTGTGCCTGAACTCACCCAGCAGGTCTTTGATGCCAAGAACATGATGGCTGCCTGTGACCCCCACCATGGTAGATATCTCACCATGGCTGCTGTCTTCCGTGGATGGATGAAGGAAGTAGATGAGCAGATGCTGAATGTGCAGAACAAGAATAGCAGCTACTTCGTGGAATGGATCCCCAACAATCAATCACAGCTGTCTGTGACATCCCACCTCGTGGCCTCAAGATGGCAGTTACCTCCATCGGCAACAGCACAGCGCATCTCAGAGCAGTTCACTGCCATGTTCCGCAGAAAGGCCTTCCTCCACTGGTACACAGGTGAGGGTATGGACGAGATGGAGTTCACCGAGGCTGAGAGCAACGCGAACGACCTTGTCTCCGAGTATCAGCAGTACCAGGATGCCACCGCAGAAGAGGAAGAAGATTTCTGTGAGGAGGCTGAAGAGGAGGCCTAAGCAGTTCCCCCATCACCTCAGGCTTCTCAGTTCCCTCAGTCTTCAGTTGCCCCTTTCTTCAGAATTCGTTTGCTGCCTCTCTTTTTTTTCCCCCCTTTT